>JAESUZ010005517.1:1287500-1792978 GCA_017311185.1 Proteles cristata cristata
ATATATAAAAGAAAGAATAAATGTCCCCTAATACTGTCACTCTATGTCCTAGCCCTGCCACAGTCCCAGGAGGAAAAGAAAGCCCCTTCTCCCAGCGTCCACACACCATTCCCAGGGGAGACCTCTGATCGCACCTGCTCGGGTCCTGTGCCTGCCTCCACTGCCAGAGGGATGGGCAGGCCCGGGTGTTTGCTAGAGGACAGGATGACGGCGGTAATCTGTGCAAGTGACCCACACTCCAGGACAGATTTAAATCATGTAGGTTGGTTGTCTTATGTATGGGAAAATCATGCGTAGAAAAAAATCTATGCACATATATCAAACTTTTATTTGTAGTGGAATTATGGCAGGTTTGTTTGCTTCTTTACACCTTTCTGGATCTTCCAAATATTGCACAAAAGGCTTTATTAATTTGACAACGAGGGATTACAATGACAAAAACTAATTAGAGAAAGAAAATATGTTACTGATAAAACTGGGAAACCCACAAAGCCCTCACCAGGGAGACGAGGACGTATCTCAGTCTACCTGAAATGTTTGAGACTATACGGGCCATTTCCAACTTAGGACGTGATTAATTGTAATCTGTCTGAGACAAAGTTGTAACTTAATGGAAACGGGAAGAGGGAGAACCCCTTGGAAGAAAGGGCAAGGGGGTTTGCACAGCTCACACAGAAAGGAATGCTCGTAACACTTTTGTTGATCAAGTTAGCCTGATGTTTAAGGGAGAGTCCCAGTTCCAGTGGGTTAGATGGCACTGGATCTATACAGAAAGGGTAGAAGGGGGTGGGTGGAACTCCCACTTCTAAGGGATAGAATGTTCTCATTACTTGCTCTCCAGAACTGAGCCTGGATGCACCCATTTATTTTGGAGATGGATAACAAAGTTCTCTGGCCAGGATAAATTCTGGCTAAATCCACAAACTAGTATAAGGAAGGGAAAATAATTTCTCCTCTACCTTCTAGGGTTTGTGAGTGAGAACTCCCTACCTCCACCACAATAAAAAAATAGATTAACAAGAGAAAAACAACTTTAATAACATATATGCCTCATGTATACATGGGACATACCCAGGAAAACTGAGTAAAACTCCTCACAATGGCCAAAGCCACCACCTTGTAGAACATCTTCAGTTAAAGAAAAAAGAAACTTAGGAACAGAAGGTGTTTATGGAGGTGTTAAAAAACAAAATCCAACTGAATCAATTTAAAGATATAATTGGCTTTCTTCAGGACTCATGAATCAGGCAGAATTCTGTCTTAGCAAATAGAAGTTGTTAGAAGGAGCTGTATACAATAGAAAACTTTTGGGGCTCCTGGGCGGCTCAGTCAGTTAAGCATCCAACTTTGGCTCAGGGCATGATCTCACGGTTTGTGGGTTCGAGCCCCACATTAGGCTCTGTGCTGACAGCTCAGAGCCTGGACCCTGCTTCGGATTCTGTGTCTCCCTCTGTCTCTCTGCCCCTCGCTGCTCACACTCTGTCTGTCTCTCTCTCTTAAAAATGAAATGAAACATTAAAAAAAAAAAAACCGAGAAAACTTTAATAGGCAGAAGGAGGCAGGGCAAGAAAGTTATTCTAGCAAAGAGTGGATTGTTCCAAGCAAGGTCACCACCCTTTAGGGAATGACAAGGGTGTCTATCAGGCCGATTACCTCACTAGTGCTAACCAGGTAATTCTAGATTGACTGGTAAAGATCACATTCTTGGGAGAGGCTGAAACTGAAACTGTAACTAGGTTAAGTTGTTAGTTAATTTGTTGTTTTTTTTTTTAAGTTTATTTATTTTGAAGGAGAGAGCACACCCACAAGCAGGGGAGAGGCAGAGAGAGAGAGGGAGAAACAGAATCCCAAGCAGGCTCTGACTGTCAGCACATAGGCTGATGCGGGCCTCAAATTCTTGAACCATGAGATCATGACCTGAGGCGAAATCAAGAGTGGGATGCTTAACCAACTGAGCCACCCAGGCGCCCCATGCAGGTAAGTTAGGTATTAAGATCTGGTTTCCTAATCTGAGGTTTAGCACAAGTGACTCCATTTTGGACGTGTTGTTTCTCTTTTTAAACACTTCCACTTCTGTCAGTGTCTCAGCTTAACTGAGAGATGTGATCAATATTTAAGGCAGTAGTGCCAGTCCCAGATACTGCTCTGAAGTCTCACAGGTTTTGCTGATCTTCTATGTGATATTCACAGGTCATGACATTTTGTTGCTGAATCTGTGCAGTATTCACAAGTTGCAACATTGGGTTCACATTTTTTAAGTTGGTTATTCTCTCCATTCCCTTTTTGACGTTTCAGTCTTAGAGAGATCATTTGCTTGGTGGCTGGTTGCTGCAAACATACACTTAAAGCTTTTGGGGGCGCCTGGGTGGCTTGGTCAGTTGAGCATCTGACATTGGCTCAGGTCATGATCTTGCGGTTTATAGGCTCGAGCCCCGCATCAGGCTCTGTGCTGACAGCTCGGGGCCTGGAGCCTGATTCAGATTCTATGTCTCCCTCGCTCTCTGCCCCACCCCCACTCACACTCTGCCTCTCTTTCTCAAAAATAAACACCAAAAATGTATAAAGCTTTTGAGAGCATACAGTGCAACAGGGGACTGCTATGATTATTACTAGCAGGATAATTCCCACTGTTTGGTTGGAGTATACTTCATGGTTCCCAACACCAACACCAGAACCAGTCAAAATCACTATCTATAATATATGAATGTAAACAATCAGGTCAAGTTTAATGCAAACAAAGGAGTTTCAATGTGATTATCTTTGGAAAAAACCAAGGAGGCAATTGTTAGTACCTTTATAGATATATACTCTAATCCTGTTGCCTTTGAGGTTTTGTGATATATATACCTATAAACAGGAGTAGATCTAGTTTTCTTGCTTCCTCAAATATCTGGCTATAACTCTCCAAACTAATATTTCCAATTTTTCCCAGTCTTCTGATATTCTTGCTTTCTGGTTTTGTTTTTTGTTCACTAAGAACAAAGACTGTCCTTGAATCTCTTTGTTGTTGTTTTTTAAAAATTTTTTAAGTCAAAGAAAGACTCCGTTGAAGGAGTAACCTTTTAACCTAAGTGGCTTGCTCAGTGATCTTAAGCAACTGAGATTCAGCTTCCCCAGAGTGCTGGTCCAGGTGCAGCAGGTGGTGGTGGGCACAGCGCAACACCTCTTTGCTTAGCTAGAAGGTAATCATGAACGGGGCAACTGGCTGGCTCATTTGGTGGAACATGAGACTCTTGATCTTAGGGTTATGAGTTCAAGTCTGACTACATTGAGTGTAGTGATTACTTAAAAATAACACACAAAAAAATGGGGCCCCTGGGTGGCTCAGTCGGTTGAGCATCCAACTTCAGCTCAGGCCATGATCTTGCGGTTCATGAGTTCGAGTGCTGCAGTTTTTTAAAAGTTTCTGGTCATATCTTAGTCTATGTATATCTCTCTCAAATACAACATTCTAGTCCAGGGCTTGGTGATATAGCCAGTGTTTCTAATTGTGTCCTGTTACAGGGAGAACGACCTCTTAATAAACTTGTGCAAATAACTAACCATATTGTCATAAAAAGAATACTCAAGAGTTTCTGAATTCTGGGGCGCCTGGGTGGCTCAGTCAGTTAAGTGTATGACTTTGGCTCAGGTGATGATCTCACAGTTTGTAGGTTCAAGCTCTATGTAGGGTTCAGTGCTGACAACGCAGAGCCTGGAGTCTGCTTCAGATTCTGTCTCTTTCTCTCTCTGCCCCTTTCTCACTGACTGGATATCAAAAATAAATAATAAAAATTAAAAAAAATTTAAAAAAAATTAAAAATGGAGCGCCTGGGTTGCTAAATGGGTTAAGCATCTGTCTTCGGCTCAGGTCATAATCTCACAGTTCATGAGTTCGAGCCCTGCATTGGGCTCTGTACTGACATCTCAGAGCCTGGAGCCTGTTTCAGATTCTGTATCTCCCTCTCTCTGCCCCTCCCCTGTTTTCACTGTCTCTCTCTTTCTCTCAGAAACAAATAAAACATTAAAAAAAAAAAAAAAAAAAGATGGGGTGCCTGGGTGGCTTAGTCGGTTAAGCGTCCGACTTTCGCTTAGGTCATGATCTCGCGGTTCGTGGGTTCGAGCCCCGCGTCGGGCTCTGTGCTGACTGCCAGCTCAGAGCCTGGAGCCTGTTTCAGTCTGTGACTCCCTCTCTCTCTGACCCTCCCCTGCTCACGCTGTCTCTCTCTCTTGTCTCCTAGAAATAAATAAACATTTAAAAAAAAAAAAAAGATGAAGCATTTTTGCAGCAACACTTTTGCAAAAAACATCTCAGGAAAATAATAACCTTAAACGATGCCCCCAAATAAACACACACACACACACACACACACACACACACACACACACACACATTCCCGAAACAAAAAGTCTTGGAATTGCCCATGGTTAACGATCTGAGGAGAGTTCACTATAAATCAGCAGAGCATTTATATTCCTATACAAATTCAACAAAAA
The DNA here is from genome assembly GCA_017311185.1 of Proteles cristata cristata. Classification (NCBI taxonomy): domain Eukaryota; kingdom Metazoa; phylum Chordata; class Mammalia; order Carnivora; family Hyaenidae; genus Proteles; species Proteles cristata. The sequence continues at coordinate 1,291,977 of JAESUZ010005517.1, forward strand.
GAAGGCTTAGTATTCTTACTTGGCAATGCTTCGCATCTAATTTTAACATATCAAATAAACCTGGATTTAGTATCTCTCTTTTTATAAAGGAGAACAAATTTTTCCATTTTTTAAAATTAATGTTTATTGTTTATTTTTGAGAGAGAAACAGAATGCAAGTGGGGGAGGGGCAAAGAGAGAGGGAGACACAGAATCTGAAGCAGCTCCAGGCTCTGGGCTGTCAGCACTGAGCCCAATGTGGGGCTCGAACTCATGGACCATGAGATCATGACCTGAGCCGAAGTTGGATGACTAACAGACTAAGCCACTCAGATGCCCCAGAACAGATATTTTCAGATGTTCCAGGGACCCTCTGAAAAATCTCAATGTTAGTTCAAGGTCAGAAAGACTTCATTTAGGATTTGATTGGGAAGGGGAGGGGGACCTGGCTGGCTCATTTGGAAGAGCATACTTGCTCTTGGGGTTGTGGGTTTGAGTCCTACATTGGGTATAGAGATTACTAAAAACAAAACAAAACAAAACAAAACAAAACAATACACAAAACAAACCTTAAAAAAGAATTTGATCTGGGGAAGCTTTTCAAAAATATCAAAAGATTTCAACACTTGATTAATAGGACCACAGATTATTATAAAACAATACTTAATTATTATTTGGTCAAAATTACAATAAAGAGTTTCAAAGGCAAGTGCAGAAGGTTACATAGTTGTGGACAAAACCTAGCTCATAATATTGAGAAGACTCAGTTCTCTTAAAGACCTGATGATAAAAATAACACAAAGCTCAGGAAATATTTTGATAAAACATTAGATCTTTGTTCTCTACACAGATTGTTTTTAAGGTAAAGAAAAACCTTTGATAATATTTTATCAAGAGCAGATCAATAGTCCAAGACACCTTGTCCTTTTAACAGAGAGAAAAACAAATTCTAATTTTGAACCAGTTTACTTTTGATAGCAATACTCTTTTTTTTTTATTCAAATAAATTCATTTTAATCTCAGCCATCCTGACTACACATAAAATTCTTAGGAGATTCCTCTTTCACAAATTGTACAGCTTTTTTTTTCTTTCTTTTTACAATCAGATTTGGTCCTATGTTTTCCCTCTTTCCTATTCTTATTTTAGGACAAAATTACTTTCTTATTTTAAAATAAAAAAAATTTTTTAAATGATTTATTTATTTCTGAAAGAGAGAGAGACAGTGTGAGCAGGGGAGGGTCAGAGAGAGAGGGAGACACAGAATCTGAAACAGGCTCCAGGCTCTGACCTGGCAGTCAGCACAGAGCCCGACGCGGGGCTCGAACCCAAGAACCGTGAGATCATGACCTGAACTTAAGTCGGAAGCTCAACCGACTGAGCCACCCAGGTGCCCCCAAATTACCTTCTTCTCCCTCAACAAAATGCACCTCTCTCCCTCATGACTTTCTTGTACCAAAAAAGACACATCCTACTTTCTTTGCATACAGACTTTGTTCCCTTATTATTTCTAGTAGCCTTAAACAATTGTGAATGATCTGTTACTGACAAATTTATGAGTATGTTTTATCATTCCTGAAAGTATATTTTCCTCATAGTAAATTTTCCACTGTGGCACAAAACATGTTTAACAGCAGACCCAAATAACTTTAGTTCCTCTGTAAAGGAAGCCAAAAATAAATAAACCTATTGTCATTAATGTTTCAATACTTTATCTTACTTAAAAAAGACCTAGATATTAAATAGCTATAAATAACTATCCATCATTTAATTCAACATGGCAAAACTTTAAGATTTCAGATCACCAAAATGATTGGGAAAACTAAAAAATTTACCTAAAATTTTTTATTCCACTTAAATGTATTTAATTCACTTGTTCTCAACAATTATGTTTAGATTATTTATGAAATTTTCATCATACCAAATTTTCCATGCTGACAAATTTTGAAATAGGAACAGCATGCAATTATTCAGCTAGTAAAACCAGGGAGAATAAACACTACATATGCATCACTTTTAGCACTAACAATTCTGAAGCCCTAGCAGTTTAATTAATCTAAATTTAAACTAGCTTTTTTTTTTTTTTAACAAAGATTATGTCAGATCACATGAACTTGAGAAATATCTGGGTTACTTTCTATTATATTTCTGAGAATTTTAGGAATATTTAATTCACATAAGCATTTAGCTTGCATAAAGCCAATTAAATAGTGCTGTTTATAAATTAATTGTAATAATACCATCCAGAGGCAGAAAATTATCATGCATCTACAACAGACACACACACACATGAGCGTACATACAGAATAGACACCATATGCCTCTATTTCCAAATTTAAGCCAAGAATCAGGTACATTAAGACAAAACTCACTAGTTATAAAATAAAAGTTGGGTCCAACCTGTATTTCTGGCAGTTGTAATAAGTTAAGGATACCTGATTGGATGGCTTAAGTTTTTTTTTACCAATATTTGTGGGGAAGAAACTTAAGGTTTCTCCATTTTCCTAAGCTTCAAATCACTTTTTTTCCTTCTGATTTTTTTTTCTGATAAGAATGAAGCTCCCTGAAGTTTGTGTTTCAAGGAGATAGCCAGATGAGAAGAGAGGGTTGCTGGAGAAGAGCAGGTAGAACATTTATATCTCAAAGTCATGGGGAAGGAATGCAATGCTCCTTGAAGAAGGATTTTTATTTACTAAGACTGGAATTTCTATGATACCTACAAGTCTTTTGAGATAAATAGAGGAGGTTAATTGTTAAAAAAAGAGGGGTGGACTTTGAATTGTTTCCAGAACTGTATCTCTGGTCTCACAAATACTTGTAGGATCAAGATGGTTGCTTCTAATTCCTCAAGGAATTGGGTTGTAACTTAAAATAACATCATAGGTTGATCTACCCATCCGACCTTCTTAATTTCAGTTCACTGTGTATATATCAGGGAGATTTTCAACTAAGATGGAAATCAAAAGATTTCTATGTTCTGGTTTAGAGCTGCTTCTCGGGGCTCCTGGGTGGCCCAGTCGGTTAAGTATCTGATTTTACTCAGGTCATGATCTCATGGTTCATGGGTTTGGGCCCTGCATTGGGGTCTGTGCTGACAGCTAGCTCAGAGCCTGGAGCCTGTTTCAGATTCTGTATCTCCCTCTCTCTCTGACCCTCCCCTGCTCACACTCTCTCTCTCAGAAATAAATAAAACCTTAAAAATTTTTTTAAAAAAAAGAATCTATTTTAAAAAATAGAGCTGCTTCTCTTTGGAATGTTTTAGTATGTCTTATGTTTAGAATGTCTCTGAAATGCGGAATCCTCCCACAAAAGCTTTAGAGGGCGTATCTTTCCCTCTGGGAACATAGCTTTATTTTAGCTTAGGGGAGAACACAGAGCTTGTCAGTTTTCAGGCGGTACTTAACAGTCCTTTCAGATGTAAGAGGGTGGATCCCCAGAGAGAGTGCAAAGGATCCTACCTTCCCACAATCTAGAGTTATGTCCTAGGATAGTCATAAGAAAGAACTGACAACCTAGAGGACTATCTCTGTACCAGGCAGGCAGGAAGCCAAAACAAGGTCTTTTTTAAAAAGTTTTATTGATTTATTTTGAGAGAGAGAAAGAACAAGTGGGGGAGAAACAGAGAGAGGGGGAGAGGGAGAGATTGAGAGAGAGAGAGAGAGAAAGAGAGAGAGAGAGAGAGAGAGAGAGAGAGAGAGAATCCCAAGCAGGCTCCACACTGTGAACACAGAACCCAATGCAGGGCTTGAACTCATAAACAACTAGATCATGACCTGAGTCGAAATCAAGAGTGAGACGCTTAACCAACTGAGCCATGTAGATACCCCCCAAAACAAGCTTTTAGGACTCAAAGTGAGACAAGGAGGAAGATAATTACCATACTTGACAGAAAAAGGATCAATGAGTCTGGATTTGGAAAGGAAGAGACAATGTGAGAAAAAATTTTTTAAAGTAAGCTCTACACCCAACATGGGGGCTTAAACTCCTGACCCCGAGATCAAGAGTTACATGCTCTATGGACTAAGCCAGCCAGGAGCTCCAACAATGTGAAATGTTATTTTATTTTCTTTTGTTTTGTTTTTTTAACGTTTTATTTATTTCTGAGAGAGAGAGACAATGTGAGCAGCAGAGGGTCAGAGAGAGAGGGAGACACAGAATCTGAAACAGGTTCTAGGCTCTGAGCTGTCAGCACAACATGGGGGCTGACCTAAACTCCTAAGACCCTGAGATCAGACAGAGTTACATGCTCTATGGACTAAGCCAGCCAGCTGTTTAAGCTCCAGTTTACAATGTGAAATGTTATTTTGATTTTGTAGAGTTTGTTGTTGTTTTTTTAATGTTTTATTTATTTAACTGAGAGAGAGATGACACATGTGAGCAGCAGAGTCCTGGTCAGAGAGAGTCAGGGAGACACAGAATCTCAGAGAGAGAGGGAGACACAGAATCTGAACAGGCTCCAGGCTCTGAGCTGTCAGCACAAAGCCCGACGCAGGGCTCGAACCCACAAACTGTGAGATCATGACCTGAGCCGAAGTTGGACGCTTAACGGACTGAGCCCCCCAGGCGTCCTGACTGTGTAGTGTTTTACAGTGTGTCTCATTGCTTTGCACATTTTCCTACAGTTAGCAGGCACCTAGTGTCAATCTAGCCCATTCCATAACCAGTTTATCCTAACATGAGAGTGTCAAAGGCTCTAATAGCTTTCAAGTGCTCCACCCATGCCCACCCACTGCAACTCTTTGACTTCTAAAATTCCCAATTATAATAGCCTTTATCTATACAAAACAAGACAAATAAGCATGTGCACCTTAACTCACCAGACACAACCAAGAGATATCACTGTGGCCTGGCCAAGAGAAGGCCTTCTGCACACCATTGACAATTGTCAACATGGACCCTGAGAAGGAAAAAGATTGAACCAGCAGGCTCCAAAGAACAGGGACTACAGACAGATTCCGTACAAATGGGGAACTGAAGCCTAAACCCACCAGCAGCTCCCAACATGGAGTCTGGGGACAAAACCAAGGGCTGAGGTTTTTCACTCAGATGGGGGATCTGTAGACTGAGCCAAGGCCTAGTGCTCTGCAAACCATGTGGAACCCTCTGACCGTCTGCTAGCTCAAGCTGACCTGCCCTGGACTGGAAAGCTAATTAGACTGGAAGCTTGATGCAAAGAAAGTGGAGCTAAAAATTAAGAGGAACTTACCTGTGGCCTGCAGAGGTGGTGAAAAAGACAGAGCTCAGAGGGCTCACTGGTGCCACACCTGTGTTTCTCACTGTCCCTGAACTGGCAGAAGCCTCCTTCCATCCCACTAATGCCACCAAATCTATTCAAAAACAAAATTCAACTGAGTAAAAGATCTAATTGACTTTTATTTAATGAATTGGACATGAATTGGGCAACTTCCCATCCTAGCAGAAAGAAAGGAGCTCTGAGAAGCTGTACAAAATGGAAGACTTTCCGTGACGTATGATGATTCGATGTGGAGTTTTTTACTTTACAATGGCATGAAAACTATATTCATTCTGTAAGAACCACACTTTGGGTTTTTAATTTGGATCTCTTCCCGAGTGAGCAATATATGAAAGGATACTCTCCTGTGACTCAGCAGCGCTGGCAAGCCTCAGCCCCCAATGAGCCATGTGATCATGAGGATGATCACTAATACACTGATAGCCATTCTGCACCCATACAACCATTCTGTTTTTCACTTTCAGCACAGCATCCAATGAATTAGATCAGAGGGACGCCTGGGTGGCCTAGTCAGTTAAGTATAGGACTTCAGTTCAGAACATGATCTCACAGCGCATGAGTTTGAGCCCAGCGTTGGGCTCTGTGCTGACATCTCAGAGCCTGGAGCTTGCTTCAGATTCTGTGTCTGCCTCTCTCTCTCTCAAAAATAAATAAATATTGAAAAAAACTTTAAAAAGAAAATACATTAGACATTCAATACTTTATTATGAAGTAAGCCTAATGTTAGATGATTTTGCCCAACTGTATGCTAATGTAAGTGTTTGGAGCACATTTAAGGTAGGCTAGGCTGACCCATGATGTTTATTAGTTTAGGTGTATTAAATGAATTTTTAAAATTATGATGGTTTTCAATATGATAGGTTTATCTGGATGTAACCCTATCTCAGTTGAGGGAGATCTGTATAGGCAGAAGGAGGAAGGGCAAGGACATTATTACAGCAGAGTGGATTGTTGCAAACAAGGTCACCATCCTTTGGGGGAAGGAGGAGGTCTAACAGGCAGATTCCGTCCCTGGTAATTCCAGATTGACCGGTTAAAGGTCACATTCCCAGGAAAGGCTGAAACTGCAATTACGATGGGTATCAAGTCATTGTTTGCTGATGTGGGGTGTAGGATAAGTGACTCCTTTTTGAGTCTGTTGTTTCTTTAGCAGGGTAGCAGGAAGGGGACAGTAAAGTTGTTCTATAGGTATAAGTCTGGCGCCTTCTCCATTGATGAGAGTTTCTTATAATTTATTGCCATTTTTCTCTTCCTGGCACAGACAAGGAGAGACCCTACAAACGGAGATTTCCCTTATAAATGTCAGTTTCTCTTACAAGAGAGTAAATTCTACTGTTTTTAGGGCTTCTCCTGTGTCTGCTTTTTCTCAAAAATAATCAGCTCAAAATAATCCTTATGCCAAAGAAGCATATTTTGGGTTGGCATACTCTGCTGCCTTTTACTGGCATTTTCATTTTTGTATATCCAAGAACGTAGGAGGGGCCCCGGGGCCTACAGTGCACAAGGGGGGCGGGGGGAACGGGATGAGATGAGGGCAAGGCAGTTGGGCAGCGATTGGCTGGCAGAGTGCAGGTTACTCCAAGTGGTAGGGAAAGCCAGTATGGGGTCCCTGAGTTGGGTTCCTAGAGAAAGCAGGGCCTGAAATAAAAACCCATGTTCAGGTAGTTTATTTGGGATGATCGCAGGGAAGAGGAGAGAGCTAGAGATCAAGACAGGGAAGAAGGAAAACGCAAGTTGGAAGGTTACCCCTTACCACAGAAGTAAGCAGAACTTCATCTAAACTCCATTTCATGATAATCACAAAGCAAGCTTCTCAGAATTCTCATCCTGATGAAGTAGAACTGGGACTGTTTAATCCTTTGCCTCAGGCTTTGTAGTATCTGCAAAAGGTGGAGGGATCCCCAGGCAGGAAGCAGAGAGCCCCTAGGCCCAGGTGTGCCCAGCAGGTGGCCACTGCATGATGAATCGCGAAGCCCACCTGGGGCCACCACCTGGGCAGCTGAACTCAGAAGTGGCTAAGAGGTGAGGATACATCTGCTACAGAGAGTCTTAGGCAAAGGAACATGGAGGCCCAGTTGTTTCTAATAAGATCATTCTGGCTGCAATGTGGAGACTAGCTTTGAGGACAAGGGTGGAAATGGAGACCAACCAAAGAAGTTACTGGGGTGGTCCTGGTGAGGAGTGATGATGTCCTTAAAAGCGGACTTCCCCATGCAGCCTGTTGACAAGCTTTCTCCGGGAAGGTAGAACAAAATGTTGGCAGTGTCTTAGAAGGGAAAAGGCAAGGTAGAATTATTGAGAATTTGAAGTTTGGTTTAGGGCAGGTTTTTAACTGTGGAGGCTTGATTAGAATCAGGGAGAAATCATGGTATAACAATTTAGGATTGTTGAAACTAGCAAGAGGAGAATTTTGTTTTTAAAGATTTTATTTTAGGGCCACCTGGGTGGCTTATAGTCGGTTAAGATTCAGTCATGATCTCATAGTGTGTGAGTTCATGCCCTGCAGTCGGCACAGAGCCTGTTTCTGATCTTGTCCCCTTTTCTCTCTGCCCCTCCCCCACTGGTTCTCTCCCTCAAAATAAATAAATACACTTAAAAAAATAAAAGATTTTACTTTTATGTAATCTCTACATCCAACATGGGGCTCGAACTTACAATCCTGAGATCAAGAGTTGCACGCTTTACTGATTGAGCCAGCCAGGCATCCCCACAGGGAGAATTTCAAGGCAAGGGGTTCAAAAGAATTTTGAGGCATAAAATGTCTGTTGTTACTTTATATTGTTGGATGGATCTTTCCATTTGACGGATGGATTTGATGGATCTTTCTAGAAGTTCCTGTGAGGAATAGTCAAGCTACTTGCCTGGATGAGTGTCTCTTCAAAGAGTAAAGTCACATTCATTTGGACATCTCTGGGAGTCACGTCCTTAGGACGTTTCTGTGTGAGGGTAAATGCTTTTCCTTCTCTGTGCCTTGTTCCAAAGAGGTAGCCCTGAGGATGGAGAAAAGTGAATGGATTCTGAACATATTTAAGAGGCAGGAAAAACAGGGCTTCCTGTTGTACCAGATGTGTGAGACACACAGAAGAAATCAACAACACCTAGAAATATCACTAAGACAAGTTTGAGCTAGAGGCATATATTTGGATATCATGAGGGCACAATTATTATTTAAAGCTAATGGAATGCATAAAGTTGCCTACTGAGAGCTTCATTCTCTCAGTGTCTATATCTCATTAGAAAGAAAGGAAAAGAGAGTCCAACAGCTAAATCCAGGGTGTTTCTAATATTCAGAGGTCAGGTAGTGTGTCAAGTCAGAATGTATTTAATGGTAAACAGGAAACACTGGTCGGGTGTCTAAAACAGACGGGGTGTGGGGCACCTGGGTGGCTTAGTCGGTTAAGCGTCCGACTTTCGCTTGGGTCATGATCTCACGGCTTGTGGGTTCGAGCCCCGCGTCAGGCTCTGTGCTGACTGCCAGCTCAGAGCCTGGAGCCTATTTCAGAGTCTGTGTCTCCCTCTCTGACCCTCCCCTGCTCATGCTGTCTCCCTCTCTCTCTCCTAGAAATAAAAAAAAACAAAAAAACAAAAAAAACAGACGGGGTGTGTTCTCATGTAACATGGAGTCTGGAGCTGAGCAACCCAAGTTCTTCTGTCTTCCCCTTCTGCTACCTTTACATGTAGGTCTGTATACTTGAGCTTGGCCTCAAGGTCACAAGACAGTAGTTGCACATTTAGCCATACAACCACAATTCAGGTAGAAAGGAGGAGTGGCAGGGGGGCACATTAGCCCCCTCCGGAAATGAAGGCTCTCCCAGAAGCCTTTACTCAGCTGACTTCTTTGCTGGCCAGAACTATAACACATATCCACCTCTAACACCCTGTGAGTCCAGAAAGTTGTTTTAGCTGGGGACTTGGCTGCCCTGAGTGACAGTGGGGGGGTTATTCGTAAGGAAGAAGGAAGGAATGGCTGCTACGTAAGCAGTTGGTAGTATGTGCCACCAGCAGATAAGAAGGAACCTTGAAGGACGCCGAGGAGTGACAAAGGACAAAGGAGGAAAACAGGGAGTGTGTGGTGTTCCAAAAACCAAACGAAGAGTCTTTCAAGAAGAAGGGAAGAATCAACTGGGTCAAATAGTCCTTGAAAACTGACAAAGATGGGGGGTAGGGGGGCAGGTCTGGTGGATCTGGTGACATGGAGGTCAATTGAGACAATGACAAGAGCAGGTTCTGTGACAAGATGGGCATGGAAGTCTGGGGGGAAGTAGGCTAAGGAGAGAACGGGATGTGAGGAAATGGGCACGAATTTTGGAAGTTTGGCCTTGAAAGGCGTAGTTGGGGGAGGAGAGAAAGGAGGAAAAAGGGAAGAATATTCTAGGATGGAAAATACTGTGCTTTTACTGACTTATTGTCATTTCACTTGATTGTTTTGAGGATACAACATAGATTAGATGGCTTTATTTATTTATTTGTTTTTTAAATGTTTTTTAAAAATTTATTTCTGAGAGAGAAAGGGAGAGGGAGAGCGTGAGCAGGGGAAAGTCAGAGAGAGGGAGATATAGAATCTGAAGAAGGCTCCAGGCTCTGAGCCAGCTGTCAGCACAGAGCCTGAAGTGGGGCTCGAACCCACAAACTGTGAGATCATGACCTGAGCCTCAGTTGGACGCTTAACCGACTGAGCCATGCAGGCGCCCCTAGATAGCTTTAATATTAATCTTAAAACATTATGATTCAGGGTATTATAAGTCTGCTTCTTCCCAGATCCATTATAACATGGTGCACAGGCCAGGCTTGGAGTCAGAAGTCTGATTTGAACTCCTAATTCTGCCTCGTTGTGTGATCTTAAGCCAGTTGCTTAACCTCTCTGAATCTGTTTGCTCATATATAAAACCGGACAATCACGGCCACCTTGAAAGCTGTGAAATGGCTGCATATACAGTGCTTGTCATGGTGCCTGGCACATAAGTAAATCATCAAGAAGTGATAATGACATTCCTATGGCAGACCCAGATACAGTGTTTATACATCCAGGGTCCAGAAGAAGTCCCCAAGAGACAGACTATATAACAAATGCTTAATCACATTCAGAATTTCCTCTGAGCCAAAGCACAGGAAGACAACCAAGCACGGTATAGCCGTGCCGCGGAGGCCATACAATCCAGGTCATTCCTTCTTGTTTCCCTATTTGTAACGCAGCAGAAAATCAGGTACCTGCTTGTCTCTCTGAGGCTCAAAGTATAGCCAGAGGGCTGAGCAGCCGCTTAGCATCTGCCTCCTCCTTGAAATTCAGGGTCAGCAGGAGGACAGACCCAACGGAACACTCACGAGGGGAGACGGATCTTTGCAAGGCAGATGGAAGAACAAATACGAAGCAAGAAAATGTGTGGATGAAACGGGATGGATCATGAGAACTCCGGTATTAAGGGCAAGCTAACTTTGTATTATTTTCGCTTTGTAATAACAGTTATGGGTTTTACCTTTATTAGGCTTAGTTCTTTGTCTGAAACTGGCTGTGGGGAAAGGGCTGGATCAGGGCAGGAGATTCGGAAGGAGTTTGTGGAGCGAAATGAAGGACTCTAATTTCTCTGTCCTGCACACAACACTGAATGATTCCTCCTGGCTCTGATGGCTCGGGTAGAATTCCCGAGCATCGGTGGGGCACCTGGGTGGCTCAGTCGGTTAAGCGTCCGACTTCGGCTCAGGTCATGATCTTGCGGTTCGTGGGTTCGAGCTCCACATTGGGTTCTATGCTGGCAGCTCAGAGCCTGGAGCCTGTTTCAGATTCTGTCTCCCTCTCTCTCTGTCCCTCCCCAGCTCATGTTCTGTCTCTCTGTCTCAAAAATAAACTATTAAAAAAAATAAAATAAAAAAAAAAGAATTCCCAAGCATCGGTGCAGATACCACTGGACCACGGGGCTCTGGGAAGGGATCGGGGTCCGCCGCACTGCTTTACCCTGTGCTGGGCACAGCAACAGAAACATCCGAACACTGGGTGCCAGTGGTGGCCCCCACCCCTTCAGTTCCTGCTTACCTCGGGCACGTTTCCTAACCGTCCAGGGCCTTAGCGGCTTGACCAGCAATGGAAGTAATGAAACCTACATCACAGTTCCGTTATGAAGACTAGACTAAATCACAGTTACAAGGTCCGGTTCAGTGCCCAGCACATGGCTGGTACTTAGACCGTTTCTTCCCTTCCGCGCCCTTTCCCGGGCGAATGCCGTCTGTCTCCCTTTCTGGCATGTATGTGCCCCACGCGTACAGACCTAGAGATGGGACACTATTGTGTGTATCACTCGGGTTCTCTGGGGAGCGGAAGCTAGGACAGTGGCTCACAGGGAACATGCGGGAAGAAAACAGGAGGGTAGTAGCACGAGGCAGCCTCTGTAGGTAGAGCTTGCGACTTGATCTCAGGGTGGTGTGCAAACCCCATGTTGGGTGTGGAGCCTATTTGGGAGGAAGGGAGGGAGGGAAGGACAGCAGTGAGAGTAGCAGAGGGAGCCTTGAGGATGAAGGTGTGACAAAGTCTCTGTCAACCCAAGGGAGCCCAGGGGCAAAGAATGCCTCCAGGTCACTTGTCAGAGACCACACGGGGCGGACCCCAGCTGAGGTGGACCCTAGAAGAGCCGGCCAGGGCCACCAGCCATCAGCCAGTCCTCTCTCAAACGCACGTCTCTGGTCTGTCATGCCTCCGAAAACAAAATTTATTTGTGACACACTCTAGAACATTCTTTTTAACAAACTCCAGGCAAACAAAGACGCTGGAGGATTTCCTGGTGCTCCTAGTGCCAGCAACTGACGAAGGGAAGACAGAGGGAGAAGGGGAGAAGGAGGAAGGAGCGGAAGGAGGGACGGCAAGAAGGAAAGGAGAAGGTGTGGAGAGGCCCAGGGGCAACTGCCCTTCTCTGACCAGAGGTGTGGCCTGAGCTGGGAATGGCAAAGTCACAGGGCCTCCACTGCAAAAAAAAAAAAAAAAAAGCTGTCCTACGGAGAAGGAAGGAAAGAGCATCTGGCCAAGACACGGTGCGAGAACAGCAGCCTAGTCTTCACTGTCTGGTCTTATTTTAGCCCTCAGTAAAGAAACCATTTTATTAATAGCAATAGCAATACTAGCCTATGTTTACCCAGTACTAACTATACACCGTGCACCGTGCTGAGCATTGCACGTTCATGGTCTCAAGCCTCACAGCACCCAGGGCCTGTTGGTAATGTTATCGGACCCATCTTCTGGGTGAGGAAACTAAGGTTTTCTAGTTCTTAGTTTCACCAAAGGAAGATGGTTTGCCCAAGACCGTTGCCGTCAAGCAGGGACACAGCCTTTATTTGAACCCAGGTCTTCTGGTTCCGCAAAGCCTGCCCTCCCAGCATGTAACCTCTTACCCACCAGCCAGGTTGTCCTTTATTCATAATTAGGCACAGCTTGTCCTGAGCATCAGCGGGACTCATGAACCCTCAGAGCCCACGCTCAGCTTCTGTTCTCTTCCAGTGGAAAGAACACGGCCTCGAAGCTGAGAGCCCTGGGTAAGACCCTCAGTTCTGCAGTCAGGTGGGGGTACTTCTGAGCAGGACTCCATAAATCCCATTGTTCTTGATTTTTCCCCACGCCTTTGAATTCAGGGGATGCACGAGATAATCGCTAAGCTTCTTCCAGCTACGTAGTCCTGGGAGTTATTCGTTAGCAAGGGTGAATAATCCCCAAATAATTCCAGGCTAAATCAGGACGAGGCGTATAGCCCAAGGCACTTGGGCATGTTTTGTTTTCTAAGCAGGAAAAAAATAAAGGCAAATAACATCACTGCAGAATATTAAATCAATTCGGATTGTTAATGGAGAGTCCGAAGGGGATGAGTTTATTTTCTCATGATTTTAAGGCCTTTCTCAGGCAAGAGCCCGATCCGGCTATCTCGTCTGCTCCAGCCAGAAGGCTCTCCCTCAGGAGAACACGCATTTCCTCCCCTTTATACATGGAAAGACCTCACATGCCCAAACCTGAAATCTTTCCAGTTTAGATGTGCTTTGGGTCTACAGAGGCTTTTATTCCTTCTTTCATGAAATGAATCATGATTAATAATAGCCAGAGGGTGAGGAATTACAGTCATGCCTTATTACTGAAGATGCGTCTTTCCCCCTGCCTTGCTGATGATGACAGCAATGACGAAGCATTTCATCAACTGGAAAAGAGCCTCAGCCTCAGAATGTCACCCGCACGTCCCCAGAGAAAGGCTGCTGTGAGGTGGTTGGAAGAGCAAAGGAAACACGGCCCAGTTCGTCAACGGCCTCATGATTCAGCTCTTGGCCCCCCAAAAACATCCCCCCCTTCTTTTTTTTCCTTACGAGGGAATCCAAACATTAGTACGGGTCTAGAAAAATGAATTTAAATTTCCTTTTGAAGAGACAAAAATCAGCAGAATGAATAAAAGAACTCAGTTTTGGTACGTTATTTCCCCTCCTGGGAGTTTACCGCATCAAATATTCAATAAACGCCATTTGCAAACAGAGGTAGATAACAGAAGGGAGGCCTAGGGGTTACTAGCTTTTCACTCTGGCTTAAGTTCTGGAACTGTCTTGATTACTTCTTAGGTGATCAGCCAGTCTCAAATTTAAACACATGGGGGGAACAGTCCTCACTCACAGGGGCACAGGAAGAGAAATGTTATGAAAGAATAAAAGGATGGAGTCAGCGTTACCCACGTAGAATCCCTCCAACCCCATCTCCTTTTGGTTTGAGCACTAATGTTTTCGTCTCCACAAGTGCAAATGAGGCTTTTTCATTCAACGGAGGCAGGTTTAGCCTGACCCCTTTGCTAACTGTAAGCAGTGACTTGTTAAATCTAATAAGCATATGCACATTTGTTCTAAGAACAAATAGCTTTGGGGTACGGTGCAGGATGAACTGCAATGAAAATAAAATATTAAGTACTTAACATTTTACCATAAAAAGTTGTCTAATGTCAAATCGTGTGGGATTTGATGTCTTATAATTTGATCCCGGTTCAGTTACTTCCTGCTGTTGAATTTAGCAACCCCGCCACCCTCCTTTGCCTACCTTTCCTCAAAGTGTCCTCTCGGTGTCTGAACACCCCTCCCCCCAGAGCAAAGGAAGTCAGTTTTAGGTTTAAGAAACCACCCCTCCCCCTCTTTAACTACAACATTTTCAAATGGTAAGTGTTTTATCTGCATTTGAAGGAAAAACTTAAAAGAATTGGTACCTGGAAGGGGAAGTTCTTAAAATTCCCCCCCCCCAATATCCTGACGACACAAACAAAGGAAGGGGAAGTCTCCAAGATTAGCAAAGGTAACAATAAGCCAAACGCAGTAAACATCAGTTTGCCGTGTGTACAACTATCAATCACTGTGTTGTGCGCGTGAAACTAATATAATATTGTAGGTCAATTACGCTTCAATAAAAAGAAAATGGAAGAAGGTAGCAAATCTAGGACAGAAGAAATAAACCTTTGTTACACACACACACACACAAATACAATAAACAAAAAAATCCTCCAGGATGTTTGTTTCATGAAAATCAGCGCATTGTCCAAAAGGGAAAATATCCCAAATCCCCATCTCCCCCCTTCTTCCTCCTTTGCCTCTTTCGGTAGGTTCTCTCCTGCTCACAGGTAACGCCTGGGACTTCTTTCAGGAAAAACAATGGTTATCTAAATTCGAAAAGATTCCTTTTCATCCTAAACCTTCCCACAATCAAACGAGTCACCTCCCTCGCTGCCCCGCCCTTGAGCTCTAATTTCGGTCCGATCGTGTTTTTAATTCCCCAGAGAATGGCTTCCAAAAGACTGCAGTAAATTGTCCTTCTCAGAAATGTTCTACCGTGGGTGAGGTCCCCTCTCCTCCACGCCTCAGGTGAAAGGCGGGGCACCCAATTCTGGAAACCACACCCCAAGCCAGTGTACTTTGGGGACTCACAGACAGGTATGCCAACTGGCAATAGAGGTTCTCTGCCTCACCTCTCTGTCCAGCTCCCCTCCAGATGGAGGTCAGGGGAGCGCCTTGGTTGGAACCACAGTCTCCATTTAACCAAAGAGCTTGGATTCGAGTCTTGGATCGTTTCTTTTCCTCATGGATTGACTGATGGACGGAGTTTTGTTCTGTTTTAAATCAGCGCAGGTACCTACAGCGTGATACTTCCCTTGCGCCCGGCTTTCCAGCGGGTCCACCTGAGAGACAGGACTCTCCGCTTGTGGAACTGCTGGTCCGGGAGAGACACCAACTGTAGTTCAATAAGATCCGGTTGCAAGAAGGAAAGAAAGAGAATAATGTGTGAGAATTGGGACAGAGGTCAGAGAAGGTCTTACCGTGGAAGTGGCACTTGGACTAAGACCTGCAGAAGCTCTCAGGTGGGGGAGATCCGAAGAGCTGGGCCCAGGAGGGGCAAGTGCAAATACGGGAGCCTGGCCCCCTACAGGCAGAGAGGACATCCAGGTGACTGGAGCTGCTTTTGGAGAGAAGAGGTACAAGGAGGTAAAGCCGTAGCTTAAATGTGTTAAGGAGCAAGAATTCAACTGAGTGAACTTTAAAGATCTTACTGGCTTTATTCAGCAGTTCATGAATCCGGTCACAGTCAATCTAGCAGATAGGAAGGAGCTCCCAGGACTCCTCAGTTGGTTTAACGTGCGACATTTGATTGCGAGGTTGTGAGTTCGAGCCCCGTGTCGGGTATAGGAACCACTTCCAAGTAAAATCTTTTTTTTTTTTTTTAAAGGAAGGAGCTCCAAATTGTTGTACAATTAGAGAGTGTTTAATGGACCAAACTGAGGGGCGCCTGGGTGGCTCCGACGGTTAAGCATCCAACTTGGGCTCAGGTCATGATCTCGGGTTTGTGGGTTTGAGCCCAGCCTCAGGCATGCTAACATCTCAGAGCCTGGAGCCTGCTTTGGATTCTGTGTCTCCCTCTCTCTGTCCCTCCCTGGGCTAATGCTCTGTCTGTCTCTCTCTCTCAAAAATAAACAAAAAAATTAATCTTTATAGGCCAAAATGAGCAGAAACAAGGAATTCTACTAGGGAGTTGCTGATTGGTTAAAGCAGGGTTATTTTCTTTGCAGAGAGCAAAGGGAAGTCTAGGAGCCAGGATCAGACAAGCACGGATTGATTGGCATGGGCCCTCCGCTTCTGGGAGCCAAGCAGAGAAACAGGTAAATTTTGGTTTTCTGATGTCGAGCTTAGTATGAGCCACTCCATCTTGAGCCCGATCTGGTTACATTAACAAATGATCTGGGAAGTCCTGGGAAAACTTAAAGTGTATTTATTTTGAGCAAGAGAGAGAAAAAGCATGAGTGGGGAGGGGCAGAGAGAGAGAATCCCAAGCAGGCTCTGCGTTGACGGTGTGGAGCCTGACTCGGGGCTCAAACCCACAAACCGTGAGATCATGACGTGAGCTGATGAAAGACGCTTAAGTGACTGAGCCACCCAGGTGCCCCTTGACCTACGTGTTTAAAAGACCACTTTGACCTTCAGTCAAAGACTGGAATAAAGGGAAGGGTACCAGCAGGGAACGCAGTAACCGAGGCCAAAGCAGCCGGTAGCTTCCGCTGGGATAGTAGCGATCGGCATGAACAGAAGCGCATAAACTCACAGTCTATTCTGGGGGTTCAGACAACAGGACCTGATGATGGAATGACGGCTGTTGGGGGACTGAGAGAAAAGAGGAATCAAAGACGACTCCTGGGTTAAAGTCTTACGCGCCTGGCTGGAAGGTGGTGACATGGACTGAAATGGAGGTTAAGGGATGAAAAGTGTTTGCAGCAGGAACAGTTCCCTTGTTTGTAAAATGGGGAAAACAGTACTTCATAAGCTGATGATGACAGTTCATTAAAAAGCCAGGCCCACATTATGTGTGCGATGGTCGTTGCTGTTCTAGGCCAAGCGTTGTGCCACGAGCTGGTTTTCAGAGGTGGAAACTTACTCTGGAAGCTTAGAGTTAAATAAAAGAGACCAAGTTGTTGGGGGAATGGAGCCATGAGGACAGTCGAGTTACTCGATAGATGGTTTATGAGCAGAGGGTACAGAGTGTAAATCCCAATACGTAAGAAAAATCCACATAACAGCGGGACTCCAAAACCGAGCTGAGCACTTTCTACATTTACAGAAGACAAGCTGATCGCGGTCTTGTGTGCGGCAGTGCTGAACACACGCCCAGGCCGCGTGTACAGTTGGGCTCTCAGCCGAAAGGAAACCCTGGTCTGTGGCATCTGCCAATTTCCATGGTGTCAATGCTCCCATCATGGCCAATTTCAAACTATCAACGTGATGCCGATCGGCTCACAGAATTTCTGAACGTATAGTAATCGGCCCATAAAACAGTATGAACTGGTTCTAGCTCACCACAGAATCTAACATGTACTCAGTAAAGACAGAGCAATGACGAGGTTTTAGTCAAAGGCGAACAATTCATGCGTTTGGAAGAGAAGAGAATATTATGATGACGTGTTAGGAAGATGAATCTAGACTAAGTGTTTTCATGAGAAAAAACATAATGATTGGGGCTAAGAAGTTCCTTTATTCATTCATATTCAACAAATACTTACTGTCTACCTACTGTATGTAGGAGAATGTGTTAAGTACTAGGGATATCTTTATCTGGCCATCTGGTAAACAGACAAGACTGTAAAGCTTACATAAAGCTGACAATTTAGCCGGCATCCACTGTAGGAAATCAGACTGAGTTGAGAATGTTTTAGAGTACTGATGGGAGAAATTAAGAATAAGTGACAAGAGGGGTGTCTGGGTGGCTCAGTTGGTTGTGTCCAACTCATATTCAGGTTGTGATCTCATGGTTTGTGGGTTTGAGCCCCCCATCAGGCTCTGTGCTGACAGCTTGGAGCCTGGAGCCTGCTTTCAGTTCTGCGTCTCCCTCTCTCTCTGCCCCTCCTCAGCTCACGCTCAGTTTCTGTCTGTCTGTCTCTCTCAAAAATAAATAAATATTAAAAAAAAAAAAAAAGACAAACCAGAGGCTCCTGGTTGGCTCAGGGGCTCAGTCTGGGAAGCGTGTGACTCTTGATCTTGGGGTCTTGAGTTCGAACCCCATGTTGGGTGTGGAAATTACTTTAAAAAAACAGATAAAATGCAAACAAAAAAAAAGTGAAGAGTATTAATTTGTTAGGCAGGATTTGTGGCTGAAGGTATGCTGTGGAAATAGAAGAAACAATGCGAAGATCTGACCAAGGCTCCTGGTATGGAAGATGTTGCCCATTAACTGAGAGGTTACAAAGAGAAGCCTGTATGGGATAGATGCTGAATGTGGAATAATATTTATAACAGAGTGTTCATAAAGTATTCTAATGTATTTAATTCATGGGGAGGAATTACATGTTATGCGTTGTATAAAAACCTAGCTTTTATGTCCATGAAGATGCAGTCGGCCAACTCCTGGCGAATTCTACAGGACAAGCAAACTGATTTCTTTTTTTTTTTTTAATTTTTTAAAAATGTTTTATTTATTTCTGAGAGAGAGAGAGAGAGAGACAGCATGAACAAGGAAGGGTCAGAGAGAGTGGGAAACACAGAATATGAAGCAGGCTCCAGGTTCTGAGCTGTCAGCACAGAGCCCGACGTGGGGCTCGAACCCATGAACTGAGATCATGACCTGAGCCAAAGTCGGATGCTTAACCGGCTGAGCCACTCAGGCACCCCCAAACTGA
The DNA here is from genome assembly GCA_017311185.1 of Proteles cristata cristata. Lineage (NCBI taxonomy): Eukaryota > Metazoa > Chordata > Mammalia > Carnivora > Hyaenidae > Proteles > Proteles cristata. Next base: position 1,310,854 of record JAESUZ010005517.1, read on the forward strand.
TTTTTTAAAGAAATAAATGGCGCCCCTCTCTCCCAAAATAAAAAGATTAAGGAAGCAGAAGAGACACCAGCCAAAGACAATGTGTGAACATGTTTAGATTCTGATTTAAATGAACCAACAGTGAAACGACAATCCTGGAGGAAAAATGAGTATCAGTGGCATATTAGATGGTATTCCAGTATTAGCGCTGACTTTGGTAGGTGTGAAATGGGATTAGGGTTATGTCTTAGAGAAAAAGAGGCCTCTTATCTATAGAAACATATATTTATATATATTATCTACATGTATGTATGTATATGTCTATATATATGTAGACAGAGGTATTTATGGGTAAAATGGAATGATGTCTAGGATTTATTTTTAAATACTCCAGAGGAAAAAAAAATAAGGAATAGATGACACAAGAACAGAAAAAGAGTGCTAATTGTTGAAGCTGGGGGATGTATATGCGGGGGGATGGTATGTTCGTCATAATATTATGTACCTACTATCTATATGTTTAAAATTTTCATAATAGAAAGTGAAATTAAAAAAAAAAAAACAATGGGCGCCTGGGTGGCTCAGTCAGTTAAGCGTCCGACTTTCGCTTAGGTCATGATCTCGCGGTTCGTGGGTTCGAGCCCCGCGTCGGGCTCTGTGCTGAATGTTTGCTCAGAGCCTGGGGTCTGCTTCGGAGTCTGTGTTTGCTCTGTCTCTGCCCCTCCCCCACTCATGCTTTTCTCGCAAAAATAAATAAATGCAAAAAAAATTAAAAGAAAATGAATGGAGGGGCACCTGGGTGGCTCAGTCAGCTGAGCGTCTGCCTCTTGATTTCGGCTCTGGTTGTGATCCCAGGGTCCTGGCATTGAGCCATGTGCTGGGCTCCATGCTTAGCATGGAGTCTGCTTAGAATTCTCTCTCTCTCTCTCTCTCTCTCTCTCGCTCTCGCTTCTCACTCTGTCTCCCTCCCCCGCAGGCCTCTCTCCCCTCGCTCAGTTGTGTGCCCTCACACACTTTGTCTTAAAAAAACGAAAAAAGGACTGGAAAGGAAATTTCAGCAACTAAAATACTATAAAGAAAAATACAAATGTCAAGTACAACTTTCAGTTATTCACTAACTTGGACTTTCCTGCTATTGTCACAGAGACCACAGGCAGCAAGAGCAGTGGGCCAGTTAACTATCAGTGGAATGGATCCTCTCTCACATGTTTTTTTTTTTTGTTTATTTTTTTATTATTAAAAATTTTTTTAACGTTTTATTTATTTCTCAGAGACAGAGAGAGACAGCATGAGCAGGGGAGGGTCCAAGAGAGAGAGGGAGACACAGAATCTGAAGCAGGCTCCAGGTTCTGAGCTAGCTGTCAGCACAGAGCCTGACGCGGGGTTCGAACCCACAAACCATGAGATCATGACCTGAGTCGAAGTTGGACGCTTAACCGACTGAGCCACCCAGGAGCCCCTGTTTTTTTTTTTTTTAAAGTAAACTCTACCCCCAACATAGGGCTCAAGCTCAAGACCCTGAGATGAAGAGTTGCATGCTCTACAGCCTGAACCAGCCAGGCACCCGGATCCCATCTCACATGTATCACCAACCAGTTGTGAGGCTCTGGAGGCCCGTACAACCTGTGCTTTTAAACCTGTGAAATAGAAATATACCCCCCACCATCTCTTCTTGTTATCTCATGAACTGGTGAAAATGGAATGGGCAGCAGGTATGGAATCCCTTCCGAGAAACGAAACGCATTTACAAAAGAAAGGGATGTTTTCCTTACCCAGCATGGACAGACGGTTGCCTTGTTGGAGCATGTTAACACTGGCGTTGATCAAGAGTTACAGATGGACACTGTCATGAATCCACTTAGGAATTTTCAAAAAAATTAAGACTGTACTCCGGTCTCTGACAATTCATCGCTTCTAGGCTTCTTCGTATCTCGGGACCCATCATCGTGAACATCAGTTTCTGTCCCTTTGGAGACAGGTGAGATAAAGAGAAGAAATTCAAGATCCAGAGAATCTGAAACAAAGGTTTTAGAAGATAATGTTCTGCTAAGGCTGATTGGGGATGGGATAAGAGAAGGATGACACAATTAAGTTTAAAAGGAATATTCCATAGTTCTAATTCCTTATTCAGCTGGCCATTCATTTGTTCATTCATGCATCAAACATTGAATGGCCCATACCGTGTCAGTGTGCCAGCAGGAAGGGATACACTTATAAAAAAGGCAGACAGAGGCGCCTGGTGGGCTCAGTCGGTGGAGCGTGTGAGTCTTGATCTTGGGGTTGTGAGTTCGAGCCCCACGTTGGCCCTGGAGCTTACTTTAAAAAACTAAATAAATAAGAATAAAAATAAATAAGGCAGACAGCCCCCACCTTCATGGAGTTAAAAGTGTAATAGTGGAGGGGCACCTGGGTGGCTTGGTTGGTTAAGTGTCTGACTTGGGCTCGGGTCATGATCTCACGGTTCCTGGGTTTGAGCCCTGCATTGGGCTCTGTGCTGACAGCTCAGAGCCTGGAGCCTGCTTCAGATTCTGTGTCTCTCTCTCTCTGCCCCTCCCCCACTCATGTTCTCTGTCTCTCAAAAAAATGAATAAATGTTAAAAAAAACTTTTTTCCAATCTAATGGTGGAGACAAATAAGTTCCCTGGCCAATATAATTTGACCTGCTAAGTGAAGGTGTACAGTGAGTATGGCTGCAACAGAAAGCCCAATGAGGCCCCCAACCTAGGCTCACGGAATCAAAGACTTCCCGGGAGAAGTACTTCCTGGGAGAAGGAAGTTGGTCTAAGAAGGAGGATGGTGATGTGGGATAAGTGTGCAAAGGCCTGGAGGGGAAGACTAAGTGGAATGGTGGGCGATGAGGCTGAAGGCAGAAGGACCGAGTCAGCACTGCTTAAAGGGCAGCTGACTATCTGAAGAGTAGGACGTGTTGTCAGCTGTCTGTCTACTGCTGCGTAACAAAACACGCCAAACCTTAGCAGCATTTATCTGCTCATGATTCTGAGATTTGGACAGAGCTTGACAGGGATGGATTTTCTCCATTCCATGTGGTACGGGCCAGGGCGGCTTAACTGGGGCCGGAGGATCCAAGATCGCCAGAGCTGGAAAGTTCGCATGGCCTCAGTCACGTACCTGGTGCTCCAACATGTGGCAGCTGACGGGTCCTCTGCCTCCTTATCTAGTCTCTTACCTGGTAATCTGGCCCAGACTTCTGTCCATGGCAGCTAACTCCCAAGAGAAGGAAAGCAGAAGCTGAGCCTTTAACCCCTGGGCTTAGAAATTCCAGAATACCATTTGTACCTCTTACCACATTCTTTTGGTAAAGGCAAGTCATGAGGCCCAGATCTGAGAGAAGAGGAAGTAGGGGTGCCTGGGTGGCTCACTTAAGCATCTGGCTTTTTTTTTTTAAGTGTTTATTTACTTCTGAGAGAGAGCATAAGCAGGAGAGGGGAAGAGAGAGGGAGACGCAGAACCCAAAGCAGGCTCCAAGCTCTGAGCTGTCAGCACAGAGCCCAATGCGGGGCTCAATCAAACTTACAAACTGTGAGATCATGACCTGAGCTGACATCGGATGCCTACCCGACTGAGCCATCCAGGGGCCCTCTGATTTTGGCTCAGGTCATGATCTCACTTGAGATCGAGTCCCACATCGGACTCTATGCTGACAGCACAGAGCCTGCTTGGGATTCTCTCTCTCCCTCCCTCTCTTCCCCTTCCCCGCTCACACTCTCTCTCAAAACAAACAAACAAACAAACATTTAAAAAAAGGAGAGAGAAGGGGAAGTGGAACCCACCCGTCCAGGGGAAGCGTGTATACGTGAGGATGGGAGTAAGTACCGTTGGCCACCCCTGTGGACAGTCCCCCACAGGGCCCAAACCACATTTGCCTGGTGGGAAGAACGTCTCTGTTCACTGTAGAGAACAGACTGTAGCTAGGCAGGGATGAGGGTGAGAAGGCCAATTTTGGGGGTATCTCGGAGTAGGTGGGAACCACAGGTGGAGGCTAGTGGTGAAGAGTCAGAGAAGGGAATGGATTGGAAGGAGCTTTACAGCGGAATGAATCCGGGGCCAAGCAGAGAAGGAAGAGAGTAAGGCCAAGGCTCCTTCCTGATCTGGGAGCAGCTGTCCCTACTTCCATCAGAACCCAGCCTAAGAAAGTCGGTCTTCACCCTAGATGAAGTTTATCTTTCAGCAACGCTCCCTTCCTGCGGAGGATGTCACTCAGGTAGGGTTATTTCGACTCCAAGAAATCAAAGATACATTTATTGTGTTTAAACAGGCCAGTCAGGGGTCCCCTGCATACTTGGGAGAGTCCAAGAGGCAGCGTGTTGGGGCGCCTGGGTGGTTCAGTCGGTTAAGCATCTGACTTTGGCTCAGGTCATGATCTCATGGTTCGTGGGTTCGAGCCCCGCATTGGGCTCTGTGCTGACAGCTAGGAGCCTGGAGCCTGCTCCGGATTCTGTGTCTGCTTCTCTCTCTACCCCTCTGCCGCTCATGCTCTGTCCCTTTCTCTCCTTCAAAAATAAACTTAAAAAAATTTTTTTTAAGAGGCAGCGTGGCTGGTAGCTTGAAAGAGTTGGTCGAGAGGCAGATAGGTCAGCTGGCCCCACTCCAGCTGGCTCAAACTCTAACCCCCTCCCTCCCATGGAGAGGAGCCAAGGTCAGTCAGGCTGTCCTGTCCTGCCTTGACCCCACACCTGGGGACTTTCTCCACTTCAGCGATCAGGAGAGTCGGGCTGACCTATTTTCTCTCTGACAGGTAGCGTCAGCCGCCAGCTGGAGGAAGATTCTAAACTACTTGAGGTAAGTGCATGTCTGGGAGGCTGTAGGGAGCTTCCTGCCCCCGGAGAGAGCAAGAGCCTGTGTCTGTGTTGAAAGCTTGTTCTTTAGGCTGCTGAGCCAGGATGGTCCGAGACCCGTGATTCTAGTCAGACAGGTCCGTCGGGAGGCCCTGCTTCTCCGAGTAAGGATTTCTCAGAAAAACAAAAGTCTAGCCAATCAAGTGAGCTTCCCAAGCCTCCCTTGAGCTGGGGCCAGAGACGACAAGGCTGAAACAGCCTCTCTCGGTTCACCTCCTCACCTTGGCTCCTGGCACTTAAAATCTGGGACAACTCAGTTGTCTATTGATTCCTTAGACTCTTGGGTAGTTTTCGGTTTTAAAAATAGATGCACCTAGATCTTGTGCAAGATACAAAACTGGGCTCTCTTTTCGAGCACCGAAACTGAGTTTTAAGGGAAGAAGGAGCAACCATAGAAACCAAACAGAGCAGCTGAAGAGAGAAAACTTAACGTGTCCCAAAACTGAAATAGTCATCTTTTTCGCCACCCCCGTTTCCCCTCCAAAAACCGGTTTCCCCTCCCAACTTCCCTATTCCTCTCCCCAGTAACAGCCTTCTCTGAGCTGCCCAAGCTCAATGGAGCTGAGGTGGTTTTGTTCGTTTGTTTCTTATGTCTTTTTAAAAGTTTTTTTAAAAATTTATTTAGGTAATTTCTACACCCAACATGAAGCTCAAACTCAAGACCCCAAGATCAAGAGTCGCATGCTCTTCCAACGGAGCCAGTCAGACACTCCGGTTTGTTTTTTTGTCTTGACCATTCCCTGTCCCCTTGTCCCACTACCCATTGTCACCAAGTCTTTCTGGTCTACTCAAAGCTTTGTGACATGCCCACAGGTGTCCTCTCCACCAGGTCTAGCCTTTCACCCTTCACCATGGTAGAGTCCCTCCTTTCAATCCCTCATCAGAGTGCTTTCTACAAACACATCACCCTCCCTAATACCTTCTAACTCTTTCTTTTTTAAGATTCTACTTTTTTTTTTTTTTAATTTTTTTAATGTTTTATTTATTTCTAGGAGAGAGAGAGACAGCGTGAACAGGGGAGGGTCAGAGAGAGAGGGAGTCACAGACTGAAACAGGCTCCAGGCTCTGAGCTGGCAGTCAGCACAGAGCCCGACGCGGGGCTCGAACCCACGAACCGCGAGATCATGACCCAAGCGAAAGTCGGACGCTTAACCGACTAAGCCACCCAGGCGCCCCGTTTAAGATTCTACTTTTGAGTAATCTCTCCACTCAATGTGAGGCTCAAACTCATACCCCCAAGGTCAAGAGTTGCATATTCTACTGATTGAGCCAGCCAGGCGCCCCCAAAGATTTCCTCTTTGTCTTAAACTTTCATTTAAAGTAGGCTCCATGCCCAACATGGGGGCTCGAACTTACGATGCTGAGATCAAGAGTCTCAGGCTCTACTGACTGAGCCAGCCAGCCGCCACCCCTTAACAGTTTCTAAGTAAGCCTTAAGCTTCCCTCCTGTCAGACCCTCATGACCTCGCTCCTGCCCGTCTCCCCAAGACTCCCCTTACTTAGGTCCCTTGTTCAAGTCCCCCATTTTCCCTTGCCCAAAGGTAACCAGTCTGCTTGCAATTCCTACAGTGCCTCCTACCCTCTCTGTCCCTCTGCATCTCCCTCCCCCAGCTTCTGCACCTGGCTAACTCCACTTCCTTCAACGTAGTGTGTCTAGTGTGTCTTCCTTTGGGACACCTTCCGCGATAGCCCAGGCTGGGCATCCCTAACTCTTCCGTGGTAGTATTCAAGGCGCCGCCTTAGAATAGCCTGTCTGACGTCACTACACTACACCTTCAGGGAAGAGCCCTCCCTGCGTGTCAGAGTAGGCACCCCACAAATGGAGCTGAAGGTCTGAGCCTCCTGCAAGAGCCCCTTCTGAGTGTTTTTCTTTCCCTTCCCACCTCCAATTCCTTCTTGCACAAGGCTCTCCATCTACTCTCCTCTCCTTATCTGCCCTGAACACAAAACAAAGCATACACTTACGGGAAAAGTTCTAAGTGAAGCCGGCATCCACGGCTCTCCAGACGCCATGTATACTCCATTCTACACTCCAACCCCTCCTCCCTGCATGGGCACCTTTGTGGTGGCGTGGCTTTTACCCCAGTCTCCCGGAATACTTACAAATCTAGAGATCAGTGCCGTGGGCCGTCCAGTCCCTTTGTTCTAGCCCTGCTCTTTCCACATTATTCTGGGCCAGCCTAAGCCTCTTTTTGGTCTTTTTGGAAATTCCTGCTCAAGCCTCGCCCTTTCTAGGAAGCCTTCTGAACCCACACGATCCCTCCCTCTTTTCTGAATCCTATGGGATTTATCAATCTAATCTACATCTTTATTTGCACTTCACCATAAGCCACCTTGTGCTGTTACTTAATTTTTCTTGAGGACGTGTTTTGTTCCAACCAGATCCTAAGAGCAAGGCTCGTTTCTTCTGTGACTTCTCAACTCCCTTCAATATCAATATCAGGTGCATTACAGGCCCTTCATATGTATCTCGTAAGTCACGGACAAATACAAAATCCCGGGACAGCAGGAGACATGTTCAGCTTTTATTTTCAACACACTGTCAAGAGTAGGGAAGGAAGTGGAAACGGGGTTACCGTCTTACGGGGCTTGCATCCCGATGAGAGGAGCTAAGACCATCACAAATAAATCCCTGCTAACACAAGTGGTTTAAAAAATCTGTAGCTGTGGGGCACCTGGGTGGCTCAGTCGGTTAAGTGTCTGACTTCGGCTCAGCTCATGATCATGATCTCCGTGGGTTCGAGCCCCATGTCGGGCTCCGTGCTGACAGCTTGGAGCCTGGACCCGCCTTCGGGGTCTGTATCTCCTTTTCTCTCTGCCCCTTTCCCGCTCATGCTCTGTCTTTCGCTCCCTCCCCCTCTCGAAAATAAACATTAAAAAATTAAAAAACCACTATAGTTGGAAAGAGTTATTTATACAAAGATTTACTTAGTAATTTGGGAAATTAAAGTCTGGTTAGGAGCTGGCAGGGCCACAGTCCATTCATGTCCCTTTCTGTCTTCCACACTCCTCTCCCAACTCCCTCTGAACGAAAACGTCCATACCAGAGGTTCTCAAACCTGGGTGAGCATCAGGATTCCCTGGAGGGCGCGGTAGACCATGGATGGGAGCATTGCCCCGGGTCCCCGTCTGGGGCTCTGGGATGGCGCCCCACAATGTGCATTTCTAGCAGGTCTCAATCCAGCGGATTCTGATCCTGCCAGTCCAGGACACACTTGCAGAGAATCTGAACCAGTTTGGAACTGAACCACGGACGCTGTTGAACATTTTCCATGGGGGTTCTTCCCCTCCCCCCGCCCCGTGAGCCTGTCTTGTCTTTGGGGCAGACTGCAATCTCCCACAGGGCAGGGGCTATTTTATCATTGTTTTCCTAACTTCCTCTGATCCTAGCCGGGTGTTATACATGGAGTGTAATTCAATACATCTGTGAAAGCCAGGGGAGAAAGAAAATAGGATCCTTCATGGCAGAAAATAAAGGCGAAAGAAAATATGTGCATTCTTTCAAATCTTGGCTAAACGAAAGGAAGTGAACGGTCCCGGTATCATACTCGTACTTCTCAAATAAGAATTCTTCCCTCGGTAGGACCAAATTATCTTCAAGTGGAGAGAACCGTCCATGAGAACGACACCTCATGACTCAGCCCGTTCATTCATTCATCCCGACCCAGCAACAATCTGAATCGGTTTAAAGATGATTGAGCAGCGCCACGCAGGATTTATCATATTTGTGACAGGAAAAGCAGCCAGTTTGGCAGGGAACAAATGATATTACAGGGCCCAAAGGTGAGTAATTGGCCCTAATGACTTGGAAATAAATTTGAATTCGCATCGGGTAGGCTGTATAAATATGTCCTGTATAACTGAATGCCTGGTGCTTTTGGGGGGCAAGTGGGGTAGGAGGGGAGGGGGCGTCGGGAGGAGGGGGCTTTGTTGTGAGCTGCCCCCTCGCAGCTGGTGTTATTCCCACTTTCTTCTCCTCCCCAAGTTGAATGACAGTGGGTTAAAGGAGCTGCTGAAGCACAGACAATGAGCGGAGAAAGTGGCAATTCAGAGCCTGTTAACGTTGGATTTTGGAAGTTGTGCTGCTCCCATGAGCCTCCGCTGCAGCTGGCTGGGAACCCGCAGGCTGGACAGGTTTGCCTCCGTGTCTGTACTGAGACTTCTGCTTTTGGCTGTAAGACGGGCCAGAACTGGAAGAGTGTCCTGTGAGTCCTGGAAAGGTAACTTGGGTTGGAAAAAGACTCCTTTGTGGACCAGAGAGGCCCCGAGCATCATGGTGGCTACCGGTATCTTGGGATTTAGGTCATGCCTTTCACCCCAGTGTTCAGAGGAAGGGGCAACAGGGAGGGCGGGCTTTGTTTGGCGGACGTTCGTGGGTTCTGTCACTCTGAGACTATCTACTGAGGGCCTCTTCTGCCCTTCTGCACGGTCAGGAATGGAAGCTCTGGCTTCCTGGACCTTGCAGTCCCAAACGTCCTTCTCACCTAGGGTGACCAGGCTTCACGGTTGGTCCAGCACCGGGCGGTTTTCCAGGATGCAGGACTCTCAGTTTTCAATACCAGGAAAGTCTCAGGCGAAGCAAAAGGTGAACTCTTAACCCGGATCCCACATTTCCTGGTCATGGCGGTCATTTATGATCTTGGGCTCAAGAGCACATAAGTAATAGGACTCTGCTTGAGTCTGTAGAGGTGTGCTGTTGAAAATGGTAGCCATGAGTGGTCGCCACATATGGCTTTGAGCTCTGGAAATCAGGGTGTTGAGCGAAAAGTTAGAAACCAAGGAAGCTGGGGGTAAGAAGGAGAGGGAGGTATACTGTTTCCTAGCAACTCTATCGAAGAATAGTTTTTGTAGGAAGGAAGGTAAGGGGATTAAAAGTGTTTTGTTTTTGTTATTTTTACAAGATTTTACATATTTTTATTATCTCCCCCTTTTTAAATATTTGTTTTAATGTTTATTTACCTTAGAGAGAGTGAGAGAGAGACAGTGTGAGGGGTGAGGGGAAGAGAGAGGGAGACACAGAATCCGAAGCAGGCTCCAGGCTCTGAGCTCTCTCAGCACAGAGCCAGACACAGTGCTCAAACCCACGAACCACGTGATCATGACTTGAGCCAAAGTTGACGCTCAACCAACTGAGCCACCCAAGTGCCCCCATCGTACACATTTTTAGTGAATGAGGGCATAATATCAGGATTTGAGGAAAGGAATGGCTATGTGTACCTTAGGCCAGCAGATTAGAATGGTGGGCTAGGTATTTAGAGTTGGCTATGAAGAAGCTATTGCAAAAGTCTATACTGAAATCATTTTCCAGAAGAATGCATTTTCAGTATTCAAATGAGAAGTTAGGAAAAGCTAGTTGTCTATGCAGAATCTGCTTACTGTAGTCAAAATTCCAGGAATATATCTGTATCACTTTTGAAGGATTATCTACAATGATACCTGTGTTTATTTTCTGCTTTTCCTTTCAGTTGATTTTTATACTTTCAGTATTTTTCTCCCTCATCCAAACCCACACTAGAGCATGTGATAACTTCATTTTATTGATAAGAAAGCTGAGATGTAAAAGATATTAAAAAATATTTTTATGTTTATTTATTTTGAGAGAGACACACACACAGAGTACTAGCAGGGGAGGGGCAGAGAGAGAGAGAGACACAGAATCTGAAGCAGGCTCCAGGCTTTGAGCTGTCAGCATAGAGCTCCATGCAGGGCTCGGACTCACCAATCGTGAGATCATGACCTGAGCTGAAGTCAGATGCTTAATGGACAGAGCCGCCCAGGTACCCAAAAGGAATTTTTAATATGTTGTACCTTCCAGAAAAGAATAAGTACAAAGAACAGTAACTGTCTCTAAAGCAGGGCTCACTTAAAAGAAATCTCTGGCATTCATTTACCTTCTCTTGCTGGGGCTCCTAAAAATCCCCACTTCTCTAAAGGCTGGTTTCCCCAGATGTTGGGCTGAGCTTTCCCAGGCAGAACCTGACACAGACTCCATATAGGGCTCAGACTACCTCCTGACCTAGAGTCTGGCCACCGTGCAGAGATTCTAGAATTGTTGATGTCAGTTTACACAGAACCAGTTGCTGTCAGATGTCAGTAAGCAATACATTTCTGGCCACTTTAGTGTGACTGGTCCATAGGGAGCGATTGTGGTCCTGGGGACATTAGAAGCCAGGGATTTCTCTAGATGACTAAATGGGGCTTTTAGGAGATTAATCTTTTTTTCTTCTTAGTTTTTTTTTAAGATTTATTTTTGAGAGAGATAGAGACAGATCACAAGCAGCAGAAGAACAGAGAGAGGGAGATACAGAATTTGGAGCCGGCTCCAGGCTCTGAGCTGTCAGTACAGAGCCCGACGTGGGGCTCGAACCCATGGACCGCGAGATTATGACTTGAGTGGAAGTTGGATGCGTAACCGACTGAGCCACCCAGATGCTCCTAGGAAATCCATCTTTGAAAGGCCTGGGACACAGGAGACAGAGAACCGGGAGGGGGTGAAGCATCACATGGGCCAGTGTTTCTCCAGAGTGCTCAGGACAAGATTTATAGCAGAAGAACTGCCTGGAGGGCTTGTTCAAAGGCAGACTCCTGAAGCCCTCCCTCGACCTAATAAAGGAGAATTCTAGGCTAGTGGCCAGGAATCAACATTTCAAACAAGTGCCCTAAAAATTCTTGCCTGTTCTAAAGTGTAAGAATTCTGGATACATATCAACACTTCCTTGTTTTGTTGCCTTAGACCTTGCTAGAAGTCTAGCTTGCTAATCTCTAATACTTAATTCATGCTAACATATTAATGATTAATAATGGTTTTAAAACTCTTTCGTAGAACTTTCATTTAAAAATAGATTCCCAGATCTCATAGTGCCTTATCCCAAAGGGATACATTTTCTTTTCAAGAATGATATTCTAATGGTAGAACTCTAACTATGTAGGCCAATTAACTACCTAAAAAGGGCAGCAAATGATCTGTGGTCAACCTTGACCGCAGATTTGAGAAAAGGGATATTTTATTAAGTGCCTCCCTTCACCTAGACAATAATTTGAGCTGTGGGTAAATAAGAGTTACTTCTGGGGCCATACACGGTGGGCTTTTAAAATTATTGTCAACTATTGTAAAAAATTAAATAGTGCTTAAATAATATTCTATCACAGCATATGCCCATCTATTAATCCAGCAAAATCAGATACTTTGGCAGCTTCTTTATTTAAAAATTGGTAGGAAAAGAACAGTTGTAGGCAGAGAATGTAATTCTAATTAAAAAAAATTTTTTTTAATGTTTTATTTATTTCTAGGAGACAGAGAGAGAGAGAGAGAGAGACAGCGTGAGCAGGGGAGGGTCAGAGAGAGAGGGAGTCACAGACTGAAACAGGCTCCAGGCTCTGAGCTGGCAGTCAGCACAGAGCCCGACGCGGGGCTCGAACCCACGAACCGCGAGATCATGACCTAAGCGAAAGTCGGACGCTTAACCGACTAAGCCACCCAAGCACCCCTGTAATTCTATATTTTTGAAACTCTTCCTTTCTGTTTGTTAGCAGGAAAAAAATGCCTCAAATAGCCAATGGCTGGTTGCTAGTTCTTGGGAAAAAAGCAGGAATATAGCAAGAAAGCTACAGAGGAACAAGGTAGTTTTCTTAAGTCCTTGGCCGGGATGGACATCTTGGACCCATCCTTGGGCCACAATACTGGAAAGTGGGAAGCTTCCTTTCTTACCTTTCCCCACCGCACTCTCCATCCCCATGCCCCCCAGAAAGACCATGGCTAAGAGACCACGGGCTGGGAGTATCACCAACAGAGGATCCTGATCTTACCTACCTCATCTGGCAAACTCATGTCCCAGAGGAAGCCGATGCGAGAGTAGATCCACACAACCTATCCCCTTACTTCCAAAACAACCCAGCTATTGAGCCCTTCTGTTATGTTAAAGTTAGTCAGCTTCATTTTCATATATCAAAGGTCTAGCTGGCAAGGCAGCTGTATTTGCTAGGGCTGCCATAGCAAAGCACCAATGACAGAGCGCTTAAACAAAGACATGTATTTCTCCACAGTTCTGGAAGCTCAAAGTTCAGGATGTGTCCGCTGAGGTAGTTTCTTCCGAAGCCTCTCTCCTTGGCTTGTAAGATGGCCACCTTCTCTCTGTGTCCTCACATGGTCTGCCTTCTTTGTGTGTTTTTGTCCAAATTTCCTCTTTTTATGAGGACACCATTAGTATTGGGGTTAGGGCTTACCCCAACGACCTCATTTTAATTACCTCTGTGAAGATCCTCCTTCCAAATACAAGCACGCTCTGAGGTACTGAGGCTTAGGGCTTCAACACTTTAATTTTTCGTGAGGGGACACCGTTCAGTCCCTAACAGCAGCTGACAACTACCATTTGTCAGATGAATATATCTATACTGGTCTTGAGTTTTAGACTCACCATATGTAAGCGTCTGGCATGTTAACCTGACTAAAGTGTTTCAGTAATTTTTCGTCGTGTCCTCTCTTCTTTGGATATTTCCTCAGACAAGCGCTGGCTGGAAAGCAAAATGGAGGTCTTTTAAATGCCACTTGTCACACGGTTTCACTTCCTCTGTAATTGCAAATGCTTGGTGGGAGCTGACCTATTTGAAGGAGCACTCCAGATGCAGAGAATTATTTGTGAACAAAATGATAATTGGCAGAGGGCCAAATTCCATTCACTTATTTAAGAAGCAGTTTCTCTACCATGGGGTAGATACTTTGCTAGGTAAGTGCTGGGGCCTTTGAAAGTGTAGGGAGTGTGATTCTGATCATCTCTGCCTGACACCCGGGAATGTCTTGCACAGCTGCAGACATGGTGACATGGCTGAGAAAGGGCCAAAGCTTGGCTCTGTAGCAACTTCAGAAAGTCCAGCCTCCTTGCTCCCTGTGTCCCTGGTCTCCTACGTTGAGAGAACCCCAGGGGACCCAGGTCCTAGGTGGCCGGAGAGTAATGGGTTCCCCCTACCAACTGGGACCCAAGTCTTATTTTCACAACTATCGATCCACACAGAGCACGCAAAGCTTAAGCTGTGACTAATGTTTGTCCCTTTCTGCCCTCCCTCCCTCCCTTCTTTCTCTTTCTCTCTCCTTCTCTCTCTCTGTTTCTGCTAAAGATGTCTTAGACTGTGAGTCTACGAACACTGCATTAACCATGTCCATAGTTCATGCACTAAGAATTTACTACTGTACTAAAAACTTATAACAATGTTAAGCATGTTGTATAAAATTGGTGTGATCACAGATTACCAAGATTTACCTTGTTTTACATGTAATCATAGAATATCAGATTCTGAAGCGTCTTTAGGGCTCATCTAGGTTGGTTCCTTTTCTCACAAATGAAGAAAAGTGAGGCCTAGCTAAGTGACTTGGCCAAGGTCACAAAAAGCTGAAAACTGAACCTCAAGGCTTCAGATTCCCAGCATAATCCTGCCATGAAGCCAGACTGTGTTAATCAGTCACCCTGGTTTTACAGTTTTTCTCCTGGTATCTATATTTACCTAGCATCAGAAATGCCCCAAATTCTCTAGATACGAGACACAGTTTGGAAGCCCTGTACTCCCTTATCTTATGTGCGCGCACACACACGCACACACACGGAGACATAAAAACACCGTCATTTTGTAATAACAAAGGCCAGATTCCGATAATCCGGGTCCCTTTGCCTTGTCTCAAGCTCTGTGGATTTTGCTTTCAGTCAGTTCTTGTCTCCTTTTCCCTCTCGGGCTGCTGTGAGGACAGTTGGGCTTCAGGCAACAGAAGGTCTACATTGCTGGGTTAGGACTGCAGGAAGGAAGAGGGTGGAGGTGGGGGAGCACTGTCCACAGTTACTGGGTGCTCTCTGGGTGAATAAGTGAATCGATGGGTGAACTAGTGAACAAATCAAAGCTAGAAGGGGAGAAAAGAAAAACAAAAAGGTAAGCGGGCTGAACTTCTGGGCCCTAGGCACCTGTGGGGCGTGGGGCTGAGGGATGGGTAGCCAGTGTTTAGGGTTAAGGGACGGGGGCCTCGGCCCGACCTGCTGTCAGGCTCAAGACCAGAGCAAGTCCTGGCCAGCCCTCAGCTGAGTAGAGCCTGCAGCCCCCCTTCTACCTGCCAGTGTCTTCCCACTTCTTTTGTCTTCCTGGACATTCCGTCTACAAGGGGTGAAATTCTTAGGGCTCTGCACAGAAGGGGCACTTCGAGGACAAGGTTTGTGTTTTTAATTTTGCATTCTTTTTATTTTTTTATTATTATTTTTCTTAACGTTTTTTAAAATTTATTTTTGAGAGACAGCGTGAGCAGGGGAGGTTCAGAGAGAGAGGGAGACACAGAATCTGAAGACAGGGTCCAGGCTCTGAGCTGTCAGCACAGAGCCCGACGCAGGGCTCGAACCCACGAACTGTGAGATCATGACCTGAGCCGAAGTCAGACGCTTAACCGGCTGAGCCACCCAGGAGCCCCTCATTTTGCATTCTTAATAAATGTTGAACAAATGTGCGTTTTTCTCAACGAGGGCTTGACAGTTGAAGGGGAGACAAACATCTGGAAATTAACAATCCACTAGATTTCGGTCACAGCGTAACTGCTAATGTCTGGATTGTTTTGTGTTTTACTGTGTGCGTGTGTGCGCGCTCGCGGGTATGTGTGTGCACGCACAGGATTGGAAAGGGAGATGGTGCTGGGTTTCTGTGACGGTGTGGGTGAATCTGGAGTTTTAGAAACATTGAGGTTTTAGGAAAAAAAATCCAACATACGCTTGGCGGATGTTACAATTTTGCAGGAGATAGGCTGTGTTTTTGTGGAGCGGTCCCGGGAAGGGTCTGGTAGGGAGGTCGCCCAGCCTCTCAGTGCGCATCCTGTGTGTGAGAACACATCAGCTGTACAAGTGGGTTTGAATGCGGGTAGCTCCAGGCAAAGGGAATGAGGAATCTGTAGGCTACTGATTGGCCAAAGGGTATTTGTCTCCTACCCCAACAGATAGAAGCCTTCTGGCTTCTGTGGTGGGTGTGATTCCTATTGCTTTTTTGGCTGCCTATGATCTTCCACTCCTTCTGATAACGAATCTGTCCTAACCCACCCCCCACCCCCCAACTCAAGGTGAGAACGAAGAGTTCTCTTTGGAACTGTGCTCACTGGCTGCATGGAGAGGCTGATGCGAGAGAGAAATGCAAAGGTGAATGGAGAGAGAAAGAGAAGGAAGGGGGAAGGGTAGGAAGATGACACCATTTATAGCCCTGGAACTCTGAGTCTGGATTTCTCAGCTGGGTGAACCAAACCCCTCTTCCCTCTATTTCTGTTAGACATTTTTTTTTGGTTTTCTGGTTTGTTTTTTAAGTTTATTTATTTTGAGAGAGGGAGAGAGAGAGAGGGAGGGTGTAAGTGGGGGAGGGGCAGAGAGTGGGAGAGAGACAGAATCCCAGGCAGGCTCTGCTCCCGCAGCCCGGGACTCAAACTCCTAGCCTGAGCCGAAATCAAGAGTCTGACACTTAACTGACTGAGCCGCGCAGGCGCCCCCTCCCCTCCTTATCCATTTTCATTTGGGCTTCTTTCCCTTGTAACAGAAAATGTCCTGATTAATATAACTCCTTCCCCAGACCCTACCAACTTAAGGGAGCCTTGGAATCTCTCTGCCTCAGTTTCCTCATAATGGTTTCCTGTGGATTAGTTGATCACTCAGAAGATTCCCGCCCCCCCCTTCCACCCCCAAGCCACACAACACAGAGTACAGTATTATTATAAACAGTAACTTCTATTCTTAGGAACTGCAGGTTTCCCATCTTGGCTCCTTTACCAGAGTTTCTGAATCAGGGCCAGCTCTCTTTCAATAACACGAGACACAATCTAAGCAGAATAGCAGTGACAGTCCAAAAATTCTAAATTATCCAAAGAACCAGAGACTTTCAGTGACTTGTACAAATGAGGTCCACTGACAACCAGGAGGTTTTAAAAACATAATTTTATTGTCGTTGGTTTCTACCAGGGCATTTTAGCGAAGCTTGACAAATAAGGCCACAAATTCAGGGACAGGAAGCAGTGAATAACAAAAAGAACTAATGTCCCCTTGACATCACTCACTCTTAAGAAGGCTGTTTACTTGTGAGTTTACCTCCTAGGGTGTTTTAAAATACTCTTGCAAATCTCAGTCAGCTTGAAATAGCTGCTTTACCTTCTTTCAGTGGAAGCCCCCAACTTCTCAGCACACTGGCTCGTAGTTATTTATAAACCTGATGTCAGTCAAAGATTATTTTTTACATCCCTCCTCATTATTCCCTTCCCCCTACACACGAAGGCAGACCTATATAAAATTAGAAACTTCACATAAAGTATTCAGTTACTTAGGTAAGAATTATTGTCAGTCAGCAATCATTTCTGAATCATAAATTCATCATATTGGGTGAAGCATGTCTTCCAGGCTGTTCTATGGATACAAGTCCCTTTAAAAAAAAAAAAAAAAAAGGCCTCTGTGGCCAAATAAATTTGGCAAACTATATGCCTTTCTGAGATTGAAAAAATCCTACGGTGATCGAGTTATCTTGTGTGAGTTGGCAATTTCCAAATTTATTTTGCCCAACCCTCCCTTTCTTTCCAGCCATATCTAGTAACATTTCATGGAATGATGTGCCTTGGATCACATTTTGGAAACCAGGGAGGTAGCCTGCACAAGGACTGTGGGGCCAGGAGCCTTGGACTTGACTTCTGGCTCTGCGGCCCTACTCTCTGTATGACCTTGAGCAAATCGTAACCTCTTTATATTTACTTTCATGTTGAAAAAGTGAGGACCGTAATACCGGTCTTGATCTTCGCTGTTTTGCGGATTCAGTGATCTTATGATGACTGTGCTTTAAACACTATTAAAAGGTATCATTAGAGATCACAGATAAAGAAGACCATATTTATAAATGAATAATGAACAGATATTGGGGCGCCCGGGTGGCCCAGTTGGTTGGGCGTCCGACTTCTGCTCAGGTCAGGATCTCAAGGTTTGTGAGTTCGAGCCCCGCGTCGGGCTCTGGGCCGACAGCCCAGAGCCTGGAGCTTGCTTCGGATTCTGTGTCTCCCTCTCTCTCTGTCCCTCCCCCACTCGCACTCTGTCTCTCTCTCTCAAAAATAAATAGACATTAAAAAAAAAAAAAGAACGTATGAGTATAAAGAAAGTTGCCCTAGCAAATCTTAACAATTGTCCATTTAAGTCTACTTAGGGGCCTGCACGGAGCTGGGCTCAAGGAAGCACAATACAAAGGTCAAAGTAGGATTAGAGCATGTTGGATCCAGAAATATCTTTGGTGATAATTTTATTTCACCCTCTAGTTTTATAGATGATGAAGGTGAGGCCCAGAGGGGTCAAATGAACGGCTTATGGTCCCTCAGAACGCTAATATTAGAAACATCCGATTCCCATCCAGAGCTTGGACTCATTAACAAGGCCTGCCTCAGTATGAGACAAATCATGGCCCCATAAAACTTTCAATCTAATCAGGAGGGACAAGATATACAAATGACATCACCAGAAAACAAGACAACATGGAACAAAAACTCCAAAAAATGTGGCTGGTTGTAACCATGTGAAGTGATGGGTATGTTAATTAGCTTGCCTGTAGTCGCCGTTTCAAAATGAATATGCGTATCAAAATATGTCGTGCACCTTAAGTATATACAATTTTTTTCTTTTCTTTTTTTTTTTTAAGTTTTATTTATTTCTAGGAGAGAGAGAGAGACAGCGTGAGCAGGGGAGGGTCAGAGAGAGAGGGAGTCACAGACTGAAACAGGCTCCAGGCTCCGAGCTGGCAGTCAGCAGAGCCCAACGCCGGGCTCGAACCCACAAACCGCCAAGATCATGACCTAAGCGAAAGTCGGACGCTTAACCAACTAAGCCACCCAGGCGCCCCTACAATTTTTATTAAGAAAAGAAGTGGCTCAAGTGGCAGGGACTATGAGAATGCAGAAACGACAAAGCCAAACAGCCAGGCTGAATTGGAGATAGGACGGGAGCCGGGGATGAATTTGGATACTGCAAAAGGAAAAATAATAGCGTTCCAAAATGGAATTGGAGAGGATAGTGAGACTAAGTGGCTGGCAATAGTCTAAATAATGGGGCATTACAGTTTTGGTGAAATATTCAACAGTAAACATTTATTGGGCACTTCCAAGTTTTTTGAACTCTGGAGCTTTGGGGAGGCTGTGATAAGTAGGCAACATGGTCTCTGACTTTGGAAAGTTTATTTTTTATTTGGAGAGAAGAGATGGGAACATAAGAGAAGATTGGAGAATGTGAGCAAGTAAGTATACAATATAAAGGAGTGTAATGTGTGCCGTAGAGGCTTTCTGGAGAAGGTGAGCCCTGCTATTTCTTGGGAGAACCACAGATGTGATTGGTTTTTGGAAGCTTGTGGGATAACCTGGGCCATCCCCTGCATTAAGAGGGAAATTTCAATATGCATATACTATAGGACTATGGATGATTTCTCTGTACTTGGCTCTTTTATTTATCTTTTTTTTTGTAGGCTCTACCCCCAGCGGGAAGCCCAAGGTGGGGCTTGACG
Source organism: Proteles cristata cristata (assembly GCA_017311185.1). Taxonomy (NCBI): domain Eukaryota; kingdom Metazoa; phylum Chordata; class Mammalia; order Carnivora; family Hyaenidae; genus Proteles; species Proteles cristata. The sequence goes on from JAESUZ010005517.1 coordinate 1,330,206, forward strand.
TCACAACCCCAAGATCAAGACCTGAACTGAGTTCAAGAATCAGACACTGAATTGACTGAGCCACCCAGGCGCCACTTTATTATTTTTTTAATATTTATTTAAGTAATTTCTACACCCAACGTGGGGCTCGAACTCATGACCCCGAGATCAAGAGTCGCAGGTTCCTCTGACTGAGCCAGCCAGGTGTCCTGTGTCTTTATTAACTTTCAATTCTTTGCCTGTTATTTCTTATGGTAAACCAAATGGTGGACTAGAATGGTTAAGTAAATATGATTTCCTGTACAGATTCGAACCCAGAATAGTGAGAGCCTGCTCTCATTTGTGTCTGAGCATTTGCTACCTCTTCCTCTTTGTGTTCCCATTCTTCCCAGAGTAGATAATTGATCTAAATGTAAAAAAGCCCAAGTATGAAAGGTAAGATTAAGGAATCATTTCAGACTCTACACTCTTAATCCCCATTCCCTCCAGCTAACCAGTTCCCAAGTCCGTTGGACTTTTGACATTCTAAATATTTCTCAACTTGTTCTCTGCTCTCTATGGTATTTCCTCAGCCACTGGAGTCAGAGCATGACCATTTCTCACCTCGTTTATGCTGTAACCTTGCAACTGGTCTAGGTCGGCCTGCTTCCGGTCTCTTTTTCTCTGATCCTCAATTTCATCTCCCACATGAGCAGAATGACTTTCCAAAAAATGCAAGTCTGCCTTTTTCCTCTAGTGAAAATCCTGCTAAGGTTCTCTTTAGCCTATGGGCACAGCCCAAACTCCCCTCCCTGGCATCCAGAGCCTTTCTGGTCCTGGCTCCTGTTTACCTCCCAGAATCGTCTGTAAATCCCTCCCAAACAAAAATTGGGTCCTGTCCATAAGTTTCGTATGTTTTTGGAGTTCTCATGATTTTTTTTTTCTTTCCTATGCTGGAAAGTTGCTTGGCTCATTTCACACTGCTGAACCCCTTATCACCCTTCAAAAGTCCCCAGTTCCTGGTCACCTCTGTTATGTGTTCCCTTAGCACATTTACCCATGTTGCTAATTAGCACCTTTTAGAGGCATCACAATCCGCTGTTAAGTCTGTCTTTTGTACTCAGTTACGTGTTTCTTAACAAATGACTTGAAGGCTTTCGCTCTGTGTTTCCAGGGATGAGGACAGGTCCTTACAGAAGCAATGCACCCAGTGAGGTCTTCCCTCCACCCTGCCCCACTTGGAGACATATCAAGAGAAGTGCTACGAGGAGAAAAAGTGAATCTGATTACAGACAATACAAAGAGGAAAAAAGGGAATATGTGGCTTTGCCATCGCCTCAGGGAAATAATGTTCATCAGGGGACAGCACTGTCCCCAACACCCAGCAGGAAAGGCTTTCAGTCGCCAAAAAGGCCAGTCCGTTGTCCTCTTCAGGGAACGCGATGCTAAAATGTTCTCCAAACCTTGGAAATGAGCAAATTCCTTCCCCCGCCCCTCAAAGCTCAACCAGAAGGGTTTTTATTTTGGGTCTGTGGTGACCGGGAGTTGGTAGCCCAGCAGGGGAGTCCTGGGGCCTGGGACAGGAATCCCAGCCTCAGGGCTAGCTCAGGGAACCAAGAAGAAACCCACCTTTGTTCTTTAATATTTTGCCTGGGGAAATGACAGATCTGACACTAAACCCCCAGAAAACTGGTTAACACCATAACACTGTGGAGGAGTGTGGACCTCCAGTGTACAGGTCATAATGATCAGAAAATCTTTTGAAAACACCTCGTTGTAACCTCACCATAAAGTCACTTGGGTGGCCACCACTGAAAAGTGGAGTCTGTGCTGTGGAATCCCACCCTCCCCCCCCCACCCCCGCCTCCAAGCAAGCAAGCTTTGCAGTATTAAGGTACAGAAGGTCATTGAGTTTTCTGTGAAACTTTGTAGGACAAAATTATTTCTTTCTGGGAGGCATTCTGAGTTTTTAAAAAGGTAGAGGAATAACCAGGGAGCATTTGAAAAAGGCATTTTTAGTGCATTTGCTGAAAGCTTCCTATAACGGGCTGGTTCTCAGCTAGGGTCATGTTATTACATAACCCTGCCCGGGAGGTTTGGTCATCACGAATTTGCGGAGGAGGCAAACGACGACGAGCTCAGAAACGACACCCGTGGCTTTGCAGCGGGGTCTAAGGTATGCTCGGCAGCCAGGTCTCTCACCACCAGTTTTGGGAGACCTTTCTAGACCGTGGTTGCCTTCCCGAAACACTGCCACAAATAAAATCTAGCAATTGCGTTAAGCGAGTTATTTATACACTCAAGGGTAGGAGAATCTACCCGGTGGGGAGGAGAGTAAGACGCCTAGCACGGAGCATGGGGGAGTGTGATGACCCTACTTTTCACTTCCTCAGAGGGGGGCCGGGGAAGGGATAATTTCAAACATCACTTCTCTGCAGCCACAGTTTAAACGAGCCCATTTACGTTGCGGAATGGCTGCGTCAGACTCCACGAAGTTGTTACTCGGGGCGAAGGCCCGAGGAGGTGACGCGGGGCCTGCTCCTTCATTGACAACGGCGACCAAAGCGCCACAGCAGGGGGCAGAGGCAGGTAGCCGGTGGCGTCCGCGTGGCCGGCGCGGCCGGTTTTTCTGGCGTTCGGTGTTCCAGATGCTTCCCCGCAGTCTGCATGGCCCAGCGGCTCGGTCTCCATATTCCGGTCGTTTCGAACCTCAACGCGTCGGCCTCCCTTCGCTCGCCGGCACCCCCGACGCCAGACACGCCTCCCCACGCAGGGCTGGAGCCGGGTCCCTCCGGGCGGGGCGGGGGGCGGGGTGATCGCTTGCAGGAGGCGACCGCCCCGGGTCCCCGCCCGGCCACCCCCGACGCCGGGCTCGGGCGGCGGGCGGCGTGCCGCGCCGGGAGGGGGCCTTCCAGCGCGTGCGGCTGCGGGGCGCCGGCCGAGGTGACCTCAGCCTACCCCGGGCCCGGCCGCAGCACGCCGTGTGCGAATACGCGAGGCGGTGTCCTGAGCTGACACCGGCTGCGCGGCGCAGGCAGCAGGCGCCGCCGATCAACTAGTTCGCACCGAGGATTCCTCTTGGTGCGTGGCCCAGTTTTCCTTAGGACGGGCTCCAACCCCTCGCCGCCACCGCCCCCCGCGCCGCCACGCTCCGAGGCCTTCCCCCAGGAAGCCTCACGTCCTTCCCCCGCCGCTCGGCTCGGGCCGGTGCGCGCGCGATTCCTCGATTCCACAGGCGGTTCGCGCCGCGGGTGGGGGCGGGGCGCCGCCGGGGGAGGGGGGGGCCGGGGCCCGGGGGGCGGGGGCGGGCCGGCGTGGGGAGTTCCTCGCTCGCGGACCACACGCTCTGCGGGCCAATCCCGAGCCAGCCTCTAGCAGTGTCACACGCGGGACACATCCAAGCGTTTGTTGGCAGGGCCGCTGAGGGGGAGGGGGCGAGGAGGAGGGAGGGGAGTTGAGTGACAGGCTTGCGGGGCACGCTGGGAATTGTAGTTTCCAGCTCCCGTGGCCATAGCCATTTTGTAGTCGGGGGACTACAACTTCCAGAAGATCAAGGGGACCATTCTAAGGTGCCCCGGGAATAGGCGGCTCTCCCCGGGGCCGGGCGTCCCGGGGCACTCGTATCCAGCAGCCCCGCTGCAGGTAGACGCGAGGGCAGTGGCGGGGGCTGGCGTGTGGCGGCTGTGGGGTGAGCGGCAAGCTGGGGAAAGGGGGTGAGGTGGAGCGACCGAGCGTGCCATGCATTGGGCTAGGGAGCCTCTCTCAATTCCACTCCCAGGCTCGGCGTGGGAGCGATGCCCCGGGGCTGCCCGGGAAGGGTTCGTCGAAGCTTCTCGGGTGTCTAGTCGACGGGGCTGAGGGGGTCCTCTGGACTGGGCCACGGTCGGTCGGCGCCGGAGTAGGCGGGCTCCTGGCGGCTCAGCTGTGGGAGTTTTCGGCTAGCGTCCGTCGGGGAATTACCCGAGGAGCCCTAACTTGTATAAAAGCAGAGTCCATTTAAAGTTGGGCTGGATAGCCTCTCTCTCATTGGTTAGGGGGCTTGGAAAAAAGAGACTCGGCGAGCCCTCGCTGTGGTGCCGCCGCCGCCGCCGCCGCCGCTGGAGTTGACTCTTCTGCTCGCACTGCTGCTGCAGCACAAACGTGACTTCCAACATTTTTTATTTATCTTTCCCTTTTCTTTTCCAAGATGTAACTACAGATCGGACACTAAGGACCTTCACGTTTCGCTGATGTAGTTTTTGGAGGAAAAAGGGGGGGAGTGAAGGGCGTCGGTTTTTTTTTTGTGTGTGTGTGTGTTTCGGGGGAAATTTTCCATTATGAGTGTTTTACTAAAGTGAATTTTTTTTTGTTTGCTTCGTTCGTCTTTGGCTCTTTTTTTTTTTTTTTTTGTCCTTCCCAATTTCGGATTTATTTCAAGGCGAATCGGGCTTTGGGGGAAGAGGAAGAAAAGTCGGATTACAAGATCAACCACCACCAACAACAATAAAAACCACCAGGATATTTTTTTGCAAATTTCTGACGGCTTTAAATTCATGAAGCAATTGTCCCCTTTTGCAATCAGCATTTGGATCTCAGAATGAGCAAGGAAAGACCCAAGAGGAATATCATTCAGAAGAAATACGTAAGTGCTCTTAACAACACATCCTTTGACTTGCAGTTTTAAGCAATGGCTGTGAATGTCAAGTTTATAGATAATTCTGCAGCTGAAGGGTTTTAAACACAACGTCCGATAAGGCTGTTTCTTTCTTTTTCTGAAAGAGGGCTTTTCAGGCAAAGTCGTGTCTGCCTAGTTTGGATGAAAAAACAGATTGGTGTAGCGATACCTCAAGTGAATAAATTGACCTCGAATGACATAACCATAATCTAGTTTTAGATGAAAGGCAAGGGATTTTGGTGGCGCTTGAAAGGGGGGGTGGGGGCTGCGGTAATATAACTAAACTGCATTCTCGGGCGGATTTGGCCCCATATTGCACTTTGCATGCAAATGATCTTGTGTTATTATTATTAATGTTATTTGGAAAAACGTGTAACGCGTGTGTGTTGGACGCCCTTTAAGTTGCAACCGAGGGTCCGATTATGGCGATCTTGTTCCTCGCACTGGCACATCAAATTTAATGTATATGGTCGTTTTGGCTTATTTGGTTCGCAACGTAAACCAGTTGGGAATCATGTTACAGTGAATGCATTTGTTGGGATTGACTTTAATAATGGGGCTGGTTTTGTTTAAAAATTCATGGTTTCCAGTTTTAGGGGGAAAAGACATACAATATAGCTAATGTTTTTAAGTAGGTATGTGAATGCATGTGAGACTACAAATAAATTCTCCCTGTTAACTGGGCTTCTGAAATTGGGGTGATTATTCAGAGATTTAAATGGTTTGGGATAGTTAAATTTGTTTTGTGCATAGTACAGCTACGTTTTGATTGGCATGGGGAGTGTTTTTGTTTTGTGTATGGCTTTTTTTTTTTTTAAGTTTGGGGGAGGAGGGTAAAGGGGGACGGAGGATTAACCAAATATGCACTCGAGTGATCGGTGATTAGCTGCGTGCTTTAAATCAAAGAACCCATTAAAAAAAAAAAGCCCAAATGAACATACATTAGGAATAATGCGACGTTACACGAAAGTTTTATTTAACTCGAGTCGACAGATTGGTGTTAATATTTTCCCTTTTTGAGCAGTGTGATGTGTGCAATGGGAGATGACCTTCGGGGCACTGGTTTTTGTAAAAAAAAATACATTTAATGAAAAAGCTGAATGCCTCTTCTAGAGGGCTGATTCTAATCTAAGCACGTAAACTTCAACTATGAAAGAAATGCAATGTTAAATAATGAAGCCCAACTTAAAAAGCTGTTCCCTAAAGAATTTAAGAATTAAAATACATCCGCATTGCAGAGGGCTGGGTAGAATGCAAAGGACTAGTTTAAACTCAGGCTGTAGAAACTGCAGGGAGACAACCTTGCCTTGGAGCGTGGACGCCTTCCCGGGGCACGTCCGATCCGGGTGAAGCCACAAAGCAAACGGGGTAGAACTTGGACAAGAACCGCCTCCGCCGCCCCCACCCCTCCCCCGGACCCCATCCCAGACCTCGCTAAGTTGGAGAGCGGCGTGGGGTGGGATTTTTTTGGGGCCGGCGGTCAGTGGATTGTGTCGAGTCCCGGCGTCCGGCCGCGAGCCCGTGGCTGGCGGCGGCCGCGGGAGGTAGAGCACGAGTTGACGCCGGGGGAGCGGAGCGGAGCCCGTGTTCCCGACGTGCTCCAGCCGGCAGCGGAGGGGAGGGCGCGCGGGGGTCGCGGCGGGCTGGGCCGGGGCCGGGCGGGCGCGCGCGCGGCCTGTAGGGGGCGGGCTGCGGGCTCCCGGCTCGCAGCTCCCGGCGGCTCGGGCTCCGGGTTCGGCGCGGGCCGGTCGGCAGGCGGGTGGGTGGGGCGCGGGGGCGGCGCGGCCTGCAGGGCCCGGGGGACGGCAGGGGAGGGGAGGGGAGGGGGCGGGGGCGTGCCGGGGGCGGGGCGGCGCACAGCTGCAGCGGGCGCCCCCGCCGCGCGCACGGCCGAGCATGGCGGCGGCGGCCCGGCCGGCTCCCCGCGGCCCTGCCCGCCGGCTCCAGCGCAGTCTCGAGAGCAACAGGTTAAGCCGACGAGACGTCAGCGCGCCCCCTCCCCGCCCCCCGGTTCTCCCCCCGCCTCGCGCCGGCCTCCCCCTCCTCCCTCCGCCCCCCCTCCGCCCGGCGCTCCGGGTTCCCGGCCGCTCCCGGCCGCGTTCTGTTGTCATTGTGACGTCACAAAGGGACGGGCCCGGGTGGAATCTTCTCCTCCTCCTCCGTGACGTCAAAAGTCGGGCGGGAGGTTCCACGCGGCGGGGCGGCCGGGGGAGGAGGGAACGGGCGGAGGCGGGGGCCGCCGCCGAGCTGCCGCGTGGGAGGAGGAAGAGGAGGAGGAGGAGGATGCGAGCGGCCTCCGCCTTCCGCCGCGAAACGCCGCGCTTCCCCGCAGGTGAGCGCTGGGAGCCTTGGGGCCCCGGACGCGTGCTGGCGGCCCCGCTCGGGTTCCATTTCGGGGGTGGGGAGCAGCGAGGAGACGCCTGCCTTCTGCAGAAACGTTTTCCGCTTCTTCTGTTTCCAGGTCTGCGGACGGTGTGGCATTACTGCGGTGGTCGTTGTGATCGCTCAGCAACGCTTTTGAAAAGCGAGGAAACTTTATTCAGGGAGAGCCTTGCTCTGTGAGGAGGGCTGTGTTGTGGATCTGGCCACCTTGTCACTTGAAGTCCTGTTTGGGGTGCCTTTGGGGGATGGGGCGGGATGCTTCTCTGGGTGATCCTGTTCAGCAACTGGTGCTCTTTCTCGAAGCCTCGAAATACTGTGTGTGTGTGTGTGTTGGGGGTGGGGGGCGCTCCTCCTTTGCTGTGCCAGCTCTGTGCCCGGGGGCCCGGGCGAGGGAAGATTCGTCATTTATATTTATTCTTAGAAGAGCCCCGGACAGTGAAGTCTCAGGGTGCTGTGTGCTTCGTGCTTTTGAACGGTGGAACCAGAGGCTTGGAATCGGAGCGTGTTTATATTTACTCTTCTGTAAAATGGAAAGGGTGACACCTGACCTGCTTTTGCCCCTCGCTTTATGTGCGAGGCTCACGTGTGTGAGATAATGTGCGTGAAAGATGTAAAGCAGGATGCTCTTTCTCTGTAAGGTGGCATTATCAGGCTGGTGGAAGGCAGCACTTTTCCTGTAATTGGTCTCAAAAGCCTGAGATGCGTGCCGCGTTGCCATTGAGTTTATTGCCTTCGCAGAGCAGAGTTTGGGGGGGGATTGTCGATGGCAGGCTTTGGGAGAAATGATTGTTATATTTCATATTAAACGGCATCCTTGAGAAACTCATAAATTGTAAGGTAATCCTGTCTTAATTGTGCTGGGCACGGGTCCCACTACAATACCTTAAATAACCGAAAACATTTGCCTTTCAAAGCCCCAATCCACTTGGACAATAAAAACAGTTGCATGCCTTGCTCCAAAACCGAGTTCTGCCATTTCCTTCACTCTGCTGGTGGGGCTGTTCCTAGGGAGAATAGCGAATATGATATCCAGGCTTTAAAACCATTGCATCTTTGCTATATATATAGCAGGTTTGAGTTTGAAATGAAAATCCCTGCCACGTGAATAAAAATCTCCACGATACATGCACTGAGCACAAAAACAAATTACTGGTTTGATTCCTAGGACAGCCCAAGCAGAATTTGTAGCACAAGGCTGTAGGGTTTTTAAGTATCTAATTTTCTGATGTAAAAGCGCAGTATGATTAAACAAACCTGGGGAAAAGTTCATGTTACAAGGTTCAAAAGCAGGATTCGCTGTAATTACAGTTACGTAAAATTATAAGGAAAAAAGCAGAAGCACACCAAAATGTGGTAGGATTTATGAGCCCCCCCTCCTCCCCCTCATTTACACCCATTGGGTTATTTCACAGTTGTGAGGGGAAAAAAACCAAGTACGTGTCATTCAATTGCTGCGTTTTTCCTTTCCTGGGCTATTTTACGTGGCTTGCTTTCTGCCTCTTTCTAGTATGGAAAACTTTATTCTTTGTCACCTAAGTGTAGGGCAGGGGCCCTTTGGTGGCTTTTACTGGAGGGGGAGAGATTATGGAAGGAAGACTGGCAAGTGAGGAGTCCAAAAAGTGTGTCATGAAAATGTAAAAGGAAAAAGAAATAATGTCCCCGAATAACCCAATTTGAGTTACTGTCACCTGCCTGCATCATTCTTCCTTTACTGTAGGTGGGCATTTGACTTGTGTGTCTTCTGTCGCCATTGGCCCAAATAGCCAGCTGGAATTAATTGGTATTCAGATGGTATTGTGGCTGTTTCTTTTCTCCTGGTAGGTCATAACCAGTTCCTGTTGCTGAGCTGGGGGCTTTGGTTCCTTTCCAAGTGCCTTGGAAATAACTCCAGTGTTAGTCTTAATATATCCCCTGCTCCGAAGGTTATTTAAACCTTTGTCCTTTAGAAAGAGAAAAATTTTTTGTTGGGATATATACCTGGTGTCTGTTATGTTCAATACGGAACTATTTTCTCCTTGCCTCTCAGGGACGACACAAACAAATCCTGTGAATCCCAGCAGCACGTTAAAACAGTTGGTAAAGGCTAAGCCGGAGTATTTTTGTTTGCCCTTGATCGTGATGTTCTTAGGACCCAGGCCCCTGCATGCATCCCGAATGGTTAAAAATTTAGTTGCATTCTTTTTCTTCTTTTTTTAAGAGTTTATTTATTTGTAAGTTTATTATTATTTTTTTAAATGTTTGTTTCTTTTTGAGGGAGAAAGAGCAAGCGAGAGAGTCCGAGCTGGGGAGGGACAGAGAGAGAGGGAGACACAGATTCCGAAGCAGGCTCCAGGCTCTGAGCTGTCAGCATAGAGCCTGTTGCGCGGCTTGAACCCACGAACCGTGAGATCACACCCGGAGCCGAAGTCGGACACTTAACCCACTGAGCCACCCAGGCGCCCTTAAGAGTTTATATTTTAGTAATATCTACACCTAGTGTGGGACTTGAACTCGTGAGCCCAGAGATCAAGAGGCACGTCCTTCATGGTTGGAGCCAGCCCGGTGCCCACTTTGCATTGTTCTTATCCGAGTGTTTGTGGTCCCCGTCCGTCTTCCCCCTGGATTACGTAACGAGTCTCACCTTCTACCTCCAGCCTGCTTAGTATGCTGGCTGTGATCGCTACCCCAGCACAAAGCTCCTGGCCGGTAGGTAGCCCTGGGTGTGTGTGCCTCTGTCCCCTTTGGCCGCCACCCATAGAAGGCTTGCCAAGTGTCAGTTGTTTCCAAATCTGGTTATTCCAGTTAGGCTTATTCTTGCAATTACAGTTAAATATTATGTAAACCTTTGAACAAGTGTGGAAAGTTGGTTTCTTTTTCCTTTTTCTTTCTGTTTTCTTTTTTGTTTTTATGAGAATGGGTTCTTAAGAAAAGTTTTAAGTTGACTGTTTTGGGAACACTCGATAAAAGCGAATTGCTTAAAAAAAAAAAAAGAAAGAAAAGAAAAAGAAAAAAAAAATCAGGCTGTTAAATGAGATGTGGGCCCGCCGTTTAAAAGACTCCGGGAAAATCTGTTAAGGATTCTGTACATACCATCGCTTTTGCAAGTGATTCCCTTTTAAGAACCAAACTTCGTTTATGCCCAGACTCCCTTCCTAACAAACAAACAAAGCATAACATGGAACGCTGGAATTCTCAACAATCTGTTACGAAAAGTACATTTAGGTGTTTAAGTTAAAGTGTTAAAATAGATGTAGATTTTCAGGTTTCCCGACCGGCAGACCGCACCTGAGCTTTTCTGTCCCTGTCACCCCTGATTAGAGTGCTTCCGTTGTGTTTGCCCTTAATCCCCAGGTATTAAAGTAGACTCCCCGGCCAGCCCCTGCTAGATCCCATGGCTGAAGTATGGCCCCGTTTCGAGCAACTCTACCGAAAGTTGTATTAGTTTCAGGATTAAACGGTTATGTCCTTCCCTGGATGGTTAGCGGGCCTGTTTCACACTCGCCTCATCTCTGCAAGCTGCTTTTGTGACACGAGGTAGACCGTCTGCGTGAGATTTTTTTTTTTTAAGGTTTTGGCTTTTCCTGGGACTTTGGTTAACACTCCACTCTCTGGCAGCCTCACGCTTATAAAATGAGGGGTTTTTCCGATTCACCGCTGATTCAGAATAAAATCACGAAAAGCAGAGCCAAACCTTGTAGAAAGTGGCAGGCAGCGTTCCCCGATCCCCCTTCGCTCCCAGTCAGGTAAGGCTGCCTGCCTGCTTCCAGTACTTCCTGTTCTCGCTTGCAGGTGGGGTATGTCTTGTTCCTCAGGATGTCTGGGAACAGGAGAGGCTCCCTGCTTTACACGTGGAGGGCCTGTCCCAGAGGGTGAGGTCTAGATCCCACCTAGGGGAGCAGTTGGACCACCTCCTGGGCCTCTTCGCTGTCTGTCTGGGTTTCTCTCCACTTCCACACTGCTTGGCAGCAGATTTTTTTTTTTTTTTTTTGCTACTCTTGCAAGAAGGCTGCCCGTTTCTCCTGGGCTTCTCTTTGAAGCTTGAAGACGTGCCAGAAGAGCTTGGATCATAGAAAACACTCTAGAGGGACCGCCCAACGCCCACTTCTGAAAGCATTGCGAAGCGAAGGCCCAGGCAGTTCTGAAATAACCGCCTACATTTGTTTCCATGGTGAGTTCACACCAGAAAAAGAGGTTGTGAGTCCATTTTACAGACGAGAAAACCAAGGCCGGTAGGCATTGGTCAGATAGTTAAAGGCTGTATCGCTTGCCCAGTTTTTAGTCTAGATGAAAACAGATAAGATGAATGATCAGTGTAGCTCCGAAAAGGGCCGGGGGGGCGTGGGGGGAGCCCATAATAGGGGCTCTTAGCAGGCTTCGGAGAGGTGTTTCACTGAAGGAAGTTGGGGAAGTTGAGGCAGTTTGTCAGCCTCCTGGAACAGAAGGAGTGCATCCGTCTCAAGTGCATGTTTGTGTTTGTTGTTTTTTTAAACACCAGTTGGTGGAGCTACCCCCTTATCCCCAGCTGGCTGTCGCCGAGAGTTCGCGCTTGAAGAGCCGAGATCCCAGTCCCCCTTGGGACTGGCTGGTGTGTGCTGTGTCTTTTTGTAAGTGTCCCCACCTGTCATCCCGGTTTCACCCGAGGGCCCGCCGGCCTACACTGGCTCCCCAGGCTTCCGAGAACGTGCTTTCTTCGCAGGAGCTGTGACCGGTCTGCTGCATACTCTTCCTTTTGCACTTATATTGCTGCCTCTGACTTTGCCGCTGAGGGGACCACGGGGCGCTGGGGGAAATCATTTGCCCTCAGTCCTCGCCGGGGGTCTGGGGCCATCCTGGTAAACAAATGCTGCCCAGCTTTGTTAATGAGGCAGCATGAGTAATGGGAACACGATACGTAATTATTCCCATATTCATAGGATGTACGAGGGTGTTAGAAAGAGGGAGCCCTACTGGTTGAAGTTCTTGAGAGCTGTTTTTGAGAGCTGGTGCTGCCTGAGAGGTCTAAATTGGATTTTAAGTTCTAATTTTGAGAGTCTGTCAAGCTCCACCACCCATGAAGAGGAAGGCCAGTGAGCATTGAAATGTCACCACCAGCTGCGTTCGGTTACCAGGAATCCTAGAAGGTTAACAGAATCGCCCGTTCTGTGCTCCCAATGCAGCTCTTCCCTCCCACACCCGTTTCCCCGGTAGATCCAGGAACCCTTTCCCAGCAATACTGTTTTGGGTGGGTGGGGGACACAGAGAGGGGGGTGGGTTGTGTGGGTGTCTTGTTTTCCATCAGGAGACCCTCTGGTTTGCTGTGCCTGAAGGATCCAGGAGAGCGTGGGAGACCTTTCTGTGCTCCCTTTTATTGCTCTTTTTAAAAAATCTGGGTGGTTCTTTCTCTATTATTTCCTAACCACAATTTTGGTTAGGGCTTGATCTACAATGGTTATCTCTTGGTTCTCATTTCTGCCAGCTGTTAAAGTGTTTGGTGCCTGTGGGGGCAGAAACAGGTGCCAGGAGGAAATGAGAAAGGATTATAGCCGAGCATGTGTTTCTCGAATTTATTCCTTCCATAGGTTTGCAGAAAGCGGACTGCGGAATGAGTGCTCATTCTGTTAAGCAGCAGTTGGATAGAGATGTTATTAAGGCTTGGAGAATTTTGTGCCTTGTGTGTACATACGCCTTGTTAGCAGTGCATGGGCTTTGGTAACACCATGCCTCCTATTTGGACAGGCCTGTTGTGAAGATACAGGGTACCTCCTGGTGGTAATGGACCAGATTGGGGATAAGAGCCGAGTTCAAGGTTGGGTCCTATATTACACTGGCCGTGTGTGGCCCCGGGCAAGCCACATAACCTCACGGAGCCACTTCCTCATCTGGAAAACGTGTTCTGTGCACCTTAATGGCCTTGTTGCTGGGAGAGCCAGTGAGATTTTTGATGTGAAAGCACTTCGTAAATTGCGTACGCCTGCACAAGGGCTCAAGGTATTATTACCCAGTTGGAAATCACCATCCTGGAGACATGAGGCCTGCCAGCAGCCTTCATAGCTGACTCAAATAAATGAATCAAATGAGTTCTGTGCTTTGCTTCTTAATAAACCAAATGAGTAGCAACAGATACTCTGAAGTCCGTTTTGATGTAATGTTTTCCCACCTCCACCCTCTCTGTCTGTTGCTGAAGCTCTTCTGATCCAGCACTTGACTCCCAAAAACACAGATTGAGAGGCACAGATTGACGGTTAAGAGCGGCACTGAGTCTGCATGCAAAGATCACCAAAGGTGTTTAAACTGGACCTTGGAGCAATAATCCTTAAAATTGAATATCTGATCATAAGCCTTCATTGGCTCCCTGTGGCTTTCAGGATCAATCAAGTCTGAACTAAGTGTGTCCTCAGCACAGTATGAGAAGCCCTTGCTCTACCATTCCGCCTAGTCTGCTTTAGCTGAGCCCACCCCCTTTGCCTTTGCACATTCCTGTTTCTCGAACGGGGCCTGAGGAGCCCTTCCTTGGCCTGCTACCCTGTTCTCCAGTCAGGCAAGGCTAAGCCCCTTCACTCTGTCGGCCTGACTCCTTCCACCTGTGTGTCTAGGCTCTGGAATCCGTGCTAACCTGTCTCTTACCCTATTAACCCCCAAGAGGAGGGGCTGAATTTTATGGCAGCAGGCGGCCGAAGAAATATTTGTTGAGTTGAAGCTTTTGGAGTATGTCAGTTCCTCCCTGGCTGTGGGAGGGAATTGGTATGGACCTAGCAGAAAAAGATCAACGTAACTAAGGAGAATCTCTCAGCTGAGAAAGCCTGGGGTGTCTAGTGCTGTTACGCGACTTGACTGAGGTCACACATTTCATCAGTGACACAGCCGGGGCGTGAAAGCCAGCCCCTGATACAGCAGAAGGCAGTCTGTTAGTGGTTTTGGAAAAGTTTTTAAGAGATCCTTCCTCCTTCCACTTGGATTCTCAGTTGTCCATGGTAATTTCAATAACTGATTAAGTTTCATGGGAAAATACAGGCCACACGTAAGCCCTATACTTATATGTGTGTGCGCATGAACACACACACACATAGTTTTACACGTGTAGTTTCATGCTTCAAAGTGATATTATGTGCTTTTCGTGTTTATATTCTGCCTTGATTAGAATACATTTCTACACCATTTTTATTTTATTAAAAAATGAATATTTATTTTTGAGAGAGAGAGACAGCATGAGCAGGGGAAGGGCAGAGAGAGAGGGAGAGACAGAGTCTGAAGCAGGCTCCAGGCTCTGAGCTGTCAGCACAGAGCCCCACATGGGGCTTGAACTCGTGAACCGCGAGCCACCCAGGCGCCCCAACACCATTTTTAAATTTTATTTATTTATTTTTAAATGTTTTTTAAAATTTATTTCTGAGAGGGAGAGAGAGAGACAGTGTGAGCAGGGGAGGGTCAGAGAGAGAGAGAGAGATACAGAATCTGAAGAAGACTCCAGACTCTGGGCTAGCTGTCAGCACAGAGCCTGATGCGGGGCTCGAACCCACAAACTGTGAGATCATGACCTGATCCCAAGTTGGACGCTTAACCGACTGAGCTACCCAGGCGCCCCTAACACCATTGTTTTTAATGGTTTAAGGCACTTGATTGAATTCTACCATGGTTTACTCTTTTGGTTTGGGGACTCATGCAAAATCACGTGGGCAGGCAGTGTGCTTTACCTGTATCTTTTTTCACTTAAGTCCACATTCCTCAGAGTGGAATTCCTGACTGCGAAGTGCCCATATTTATACGGAGATCCCTGTTTCTGCTTTGTTTTCTTGGAGAAAAGCTGTACTAATTTACAGTCCCATAGGTAGTGCATGAGAGGCCAGCGGGTTTGTTTGTTGGCTTCTAAAAACCAATACAGGCCCCTGTAATGAGTAGTAAAGATGTCAGTTGGGTTTTATTTAACTTTCTATTTTCTTTCCTTGTCCTCTCTCAGGGCCTTAGAACTAAAGGAGGTAAGATATGTGAAATCACTTTGTAAAACAAAATTGCTCGAAGAATACGGTGTGGTATTATCAGAACAGCCGACCACAGTCTTGAAGGGTGAAGAGTGACTGTATGCGACGCTATTTCCTATTTATGAAATGCTTTTTTTTTTTTTTTTGCCAGGACATGACACGCTTTAAGATGACCTGGAATGTCATTGCTTTCGCAAGTAATTTAAGCCTTGTTTATGAGGTGGGCTTTGCATGGTTACAAAGGTCCCATTGGGCTCCCGCTTGGCAGAGACCTTTCGTTTAAATAGAGTCGATACATTCTGGTTGTTTGCCATGCCCTGGCACGGCGTTAGGTGTCAGAAACAAGGTTATGGTCCTTGTCCTCGGGAAATGTATCATTTAATTGGCGGCGGGATGCGCAACCCTGGGAAAAGAGCAGGTGGCCTTGGGTGAGTCACCTGAGTCTCCGATTCTTCATCTGTCAAATGGGGAGAATTGCACCTTTAATCTCCAGGGCATTTTGGGGGAGGCCGGATCCAGCGTTCACCTGGGAAGGGCTTACAGACTGCTATCTGGACTGTGTGATTCTTGTAAATCCCACAGGTCTTTGTGACTGTAGTTCTCCAGACTCAAGGTGGAAGAGGAAACCCCATGTTTCTGGGGTTATCTTTGCTGATTATAGCATGTCCGGTTGTCTGAGGAAGAGGCTAGGAGTGAAAATAATACAGGCGCCCAGTGCTATTCCTTCTCACCAGGACTTGCCATTTCTTCCCAGCGTAAGGAAAATTGCAGCCTGGTGTCTACACTGGACACACGTTCTCCATTGTTCAGATGATGGATTACAGCCCCCGCCCCCCCCCACAAGGCATATGAGGACGAGGTGGTATCCCAGTGCTGCTAAGAAGCAGCATTACTTTCTGGTATTTTAAAAGAGTACTTTTGGGTAAACCTCTTTTCCTTCCTTTTTAATTTTCTAGTCAAGATGTCCCTTTAGAGATGTGGTCGAACTTGTTCGTGTTTATTGGTTTTACCCAAATGGCCCCCTTTTCCATCCTGAGGCCGCCCGGAGCGCTAAAGCGCTGTGCGTTCTATTTTCGGGCTGGTAATAATGTCCCGATGTTGGAGGATGAAAGAGCTAACGGGAATGGAAGGCGTTGCATAAGGAGCCATGGCCTGGAGTCCCAGTTAAATTAGGGCACATGGTTTTCTCAGGCCTTGAAGGCTTTCGGGTGTGCTGTCTCGCGGGGCTGCGTCCGCGACCACGCCGCAAACCCTGGCCCCTTGCACTTGGCCACGTCACTCCTTTTCGCATCGATGATTCTGAGTCGGAAAAGGTCAACTGCCCTTGATGCCAAATGAACAGTGGCCTTCGTTTCTCAACAGTTTGAAAGCCTGCAGTGTTTGGTGGGGCCTTCAACAGAGTCCTTCCTGTGCCTTTATTTAGGATCTGGGGCCGGGGTGGGGTGGGGTCTAGCTTGGGGGCAAGGAGACACCGTCTCGCTGAGCCTGGTTATTTTAGCCCAGTTTCGTTGAACATTCCAAGGCCTGCCAGGCCCTGTGGCCTTTTTGGATTGGACTCCTGGTCTCTTGCCCTTCTTTTGAGGCGTGTTTATTTTCTGTGTTTACCTCGATATACCACGCCTCGTTCCGAAAAGGATTTAGGGTCGTAATGAGCAGTCAGTCATCCTGGGAGCAAATAATTTTCGCTTTGATCTGACTCAAGTTCGCTCTCCAAATGCAGAAAGCGACAACCGTATTAAAACACGGGCCGTGGCCAGCCGTCCTTCTGAGCACAGCGGAGTTAGTTAGGGCCAAGTGGCTGTTTGTGT
Source organism: Proteles cristata cristata (assembly GCA_017311185.1). NCBI lineage: Eukaryota > Metazoa > Chordata > Mammalia > Carnivora > Hyaenidae > Proteles > Proteles cristata. The sequence continues at coordinate 1,346,942 of JAESUZ010005517.1, forward strand.
TAGCTTTGAAAAGTTGGGCTAAAACCTTTAATTAAAGGCGAGTTTTGTTAAGTAATATTGGTATTGACACCCTGACCAAACTCTTAATCTGCAAGAATTTTAAAGATGCACCAAAAGCCATCCCCGGCGGTGGTAACATCCTTGAGTGGCAGAGATCAGGTTTCTGTTTAAATGTCACTGCAGTGCATCACTTTTTTCCACGGCGCAGGGGGCCCCCTGCGCCGGGGAGGGTCTGGATTTAATAACAACGAACTGCTTCGGGGGGGGAGCGATCGGTAGATGTTCGTGCATGATTTCAGCGTCCTGTGTCTTTAAAACTGTTTTCAGATACCCGTTCTGTATGGTAATCCTCAGAACTACTGTTAGGATTCCAAACCATTGTGGTTTAAACTTAGCTGGAATCTGAAAGGTGGCTGACAGAGTGAAAGGAAACCTCCTTTAAATAAGGAACACATTTGGCTTGCCTGATTGTTCCAGAGTCTGGGCTCTGGGCATAGCTGAGCCATGGGCCAAGTCTCTTGGTGGAAGAGGAGGTGGGGAGTGCTTGCTTCAATGTACTGGCCTGTTCTCCCCCAGCTCAGTCTAAACACCCGTCAATTAGCCCTGTAGAAACTCCCGCTGCAGATACGGACTTGCAAAGCTTCGTGTTCCGCCACGTTCTTGTCTAGATGAGAAACGCAGTTTTTTGTACTCGTGATAAATCAAAACCCTAATGATGCTATTAAAATAGGTTCTCTTTTGGCCCTGGTGAGCTAGACAGCCCTGGGAGGCGAGGAGCATGGATGTGACTTGGAAATATCTGAAGCAAAAAAGTGGTGTTCACTTCTCTCTTCTCATTCCGCCCGCTGCCCTAATTAAGTGATGTGGTCACTACCCCAGCCCTGACAGAGCCCAAAACGAAGCACATTTTCGACTTACCCGGCCTGTTTTCCTTCCCTCCTTTCACGAGACTGGCTGAAGTTGTCATGTTATTTCTTTCCAGAATTTATTGGAGCAGGAGGCAAAGCCTCTTGGGAGTATAAATAATGATGATTATAAAGAACAGTCAGTTTACCAGGGAAGGCCATTATCTTTGACTTGGCAAAAGCTTTTACAGCCCAACATTGTTTGCTTACAGTTGTTTAATACAAATGAAGACCTTAATGGTACCTATTGTACGAGGAGTCCCTTTTACTCTATTTGTACACGGAGGTCATCTCCATAAAGGACAGCACCACCTTGCCCAGGCATAATGCTTGTTCCTCTGGACAGGCATTATATACCAGCCAGGGAAGGCCTTGGATGGTAGTTCACGCTTGCTGTTTTTCCCCTCCCTTCCCTTACCGTCAACAGCAAGTAATCCTTTCTGCCCTTGTGGAAAGATTTCTAAAGCCGATAAATAATATGTAATTTACATCTGGAGGCCCTTCCTCTCTGTTCCTCCCCGACATGTGAAGCTAAAGATGGCTTGAACCGACGGACGTTGAGTGAATATATTTAAACGGTAGACTCCCATGTTCTTAATTAAAGCCCGCAGGATGGTGCCGGGGCGGAAGGGAAGCCTCAAGTTGCAGTTTTTATTTTTTGGGATAATTCAGGTTACCCCCCATTGCACTTTCAAGTTTAACTGCAGCATTGTGTATATATATATCTCCTTGGCGCACGGTGCTGTCCTTTGCTGCCATATCTTTAGCAAAGTGTCGGCCCGTTTTAGCCTTTCTTTTTTTAAAACTCACATCTCCCAACTTATTCCAGCTCGTTTGGCAGCTTGTCAACTATTTTTCCTTTGGCGTTTCGGTGGTAGTTTAAGACGGAAGGCATCTTCGGTGTCTCCGGCTCTTCCCGGAGTGATTTTGGATGGGACTGTGATTCCCGCCCCCTCGCCCCCAGCCCCCGCCCCCGGCAGCCCTGAACAATTCAGCGGGGTTTGGTATATTCAGTGTCGTGCAGGCGTCACCACGATCAGCTTTAGAACCTTTCCGCCCCCTTCCTTTCAGCGGTCGCACCTCTCTTTCCAGCTTGCCTGGGCTGTGGCAAATACTAATCTACTTTCTGTCTCTCCGGATTTGCCTGTTCTGGACATTTCATCTAAATGGAACCATACAGCATGTGGCCTTTGGTGACTGGCTTTTTTTTCACTTAGCAGAACATTTTTCAAGGTTCATTCATGTTGGAGCGCGAGTCAGTACTTCGTTCCTTTTTGTGACCAAGTACTATTTCATTGTCTGGGCCTGCCGCCGTTGGCTCATCCGTCCGTCCATCCGTCCGTCCATCCATCCATCCATCCATCCCGCTGATGGACGTTTGGGTTGTCTCCCCTTTATGGGCAATTGGGAATAACACTGCTGCTAACATTATGGGCACAGCTTTTTCTTGGGGGTGACGTTGCCATTTCTCGTGGAGTACTTCAAGTTACACAACCTTGCACATCGAACTCCCCACTGCACTTATTTAGTGCCCTTTAATTAACCTGCTGGGCGATTCTCTGCTGTGTCCCTGAGTCGCGTGGGTTCTGTTCAGTGGGGTGCTGTACTGGGCTCTCCCCTTGCCTTTGGGGGACTGGGGTTCTCATTTGCCTCACTGCCTGACTGCCACCCTTCACTGGTATGTAGGGGGGCCAACAGTGGTTTTATTTCCTCTGTCTCTTTGTAGTCGATTAAACATCGTTCATACAAGTTTAAGATAGAAACATAACATGCTCCACCGGCTTAGGCGTGAAAAAGCAGTGGGACTTCGAATTTTACCATTTGTGGGTGCTCAGGTGTTTTTGGCCGTAGCTCTGGGTCTTTCAGGTCCACAAAGTTTTGGGAGGGGTAGAGTTAAACCCCCGCTCTGCTCTGGGTGCAGGAGGAAGGGGAATTGTTGCCCTGCTTCATCTTCACTTCAGACTTTCTCATTTGTTGGCAAAACACCTCAGGGAAGAGAACCACTGTCTCTTAGAAACTGTCTCCGATTTTCTTGGTCCTTCCAAGCCTGCTTTGCCTGAACAAAAAATGCTTCCAAGGCTCTTCATAGTGAATCGCTTCAAGAAATGGGGGTTATGGGACACCTGGCTGGCTCAGTCGGTTAAGCGTCTGACTTTGGCTCAGGTCATGATCTCACGGTTCATGGGTTCAAGCCTCATATCAGGCTTGCCGCTGTCAGCCTGTCAGTGCAGAGCCTGGAACCTGCTTTAGACTCTGTGTCTCCCTCTCTCTCTGGCCCTCTTCTGCTCACGTTTGGTTTCTCTCTGTCTCTCAAAAATAAATAATGTTAAAAAATTTTTTAAAAAAAATGCGAGTTGTTTTAAGGAAGAGGGATGGTGCCATTTTTTTTCTTGTGATATTTTTTATTTGTACCAGAGTTACTTTTCCCAATTCTAATTTTTAAAAAAAAAATTTTTTTTTTAATGTTTTATTTATTTCTAGGAGAGAGAGAGAGAGACAGCGTGAGCAGGGAGGGTCAGAGAGAGAGGGAGTCACAGACTGAAACAGGCTCCAGGCTCTGAGCTGGCAGCCAGCACAGAGCCCGATGCGGGGCTCGAACCCACGAACCGCAGGATCACGACCTAAGCGAAAGTTGGACGCTTAACCGACTAAGCCACCCAGGCGCCCCTCCCAATTCTAATTTTTAAAAACAGGTTATTTATTTATTTTGAGAGAGAGACAGAGACAGAAAGGAGAGGAGAATCCCAAGCAGGCTCGTCACTGTCCATGCAGAGCCCGACATGGGGCTTGATCCTGTGAACTGAGATGATGACCTGAATGGACATCAGGAGTCAAACTGAGCCACCCAGACACCCCTCTCAACTCTGACTTTTATTGTTTTTATTTGTTTTTATTTTATATCAACTCTTATTAAAAAATTTTTAAAAAATGTTTATTTTTGAGAGGAAGAGCAAGAGAGCATGAGCAGGGGAGAAGCAGAGAGAGAGGGAGACACAGAATCCAAGGCGCACTCCAGGCTCCAAGCTCTCAGCACAGAGCCCGACATGGGGCTCGAACCCACGAACCAAGAGATCATGACCTGAGCTGAAGTTGAATGTTTAGCTGACTGAGCCCCCCGGGCTCCCCCCAACTCTTATTTTTAAGCTTTCAGAGAAATTGTGAGGCAATAGAAGAGAGGTGGAAGCGGGGGAGGTCTGAAAAAGTCATGTGGCTGAGGGTATTCCAGAGCCTCTCAGAAAGTGGAGAGTGAGTGAACATCTTGGTGAGGATGTCTGCGCCTGTCCCCTGTCCTCGAGGCAAGCTGATGGCCAGCGAGCCTGTCAGCATTTGGAATCTTATCTGTCACTTAGTGCTTAAGTTCAGTGTCAAAAAACATTCCTTACTCATGGTATTACTCCTGTTTTTTTTTCACACCGGTATTTCTGCGACAGCTGTCTGTCCCAGACTGACTCTTGTGCTCAGGTCATGGACTTGGCTAGCCCAGTGGGGAGCCCTGATGGACAGCCACATTTGAAATTTTCTCTGTAGTGGCCAAACAACCAAGAATTGGCAAGGTTAGATCCCTACCTCAATTTAGAAGGTAGGTGTGAGTGAGTGAGTGTGTGTGTGTGTATTTCTGTCTGTATATCTGAAAAGGAGTTACTATTTTAAACTTGGCATTGTTTAACTGGAAATGCGCGTTCTCTTCTGCCCAGCTGCCTTTGTGCGGTGTACCTATAACCTACCCGCCATACTTGGGCCATTTCAAAAGCAAATGCAACACCCCTCCTACCAAAATTGCCTATTAGAGCTAATTTTAAGAATTGAGTTAGAACTGCCCTATAATGTAATGCAGAATATTTCCCAATAATGCCTAGGTTAACAATGATAGTCTTGCTGTATTGTGCAGAAAGGGCTTCTGTTCAGACCCAGCTGGGTTTCAGGCTTAATTCATTGCTCTATGGTGGGATCACCACAGCTGCTGTGGGGCCTTTACAAATGCAAAAAAGCTGTCAATGTTTGTTTCATCAGCTGCATAAGCGATGAGGCCAAGTTGAGGAATCCATTCCAGTGTGCAGTGTGCAGGCGGTAGCCATTATTGTTTACAGAATTAGTGTGTTGGAGCTTTAAAATAGTTGGCATATCGGTCGCCCTTTAAAAGCACAAGACTAAGGAACAGGACCAGTTGGTTGTCCTTGCAGTGCTGGCCGAATCCAGCCCAGCCCTTATCTTCAACAGCCACTGTTACAGTCTGTGCCGCGGGACTGACCTTTTGGGACACGGTGGGGGCCCTGAGTTCTTGTCCTTTTCCATCCCCGCCCCAAACTTAGGCTTGCATTCATTGGTTTGCAGGGCATTATTTAGAGTGCCGTTATTGTTATTGAATTTTAAAGCCTTGATCATCCTCCCAGCTCCAGATAGGTATGGGATCGTCAGCTGGGACTTCGGAGGAACATTCTAGATTCTGCCCTCTGGGATTTGTTTTGCCAAGTGATAACGCTTTGGGGAATTGCCCTCATTTCTCCCAATAGATACAGAAGCTAAGGCTGCTTCTTGGCTGCAGACAGACAGATGCACTGGTCAGGTCGCTTTCCAGCCAGTTAGGGGGTGTTCCCCAGGGTCCCTCAGCGGATGCCAGCCCCTTTCTGCGGGGACCTGGGTAGCCACGGCAGCTTGTAGCAAGCGTGTGCAGTCCCTCTTGGGCTGGGCAAGCCTGTGTTTGGGCATTGCGTACGTGACAGTGGGGCACTCCCAGCTTCCCTGGAGTTACTTCCAGCCCCCTTCTCTCAACGCGGGGGTCTTCCCAAAAGTCCTGCCTCAATGGAAGCTGGAAGGCTGCGGTGGTGGCCAGTCTCTGTAGGTTGTAAAAGCAGACCTTGTCGGGGCTCTCAGCCAGCGGTGATGAGTAACGGTCCTTCCTTCCTCCCAGCTGGAACTGTCCCAGAGTGCACTCTCACATTCATAAAAAGGGTGGCATGAGGCTCAGGGGCTCCAAATTAAAGGTCAGTACCGATCAGCTTTATGCCTCCACTCACTGTCACACAGGCTGTTCTTAATTCCTTTATGCCTCCACGTTTAACCCTATGAATTGTCTGGAGCCCAAGAGTACGTGTGGGTCTGATGAGTCCCCATGTGGTATTTGTGCTGATTAAGCAGAGTTTGGGGGGGTGTCCTTGTATGGCCTCCCTTTTAAAGAGCTCTTTTTAGGAGAGAGGATGGGTGAGTGTGTAATTGAACTCTTACTTAGAGTGAACTTGAGTACAGAACAAATACAAACATCAGCTCAGAGTTTTAACTTTCTTCTCAATGGCCCCCAGCAGCCTATGCACACACGTGCACACACACACGAACATCAGTCCAGAGTTTTAACTTTCTTCTCAGTGCCCTCCACCAGCCTACTCGCATGCACTCGCGCACACACACACACACACACACACACACACACACACACGCCCCCAACAGTAGCAGGGGTGGGGAAGGGAAGTGGCCAACAGGGAGCCCCACCCCCTCTCCCTCCAGGGAGAGGCTAATCTGTGGGGCCTCCTAAGGAAGCAGCAGTTTTCATGGTCATTGTCTCCACAGAGTAGTGCTTGGTTGCACTTGGGGAAACGTCATTTGCCCAGCCTGTTCCTCTCCTGGCCGGGGTGCCTGTTGTATATTTTGAGTTTATGGAGCCTTTGATCAAAGCCCCTTCCGCTTTTATTGAGTCATCCTGAGGCAACAATGTGTTCTTGTTTTAGTTTGTTTGAAAGTATTGCGTTCTCTGTTTTCAACAGTTTTGTGGGATACATATCCCAGCGATTTTGTGTGTGTGTGTGTGTGTGTGTGTGTGTGAGAGAGTGTGTGTGTGTAGATTCAAATGAATGTCACCTTGTGACTCTTAGGGACCTCAGTTGTCTGCCTCCTAGAAAATTCACCCCTGTAAATCAGGGCGTCGATGGACCCCAGAATGTCTACCCTGACACTAGCTGAGTGCCCTAGATCATTGGGCCTCATCTTCAAGTCAGCCTCCGTGTTCTCCACTGTGAAATGGGGTGCACAGGCCTTGCTGAGCAAAGAAGGGGTGTTTTATTTAATTAAAAAATTTTATTTTTGCTTGTTTAATTTTGGGGGGGGTGGGGACTGCGAGTGAGCCTCATCAGGGGAGGGGCAGAGAGAGAGGGAGACACAGAATCCGAAGCAGGCTCCAGGCTCCGAGCTGTCAGCACAGAGCCCGATGCAGGGCTCGAACCCACGAACTGCAAGATCATGACCAGAGCCGAAGTCGGACGCTTAACCGACTGAGCCAGCCAGGCACCCCAGGAGTAGGTAGGTGTTTTAGTATACATGCCCCCCGCCCCCCCTCCCCCCCACAGTAGGCGTTCCCTTCTACCTGCGCGCGCATCAGTGTCTCTCCTACAGCTACCATGACCGAGGGCTTGGACTAACTGACATGTTGCAACTTGCCTTTGGCAAACTATTAGTTAAGTCGTTCTCCTCTGGCTGTGGGGAGAGATGGTGAGCTCACCGCTCTGAACATAAAAAATGCGTCCAGAGAGAGCCTGAGCTTCCTGGAGTGTCATTCTCCTGACCTCAGTGGCCTCCACCCATCCAAAAAAAAAAAAAAAATAGGCAGGCGAGCAGCTTACTCCGGTGTAGCATCCGGTGTAGAGCTGGGGGCCTTAGCTTTTCCCACGTAGGGTAGGTGGCTCCGAGATGGGCCTGGGGGAGCAGAGGGGGTGGACGCCCGGAGCTGGGGAGGGGCGCCCGAGCCCTAACCAGCTGGCTGGAAGGGCGCCCCTTGCGGAAAAGTTGTGCTCAGCGTCGGGTTTCAAATGATGGTGAGATGCCGCCGGACTCCGAATACCCTGGGAGTGGAGCGTGCTGGTTCTAGTGTTTTCTGGCCGACATCGTGTTGGCCACGGTGCTCGGACACCGAGAGGGGTGGGTATTTCCCTGGCGTTTCTGCCCTTGCGCGTCGGGTAGTGATCTAGGAGGACGAGTTCACCTTGGTTTCATTACCGAGGCCTCTACGGGGCCCCTGACAGCTCTTTGTCACCGGGCGTTCATCTAGATGGGGTGGGAGGTTACCGGGCTGCGCACCCGCCCACCCCCAGGGGCCCATGTATTTTACTTCCGTTCCTGAGGGTGTCGTTGTGTTACTTGGGGCCATTCATCTGAGGCTTCAGCACATGGACACACAGGCTCCCACAGTGCTGCTGGGTCAGAACCCCTAAGGTCTTCACTGCTCGATTCCGGGGCGGGGGGGAAGGATCAGTCGTTCATACTGTGGCCACAGTGGGCATGCACACAGTGTGGACCGCTCCCCCCCACCCCCCCACCATAGGGGCAGATGCAGGGGGTCAGCGATGAGACTTTGGCCCCTCACTGCCTCTCTGCTCACCAGAGGCGGCGGCCGCCACTTTTTCTTGGTCTTGAAGGCCTGTTCGCATCACTGGATACAGAAGTTTAAAACCAAACCTCCGAACCCTCCCTGATGGCCTGCGTGACCCGAATTAGCTGTTCGCCCACATCCAGCACTTTCACGGCGCAACCCAGGAGCTCATCTCTGGACTAGAAAGTTCCTTTGACCAGACGGTTGTCATTGCCTTCTTAGGAGAGCAGCTTTGCTCCAGGACTTCATTTGGTCCCAGGGAGATGGCTGCTGCCTCCCTGTTAAGCTTTTTTCCATGATCCCGTTGTTGGCTCGGGGGTGGCGAGGGGGGCCCTGGGGGTGAAAGAAAGGAGGTGCTAAGAAGTGGTTCTGCCTTGTACCCAAAAGACCGGTGGCGTCAGAATGGGGGCAAAGTGGGAGGGAGCCCGGGGCGCTGAAGCATGACAGCCCCGCAGGGGCCCCCGGGACCCAGCAGCACAAAAAAGGGAACTTTTGGCAGAATCTGTCACACGCACACGTCTCCCTCGCCTCCATTCATTCTCCCCCGCTGTTGTGTAAATCTCCCGGTTGGAAATGTTGAACACTGCACACCGGAGAGTCCTTCCCTGGCTTCCCTTGGCCGGATGCTCACACGCAGCTGCGGAGAATTCCGCTCCCCCCCACCCCCCCTCCACAGCATCTCTCATTTAAAAGCATTAGTGGGGCTACCGAACAAAATAAAAATTGGAGGAGTTTTCAGAAGTGGAAGCCAAGTTTAATTAGACTCCAGGAAGTTGGGGGCTATAACTCTTTTTGTTAAATCTTTCTGGGAGTCAGGCGCGCGCCAGAGGCAGGCAAGGTGGAAAATGCCAGAGGCCGCTCCCGGCGAGGAAATTTAGGGCCTCCCCTTTTGTCTGGGCTGTGCTCAGGGAGCACGGTTTTATCAGAAGATGTGGCCAGCTCTCACCTCGTGATGGCCTTGAAATGGTTGCCATTTGGTTAGGTGGTGGCCTCTTTGGAGAAGGAGGAAGGGGGGAGGAGGAGGGGGAGGAAGGGCCTTAAATAGCTTTCTGTCTCCTCCCAACCCAGCCTGAATTCCCTTTGCCATAAGGCACAGCTAGATTCTCTGCCGGTTGCTCCGCCCTCAGCCCTTGACCGAGTCCTTCAATAAGTGACGTTTTCTGACTTCACAACTGCCTTCTAACATTGGCTTTTTATTCTTTTTACTTCTTCTTTCTCTTCCTTTTTAATGTTTATTTATTTTTGAGAGACCAGAGAGAGACAGAGCATGAACAGGGGTGGGGCAGAGAGAGAGAGAGGTACAGAATCTGAACCAGGCTCCAGGCTCTGACCTGTCAGCACAAAGCCCGAGGCGGGGCTTGAACTTACAAGCTGTGAGATCATGACCTGAGCCAAAGTCAGATGCTTAACTGACTGAGCCGGTCAGGCGCCCCTATTTTCCTTACTTAAAAAAAAAGTTTTTTAAAATATATTTTTATTTATTTCTAGGAGAGAGAGAGAGACAGCGTGAGCAGGGGAGGGTCAGAGAGAGAGGGAGACACAGACTCTGAAACAGGCTCCAGGCTCTGAGCTGGCAGTCAGCACAGAGCCCGACGCGGGGCTCGAACCCACGAACCGCGAGATCATGACCTGAGCGAAAGTCGGTCGCTTAACCGACTAAGCCACCCAGGCGCCCCTTAAAAATTTTTTTTTAATAATTACTTTTAAGTAAGCTCTAGGTCTGATGTGTGGTTTGAACTCACGACCCCAGGATCAAGAGTCGCACGCTCTGCTGACTGAGCCAGCTGGGTGCCCCTAACATCGGCTTGTTACTCTTTTAGTATACTTTGAGGTAATTTCTGAGCATTTTGGGTGATGGGCTGGTTCCTTGTTCTTGGAGACTTTCCACATGGTCACAAACAGCGACATTTGCTCTGTAGGAAAAATCCTCTCTATTACTATCCAGGCAGGATTTATGGATATCTGAAGTGCTTCCACTGATTATGTAGACCTGAGCCCCATCAGGGTCCAGGAGTACATTGCTGTCTAGCCAGGCCTGGACTGTCCACAGGAAGGATACTTAGAATTTTTCTCCCTGACCGAAGATGTGTAAATTTAATATTTGGTGACATGGCCTTTAATTGAGTTTGGCCGGGAGGTGTTTTAGCTTCATCGCATCGGTATTTTTTTTTTTTTAAGTTTATTTATTTTGAGAGAGAGCAGGGGAGGGAAGGGGCAAAGAGAGAGAGAGAGACAGAGAATCCCAGGCAGGCTTTGGACTGTCAGCACAGAGCCCTACGAGGGGCTTAAAACTCAGAAACTGTAAGATCATTACCCGAGCCAGATGCTTAACCACTTGAGCTGCCCAGGCAGCCCCATCTCAGCTTCTTAATTTCTTTCCTGAGTAGTTCCATAGAAATTGTGTGTGTGTGTGTGTGTGTGTGTGTGTGTGTGTGTGGTGTTTTTCACATGTGGAATTTATACATAGGGAACAGTCTTTCCTTACTGCTTCTGTAGATCTTCCCCTTTCTTTTCTTCAAATAGATTTGCTCAGGCTCTTTCTTGGTTATTTGTGTATTTGATCCTAAGCATTTGTTTTAGGTAGTCTGACAGCCTCTCATTCTGTAGGTGTAGAATTGAGATTTTAAGTAGCGTCAGGGTCCCGAGGCCTGTCAGGCGGACGTGGGGTACATCTGGAACTGGGAACTGTCCCGTTGGCTTTATAGTGACCGTGTTCTAGAGGGTGCTGGGCTCTGGGTTAGAGTTTTGCTCTGCCTTGAAAGAGCCTTGGGACTTTGTACAGTTGAGTTTCGTTAGTTGCGAAGTACCGTGCGGTGTGATTGGAACAGGTCCCTCTGGAATGCGAGGAGTTTCGTCTTCCTAGACCTCAGTCGCTCAACTCCCCGTCACTTCATCTGGTTTTATGTCCACAAATATTTCTTATCTGCATGGTGTTATTTGTCCAGTTATGTAATTTTACTCTTGTGGTGTGGAAGGGCATGAAGGGAATCCAGGAGTGAGACCAAATGAGGGTTAAGAGGATTTCGGGGGCGCTTGGGTGGCTTAGTCACTTAAGCATCTGACTTTGGCTCAGGTCATAATCTTCCGGTCCATGAGTTTGAGCCCCGCGTCGTGCTCTGTGCTGGCAGCTCACAGCCTGATTCAGATTCTGTGTCTCCCTCTCTTTCTGCCTCTTTCCCGCTCTCACTCTCTCTCTCTCTCTCAAAAATAAATAGTCATTAAAAAAAATAAGAGAATTTTCTCACACGAGGATCTTGTTTTATGTTTTTTTATTTTTTTAAATATATTTTTTTATTTTTAGAGAGATAGAGCAAACATGAGCAGGGGAGGGTCAGAGAGAGGGAGATACAGAATACGAAGACAGGCTCCAGACTCTGAGCTAGCTGTCAGCACAGAGCCCGACACGGGGCCCGAACCCACGAACCGCGAGATCATTACCTGAGCTGAAGTCAGATGCTTAACTGACTGAGCCACCCACGTGCCCCAAGGATCTCATTTTAAAAGGGAGCTTCTCCTTGGCAGGTCTGTCTTTCTAACGGACTCCGGGGATTTGGTGCTAGGGTTTACGAATAACTTTGTGTAGGGAGTTTGTGGGTGCTAGGTCTCCCCTCTCCTATCTGTGTTCCAGCCACAGCAGCTTTTTATTCCGTGGGGAAGTCTAGGATCGCTGCTACTGAAAAAAGTTTGAAAACTATCATTTTAGGGGATCCCGCTTTCTGGACCAGCTGGAATGGAAGAGCCTGTTCGTCATTCTCCCACAGTTGCAAGATGTTTAAAAACACTGATGGGATTGTAAAGCCTAATAAACATTGCTTGAAAAAGCCTTTTCTTGGCCCAGTGTCCTATATGCTCTCCCTTCTGAGGACCGTTCTTCAGTTCTTATTCTGGAAGGAAGCCTGGTGTTGTTTCCGTACAGACAACTGGTTGTAGTGCACTGTCTGCATAGTGTTACGCGTTTCCCAAAACTCTGTCATGTCTCATTTGGTAAACACAGAGCAGTCTCAGGGATTTCTGCATAGAGCCCTTGCTGTTTTGCTGGTTTCTATCCAGAACCCATCTTGAAAGCCTTTATGTCATTTATAAGAAGAAAAGGTCTCTATCAGATAATAGCTCCCATTGACGGGGTGCCTACCTACAGGACCCGGCTGGTGGTTTACCCATTCCAGGCTTCCCATCCTCACCTTGTGAAGGTGCTGCTTTCCCCACATTGCACTTGAAGAAACCAAGAGGGGCCACGTTTGGACTCCCTCCCCACCCCACCCCCCCGTGAGATTTGAATCCTGGTGGTGTTTGAAGACTGGTTCCTGGAAGTCACGCCACCAGAGTCCTGGATTTCAGTTCTGACTCTGGCCATGGACTTCGTCTACTTCACTCATGGGAACGGAGACCAAGATCATCTGGGAAATGGGGGTCCTGAGTATAGCATTCATGTCATTTAGTTTTGGATGTCTGCCTCCTTACCGTACATTGTAGTTTTATTATTACAGTTTTACTTATTATTATTGCCAGACTGTCACTGAATTTATACACCTGATGCCCCCTCCCAGTCCCTCCCCCAGGAGTTCTTTAAAAAAAATTGTCCCTAGTGTTGAAAGCAGAATTTAAAAAAAACCTTTTTTTAATATTTTAGTTATTTTTGAGAGAGAGATAGAGCATGAGCAGGGGAGGGGCAGAGAGAGAGGGAGACACAGAATCTGAAGTAAGCTCCAGACTGAGCCGTCAGCACAGAGCCTGATGCGGGGCTTGAACCCATGGACTGTGAGATCATGACGGGAGCTGAAATCAGATGCTTAACCGACTGAGCCCCCAGGCGCCCTGAAAGCAGAATCTTAGTAGATTTTTCTCTCAGATCCTATGGTCTAGGAGATTATGTATTGTTATGAACAAAGAAACTAAAACCCGAGGAGTGGCTATTTACAGAGAAGGAAGTTGGACGACTCAGAATTGGTGCCTGCCGGATTTTTACACGGCTTCCTCTTTTACTCACTTCACTTTCCGGTGTGTGCGGGGGGGAATTCCTTCTGCCTGGAAACCGTGCATCTTCCGCAAATCAAGAGCAAGTGTCCTGGTGTCTCTCCCCTGTCCCCCTCCAACGCTCTCTGCCGCCTGGAGACTGTTCTTAAAAATATTTCTCATTTGCTAAAAGTGTTGACGACACATAGTGGGTTTTCTGTAAACACAGTGGAGAGCAAAATGATTAAAGGTTTATACGTGGGATGTGCATTCATAATGTCCTTCTACAGTCGTCCCCACCAGGGGCCCCTCCGGGACACGCTCTTATTTCTAAAAGTGAGGAAGTGATTTTCCAGGGATGCTTGTGCTCTTTGAAAACCTGTTTTTAAGGGGGAAAAAAAAATACACAACCTTTTAAAGGTGGCTTTTTGGAAGCCTGGTTTTTAGCAAGAATGTTAATTAGGACCCTGGCTTTGAGTCCCCCAAAGATCAGTTTCATTCTTGGGGGGAGACTCAGCGGAAGAACATGCCATTTCATATTTTTTCCCTTCTGTGTCTCTTTCAAAACTTTTCTACCTGCATCTTCTTCCTCTTCTGTCTTTTAATAAATATAGTTTTGTGTTTTTTTTAGACATTAAAAGATATTTTGCTTTGCATTTTATGAGGTGTTTGGGGGATGTCCTTATGGTTTCTGCTTGCTTTTTTGGAGGTGTATGAAGAAACTGGTACAGTTTTGCCCGTTAACTAGAGAATTATGTGATTCTATTTTATTTTCATAGAAAAGCTAAAGGTTCCCATGTAGTAGTATTATCTAAGTACTTTGTTCTGAGGAAATACGTTCTGTTTGTAAAACAGGAAGTATGTGGGAATAGGGCATTTCAGCGGCATGTTGGGTTCTCAGGTCCAAATTAATCTGTCTTCATTCAGATAATTTAACACAGCCTAGTAACTGATGTTTCCCGAGCTCTTTATTATAGAGCAGCCCAGGAAGTAAGAGGGTGATTGGAGAACTTGAGTTTTTGTATATAAAGTGGATAATTTAAACCAGAGCCACCAATTCTGTTGGCTGACTTTGGTTCTAGGTTTTTCTGTTAGGGCTGATCCTTGACACTTTGAGTCTTTTGCTGGGTCTAAGAAGGAGATTCTGGAGGCTTCCCTTCCCCCTTTGCTACCCCGTCCCCCACTCTGCCATTCCCTGATTGCATCAGTGGAACCCTTAAAAAGCAGGCGGCAATGTAATGGTCTCAAGCTCCACCTGCAGTTAGAAGCCGGTTATCCTTCTGGAATGTTCTTTCCATAGGAGGAGGCTGGCACCTGTGTTTGGTCTGAAGTAGGTTTTGGTTAGGTAGGCGTTTAGTTTTGTGGTTTATGGGTAGGCCACCAAACTGCAAAGAGGTGCCTTGAGGCAGTGTGATAGGATTAAGGTGGGACGCTTGGGTCTGTGTGACTTGGGGTCCCGATCTCTGGGCCCGAGTTGCCGCGGGAGGTGTGCAGACCACAGGAAAGGGACAGTGGATGATCTCTCTTGAGAAGAGATCTGGGCTCGGGATCCAAAGGCTGGAGAATGAGAAACACAGTGCACGGAGCAGCAGAAAGGTTGGCCCTTGGGGTCACAGGCAAAGCCAAGAACCAGCTGGGAAACGTTGTCCTCACCCAGAAAGGGAACTTTGGATATTCGGTGTTTCCTTTCTTTTAAAAGGCCCTGTGCACAGCTGAATTGGACAATTTCCTACATACACAGCTTCTTCATTAGATACTGATACCGGTTAATTCAAAATCGCCTGTAATTAGAAGCAGCTGCTGTTTCCCAGCTGACGAGGTGTTTGAATCAGATGCTTTGAATTAGCTGGACTTGGATTATTCATATTTTAATTAAAGTCCATTTTATCCCCCCGCCCCCGCCCCGCGATCTCTCTTGCTTCTCCAATGGCCAGGATTTTACGGTAGTACATTTGAAATTATGTGAGCATCCCAGTAGAAAGGAGTAATCTGAGTTCAAGGACTGTTGGTTGATTATGGTCTTGTATTATTAAATAGTGAACCTAACTGCACGGCAGTCCCCTTCTCTCACCCTCTGAACCTTGCTTCTGTAGTGGGGGGAAATTTCATCCCATTTAGAGAAGTCGAGACTTCTGTTCCCTTTCCTCCTCTTGGGACCCAGGCGTATTAGCCTAATTGCTTGGGTCACTGCTACAGGGTGGGTGCCGCATGAAAGGGGACAGGCGGTTTTCTGGTACTTTTCGTCTTCTAATAGGGTTTGCAAATTAAGCCATGAATAGTGGGGCTTGGGGCAGTGGGGAAATTTTCTTAGAAGAAAAAAAGTAAGCAAGCGCCAGGGGGAGGCCATTTAGTGCTTCCGTATAGGTACAGAATGTGCCACAAGCAGCTCGCAGGGAGAAAAATCTTAATTTTCAGGGAGAAAATCTTAATTTTCAGGGAACAAAAAAAAAAAAAAAAAGAAGAGGGAGTTTGCTTTGTATTGCTTTCTCCCTGATGCTAACGAGGAAAGGAGGCAAAGCTTCCTTTCCCTCCGTAGGGTACCTGACTTGACTAAAGTTTGACTCGATACGTGTTCTAGTTAATTTCGTGTTAGTCCCTCCTCTCCCCTCCCTGGAGTGTCCAATTTTGGCTGACTTGCAGGAAAAGCAGGGCAATGCACACGCGCCTGTTAGAATGCGGAAGCGGGGAAGTTTTAAAGGGCGCGGGAGACATGATCTTTGTCCACAAGGAGTTTATAGTGTCCCTGGAGAGGGACAGCATCTACCTGTCAGCGCATTGAGGGAATTACGTGACTCGCCATCCGTGTTAAATACTGAGCACGGGGCTCGAGGAGAAGGAATTCTGGGGTTTGGCTGGCCGTTTGGGGGTGGAAGTTGACCATTTAAACAGGGAAACTGTGCATCAGTGCTTCCATTTGTCTGGTTCCCCAGAGCTTGGCTGTGGGTGCAGAACTAGTCGGGAGCCCCTGAGCCGGAGAACCCAGGTCTTTCCCTCCTGTGCTTACTGCGCATCAGGTCAGAGATTTGGGGGGGCTCCGAAGAATGAAGCAAGGGGTTTTGTTCTTGTGTATGGTCAGGGGCTAGGACAGAGACTGGCCTTGGGGGAAGAGACACCGGAGTGTTATCTTTAGGGATGGCCCTTCTGTGTTTCATCCATGCCCCCTGGAATTTCCGACGGCCGGTCACCGCCCAGTGGCTACGGTAGTTTCTTGGTAATAGGTCTGGCACGGTTTGGTTGTTGTTTGGCCTTGCCCCAAGTTACAGGGCCATCAGCAGACAAACTCTAGGTGTGCCTGAAGGAAGGGGGAGCACATTTGACAGAGCAAAATGTTATCATCTGTATTTCATTGGAAAACTGTAGTTTGTTCATATTTTCGATTCTTTGTGAATGAGTTCTTAGTGGTTGAGTTCTCTCCAGTGTGGTAGCTATCACATTAGAAAAATGAGTTTATTTAGTTTTGAGAGAAAGAGAACTTGCAACCACTAGTGGGGGAGGGGCAGAGAGAGAGGGAGACCAGAGGATCTGAAGCGGGTTCTGTGCTGACAGCAGAGAGCCAGACTTGAGGCTCAAACTCAGGAACTGTAAGATCGTGACCTGAGCTGCTTAACCAGCTGAGCCACCCAAGGGCCCCAGCGTAATGATTTTTATTAACTGAGCAGCTATTGCCAAAGCATTGCATTTATTATATTTTCACAAATATTTTTCAAAAGACAGGAAAAATGTCTCTACTATACAGCTTATTAATAGATAGCCAAGTTTGAGGGGGGAAAAAAACGAGTCACGAGTTCCATGCACTTAGAAAGACTTGCGGACATTTCAGGGGGATCTTAGCAAGAACAATATGGATAAACGGGGAGAGAGAGCAGAAACGGTTCCTTTTCTGGGGCAAAGAGCACACCGTGGGAGCAGGCCGTGAAACGTGGAAGGAAGAAAAAATCCATCCCGGTAAAGAATATGAACTCTGAGCAACCATTGTGGCTGGATAATGAGAATTAAGAAAGGAGCCCTTCAGGAAAGAAAGGGTCTAGAGCGCCGTCCACATCCACAGCCTTCTCGAGAGGGGAGTGATTGTAGGCAGTGTGGTTGGGGGAGAGGTTACCCAGCTCCAGCTGGAGGACGAGGCGGCTGCTGGTGGCCATGTCACTTGATGGGACCGAAGCCACTCCTGGTGGTGACAGCGGTTGGGGAGATTAACAGGGAGGTGGGAAGGAAGAGGGGGGGAGGGAACGAATATGGATTTCTCAGCTGAAAGAGAAGGAAAGTGAGATTCTCACCGTATCAAGAAGGAATTTTAATTAGAGAGCAAGAAAGAATTCCAGAAGGAAGAGAAAGACACCTTTGGTTCTGTAAACTGTTTTGAGTGCGGGCGAGGATCGCTCAGGCCCACCCCACAGAACCAAGAGGTGCTGGGTGAGCCCTGTGCTCGGAGAGGGAGACACGGCTGGTACTAGAGTCCAGCCCCGTGGGATGCTTTCAGTGATTTACTTTAAAAAAATTGTTTTTTTCCTGTGCCTTGTCACAGCAAAATCTCTAGGAGGCCATGGTTGGGGCATAGTGACGGAGGACGCGGACAAGAAGGGGAGTGACAGGTGTCTACTACCTGAGAGGCCATAGGGCTTGGCTGCCTTACACAGCAAGAAATAGTTTGCACTAGAAATGGGATTCCGGAAGGAAATGCTTTGAGACCGGATTCTTCTTTTTTTTTTTTTTGGCATGGGAAAAACTAATTCTTACATACCTATCGCTGGTGGACAGTATACACCTGGTCCTCATTTTTAGATCTCCCGAGTTTCATTTTTTTTTTTTAAGTATATTTATTTTGAGAGAGCACAAGTGGGGGAGGGGCAGAGAGGGAGAATCCCAAGCAGGCTGTGCGCTGCCCTCACAGAGCCTGGGGTGGGGCTCAGACTCATGAACTGTGAGATCATGACCCTGAGCCAAATTCGGCCACTTAACCGACTGAGCCATCCAGGCGTCCATCGAATTTCAATTTTAGATCTCCTGCCTCACCTACATAGGAAGTTCTGTAATGTGTCTAGATCTCGGATTTCAGTTGTCTGGTCCCAGGAGGATGTGTGCATTTTCAACATTAGTGAACCCGAAAATGGTCTCTGAGATGGTTTGAAATGGTCGAAGGACTCTACCCTCCTACCAGGGACATCAGTGTGCCACATGTTTTCGAATTTTGTGAGTTTTTTTAAGTACATTTTTTAAATGTTTATTTTTGAGAGAGAGACACACACACACGGAACATGGGCAGGGGAAGGGCAGAGAGAGAGGGAGTCACAGAGTCCAAAGCAGGCTCCAGGCTCTGAGCTGTCCACACAGAGGCCGACACGGAGCTGGAACCCATGAACCGCAAGATCATGATCTGGAACCATAAAATCATGTCCTGAGCCGAAGTCGGACACTTAACCCACTGAGCCACCCAGGCGCCCCTGTGAGTTTGCTTTTTAATGTGAATGAATTTAGGTGTTGAACTTCATGGTAGTAGTGTACTTTCTATTTTCAGTGATATTCTGAGATCACGAATGTATCCAAGTGTGTTGCTCTTTATCTCGCTTCTTGCTAATTTATTATTTTGTTATTTTTTACTTTTTAAAGATCTTATTTTTAAGTCATCTCTCCATACCCAACGTGGGACTCGAACTTACAACCCTGAGATCAGAAAGCCCATGCTCCATTGACCCAGCCAATCAGGTGCCTCACCCTTCTTGCTAATTTATAAAAGGCTTTCTTTACCCACACCCGTGTATTGCACCTCTGTAGTTAGCTCTCCCAGCCCAACTCCCTTAGAGTGAAATGTCACCATTAATCACCAGTACTTGGGTTGATGGGTCACGTTGATGAGGCACTACCCCCAGTCTCCTTACTATTGGCGTGGTGCTCTTCCTTTAAAAGAAGTTACTTTTCCGGAGTGCCTGGCTGGCTCAGTTGGTTCAGTGTCTGACTTGGTTTTAGCTCAGGTCAAGATCTTCGCGGGTTGGGGCTCTGTGTTAGCGCTGTTAGCACAGAGCCTGCTTGGGATTCTCTGCCCCTCCCTCCCTGCCTCCCTCCCTCCCTCTGTCTGTGTGTCTCTCACAAAATAAATACATAAATTAAAAAAAAATTCACCTCTTTTTTCCCCCTCCATACCTCTCCTTGCTTACGGGATAAAATCTGAACTCTAAAGCATTACGTAAAACCCTTTAATAGATCAGTGTTACCCAGTCTCCTCCTCTATGTCGTATATTCCTGTTGATCTTCCGTTTCTTTCCTGTAAAGGTCAAGGTCCTTTAAGACTGTGGTTACATGGCCTCTTTCCTTCTTCCATGTCACCACCAGTGAACCTCTGCCTTCCCCTGAAGGCTCAGTGTCTGTGAACTCTGTGTGCCCTGTTGTGCATTGTTGGTATGGCTGGTGAGCATCCACCATGTGCTGGGCACTTGGCCTTGGTCTAGGGAGAACAGTGGGAATAAAGGCAGAGTGTTGTGTCGACAGGCAAATCCATACCTGTGCAGTTGGTTCATCTTTGGGTCTGCCGGCACTTGGCAGGCCATCAGTAGATGTTGTTTCCCTGATTTCCATATTAACCTGAAGCTCATCCAGATGAATTCGATTAAGTCCCTTCACTCCGTGTTTTATATTGTGAAGAATTTCACATGGAGTGGTTGAAGGAATGGTTTGCTGAACAGCGGACACTCCTGGCCCAGACTCAAAGATTAACAACGTGTGTGTGTGTGTGTGTGTGTGTGTGTGTGTGTGTGTGTGTGTGTCTCTCTCTCTCTCTCTCTCTCCCCCAACGTCTACTTTCTTCCCCTCCAATCTGGGACTTTGGAAAATTTGGAATGGTGCTCTTGGTTATCCATTAAAAAAGGATAAAAATAAACATGCTGTTGTTCCTGTTGCGGCACTTTAGTGGTAATAAAAAAAATAACTTCAATGACTTTGGCTTTTTTCTGCCAAAGTAAACGTTGGCTCTCTTTCAGCTGTAGTAATGTAGCTTCTCTCGATTTGTTCGAGTTCTACTAAAGCGGGGCCAAGTTGAGAAATTAGTTTCTCGGTTTTTTCCCTTCCAATTTAGAAAAAAAAAAATTAGATTTTGGATACTCCCGTTCCTATAATCCTCTTCCTGGTTCCCTGCTCCTGCATTAAAAAAGATCACGAAGGACTGGCTAAATTGTCAGTGGAAGGAACAGAAAGATCTGATTTTATGGTGTTTATAGGAGGTGGTGGTTGTTGATAATCTGCAAATTGGGTGTTGGGATCTCTATTGAAGGTAATTTACTGTGTTTCTTCCGAACAATAAAATGGTAACTAAAGGACCACAGCCTTTTGTTTTTCAACGTGTGATTTTTGCTTTTCTGCAATGCAAGTTAATTACTAGCCTGGACATCAAATCCAAGCATTGTCACGTAATGCCACCGTGTGATATCGCTGTGAGATAACTATGCATTAGCCAGTATTTGGAAGACTGATTTGGGGGTATGTTTTAGAGTTTTAGGCGTGACAGGGTTTGCTTTTTATTAGCGTGGGAGGGCTGAATGTGAGGAGCCTTTGGGCTTCCAGTCAGCCTGCTCAAAGGACTGGCTGGCCAGCTGGCCTACAGAACACTTTGGAGTAAGTAATTGGTTTAGCTGGGTAGCCTGCAAAGTCATTTTGGGCCTGCCTGAGATTGTCTTCCACTCTTCATTGCCTTTTGATTCATGTGATACTATTAGATTCAATTTGGTGGCCAGAAAAGAACGTGAATGCATCTTGGCAAACAAAATCCAACTTAATTTTGAAAAAAATAATTAAAAAGAGTTTTGAGAGAGAGAGAGAGAGAGAGAAAAGGAGGGTGGGAGGGAGAGAGAGAGCAAGCATGAGCGGTGGAGGGGCAGAGAGAGAAGACACAGAATCTGAAGTAGATTCTGAGCTGTCAGCACAGAGCCCGACCCGGGGCTCGAACTCCTGAACCGTGAACTGAGCCAAATTCCTAAGATCACAAGCTGAGCAGAAGTACGACACTTAACTGACTGAGCCACGCAGGCGCCCCAGTTTTGAATTTTGAAAAAAAAGTTCCGGGATCAGATTCAGAAAACTTCAGAGCAGAATATGAAATCCTTCTGTCTCCCCTGTACTCCTGTTCAGTTGACTTTCTGTATATTTACTTGCATATTTATGCAGACATAGGTAGATTTTCTTTCTGCTTGTTTTATACCAATGAAATGGGGTCAGATTGTGTCATTTAGCCTTTTCTCACTTAACTGTGTCTTGAAGATCTTTCCATGCCACTCTTGTTAGTGCCATGTAGTGTCTGACCCAGCCCGTGTCGTATTTAACCGCTTCCTTGCCGCCATTCTCTTCCTAGAAGAGTGTCTGCGGCATTTAGGAGCCATTCTGTACACGTTTAGGTTGTTTCCACTGCTTTGTTTACTTAGAAACAAATTTCTTTCCAGACATCTTCCACACACGTGGGCATTTTGGCATAGGATCGAATTGGAATTATTGAATCCAAGGGCATGTGCTCAGTTTTTATAGCAGGAAGAGTTTTTTCCTTCCAGAAAGATTTAACCAATTTGCATCCCCACCACAAGTGTAGGGGAGTCTTTATTTCCCTTCCTTCTTCTTTTATTCTTTAAAATTTTTTTTAATGTTTACTTATTTTTTGAAAGAGAGAGAGGGAGGGAGGGAGGGAGGGAGAGAGACTGAACAGGGGAGGGGCAGAGAGAAGGGGAGACACAGAATCTGAAGCAGGTTCCAGGCTCTGAGCTGTCAGCACAGAGTCCGATGTGGGGCTCGAACCCACGAACCATGAGATCATGACCTGAAGTCGAAGTCGGATGCTTAACTGACTGAGCCACCAGGCGCCCTATTTCTCGCTCTTCTTGCCAATGCTTGGTATTATAAAGCTTCTTTAATTTTTGCTTAATGAATAAACAATATATATTCATAATATGTTATATATTATATATGTTATATATTCAAGCATATAATTTGCATTTGTCTGTACTGAGCAGTCTTTGTTGGTCTCTTGGCCAATCCGTATTTCTTTTGTTCATGACCTTTGCCCATTTCTATATTGGTTTGCCTTTTTCTTACTTTTTCTTGTCAGAGCGCTTCATGTTTTGGATGTTTCTTAAAGCCATTCCAAATTGTGTTGCAAGTGGTTTTTTTTCCTCTTACAGAAAGTTTAAAATTTTCCTGCAGTCCTCTTTGGTTTTCCTTTATGGGTTTAGTGCCTTGCTTAGGAATGCTTTTCTGACCTCAAGAATATGAAAATATTCTCTTAAGAAATTGTTTCTCTTTATTACTTCCAATCTAGTTAAATATCACCCTCCAATTTCTTAATTCTCTCTGTACTCCACATCAACCACTAAAATGGTATGAAACCTCAGCTCTCTGGAATCTTCTGGTAATGACTTCTGACAGCCACATTTTATGGATACCTTAGGGTTTATCCCCATCTATGTACGAGAAGGTTTAAAATGAACTTTTTATTTTATTTATTAAAATTTACTTTCCTTTTTTGAGAGAGCACATTCATGCTAGTGGGGGAGAGGCAGACGGTGAGCGAGAGAGAATCTTAAGCCTACTTCTCAGCTCAGCTTGTGTCCTGTCTCACCAGGAGACTCCATGAGGCTCGCCATGAGATCATGACCTGTGCTGAAATTAAGAGTCAGATGCTTAATTGGCTGAGCCACCCAGGTGCCCCTATTTCATTTCATTTTATTTTTAAATAGGCTCTATACCCCCTGTGGGGCTCAAACTTGCAACCTTGATAGAGTCACATGCTCTACCGAATGAGCGAGCCAGGTGCCCCTCAGAGGTACTTTTAGAGGCTTAGTACTCAGTTATTGTACTCAGTTATTGTCGTGACCATCATTATCCTGTATTAAATAACGTGTTCATGTTCCCATTGGTTATATGAGAAAACAGCTCTGACCTGTGCATCAGAATTTCTGGATTTGAAATGCACTTAAATATTAAAAAAAAAAAATACATGAATTCTGTTGATGAGTTTCAGAGTCCTGGAAAAGAAAGGGCAAGAGAGGTTGAGCTAAAACAGTAACACGTGTTCACTGTGTTATTATAGATACGAAAGGTAGAAAACAGACAAAAAGTAGTGTAAAAGTAGAAGCCAGTCTCCCAACCAAATAGCTTTCCTCGTGGTCAGATTTGCGTTGCGGAGTCACTTTGAAGACTGGTTCTGAGCCCCTTGCCTGGATTGTGCTCAGTGCATCCTACCTTTGTCTGATGTCCATATTTACCATCCACAAGTTTTCTGTTCTTTTTTTTTTGAGAGAGAGAGAGAGTATGAGCAGGGGAAAGGGGAAGAGGGAGAGAAGAGAGAATCCCAAGCAGGCTCCACGCTCACCTCAGAGCCTGACGTGGGGCTCGATCCTGTGAACCGTGAGATCATGACCTGAGCCAAAATCAAGAGTCAAGTGCTTAACCACACCAGGTCTCCTCCCGCCCCCCATCCACAGGTTTTCTTTTGAGGGTAGACCTGCTCTACAAGCATTTTAGAATAACTGCTTGTGTGTGTGTGTGTGTGTGTGTGTGTGTGTGTTTCCTTCATTTGAGTTTATCCTGATTTTTTTTTTTTGACAGTTGCCACTTACAGTTTCCTCGTTGAATGTCTCCTCAAGTATATTTTTTGATGTAATTAATTCTAATCTGGGAAACCAGGTAACTAGGCTTTAGCTATAAAGAGGAGCTAAAAAGTAACTGATTGTGGAACTGGGCCTCTGTGATCAGAGAAGTGTCGCTGCTTTTGCGCAGAAGCTTGAAATTGCTTTCTGATTTCCTCAGACACCTTCTGTTAGTCTTCTGCTTCCCTAACGTACACCCTGGTCAGTGAGGTTATAGGACAACTGAACTCTAGAACAGAAAGCGGTGTCTTTCGTTCTTACCTTTTGCCTCCATAAAATTCAGATTACACCAAAACAATTCGAAAAGCCTTTGGAATCTCTCGTGGAGGAATTTTTGCAGGCATAAACATGCATTATATATCAGATTTCTATATTAAAACCCACTTGATGAGAGATCAGCAGATTTATGCTGCTTGACTCAGCATCCAGCAACTTCCAAACTAGAGCTAGGATTATTCCTTATGTACTGGTTATGCTAAGTTTGGTCATGCCATGTTTTCTGAGAGTGCGGCCTTTCCAGAACAACCCACCAGGACCTCACACCTGTGAGCTTTGGAAAGTTCCCCGCTCAATTCCTGGCATTCACCTGCCATATCTTTGCCGCGCGCCTGTGCCCCTTTGTCCTTTGCCCATTTTCCAGAGAGCAGCAAAAGTGATCCTGTTAGAGCCTTGAACCCCTCCTGGGGTCTCCCCCTCGCTGAGTTAACATTCTGGCCAGTGCTTTGCCAGGTTCTGTTGACTCTGCATCTTTCACCGCCTCTGCCCTACCCTCCCACCTCCAGTCCGGAGAATCTTCTTGAGCCCTTCTGGTTTTTCTTGTCCGTTCCAACACGTCCTTTTCTTTAACCTTTAACCTTCTGCAATCGTGTGAAATCTGTTGACCTGTTTCTTACAATGTTTGCAGATTGTTTTTGTAATGTTTATTTTTGAGAGAGAGCACGTGGGCAGGGGCAGAGAGAGAGGGAGACACAGAATCCGAAGCAGGCTCCAGGCTCTGAGCTGTCTGCACAGAGCCTGACTCGGGGCTCGAACTGAGAAACCGGGAAAGATCATGACCTGAGCCCAAGTCGGATGATCATCCGACTGGGCCACCCAGGCGGCCCTATTTCCAGACATTTAAAGTAAAATACAGTACTCAGGAGTATAAAGGGAACCCGTTACGTTGAAATCCAGCCATCATAATATTAAGAGGCTAATTTGGGATCTGGCAGTATGGACTACTCTGAATCCCCTGTTTAATACCAAGTCCTAATTATGGGGGGGGGGAAGAGGGCTTGTCTAATAATTGTAATTTCGTATTGATGTCAGCAAACGGTATTACATGATCTCTGCACCCACCGTAATATGATCCAACAATACTTAATGATTTTTTTTTTTTGATATCAAACGCACGGGTACGTACCTCAGGTTTATTGCCTGCATGCACAGTTTAAGGAAATGCTAAATTGCAGTCAGAGATGAACAGAAATGGAGATGTGGCAGTTTGCGTATCCAGATTCACAGATTCCAGAGCTCTGTGAATCTTCTCGAACCGCTTGCACTCCTGTTCTGCCTCCCGGAGCCAGTCCCTGTGCCTGGAGCTTTCTTCATCCCACTGTCTCCCAGCCTCCGCTTAAATGTCATTTCCCCACGGCTGCCTCTCCAGGTCAGAAGCCTGTGGTCTGCGTGACATGAGAGCACCCTGCACTTACCTGCAGCCTATTTTTTTTTTTTTAATGCTTTATTTATTTTTAAGAGCGAGATAGAGACAGTGTGAGCAGGGGAGGGTCAGAGAGAGAGGGAGACACAGAATCTGAAGCAGCTCCAGGCTCTGAGCTGTCAGCACACAGCCTGACACAGGGCTTGAACCCACGAACCATGAGGTCATGACCTGAGCTGAAGTTGGACGCTTAACTGACTGAGCCACCCAGGCGTCCTTACCTGCAGCCCTTTGAATTGTGGACATTTTAGGTAACGATCTGTGTGCTGCCCACTTCTAGGCGGGAGGGAAGGCTCTGTGGCTCTGTGAGCTTCGGGGGTGCAGGGACTGTCCACTGACCCCCCCAGTGCCTGCTGCAACATCCTAGGCACTTGTTACATATTTACATCTCAGATGACACAGGTATCACCATAAACAGAGGGGACAGGCCCCCGAGAAAGGCTCGAAAGTGTGAAAATCCCGGCAGTGGGTTTAGGGGCCGTCGGGGGGTGGTGATAGATGAAGTAGAACTAAGCCAAGAAAGAGTGCAGGCATGTTATTTATTTGTCTGAGTTCTCCAAGGGGGATGTAAGACCCACACATCCATATACATACAGTTTCACAAGAACGTGTAAAGATACGTGTATATGTCTATACGTGTTAAAGGAACACGCGGCATTGTGCCCTGTGGGCCCGGCCCGCGGTAGGCCCTCAGTGCCTCTTAAGTGTATGAATGTGTAACTAATGGGACGATAGTTTGCTCGTTTGCTGAAACGAGGGGGCTTTCTCATAAGGCCCCTTCTAGATTCTCACTAAGGCTTTTCTCTGCTCTGCAGCTAGAGGATTTAGCACAGGGCTTCAGGGAGGTCGTCTGGGGCTACAAAGGGGAATCATTTGGATTTTGCCTTGTACGGGGGAGGGAGGTAGGAATGGATCCGAAGCATTGGATGCTAACTGCCCTGGGCCCCTGGATCTTACCATCACAAGCAACGGAGCCTCTCCTCCTGGATAGCAGGGCTCTGGCTGAGTGACTGGGACACCAGGAGCAGGGGTTGATGGTCCCAAGTCATGGAGGGAGGAGGGAGGCCAGAGAGAGAGGTCACTGGGGCAGTTCTGTTGACGGACAGTTGCGGTTGGCTAGCAAGTCACTGCGATTTCCCCCAGCTGAAGGGTGAGTCCTAGGCGGGGATTAAGGTGAACTTGAAGAATAAGGAGAGGATTTGTGCCTGGTATCTTTCGGGTGCTCAGTCTGGAGTGTTTCTTGGGAGGAGAGCAGCCTGCAAAGACTCTCCTTTAGTCTTTGCTCGTTCGTTCCTTCCTTCCTTCCTATTTATTATTTATTTCTCAGAGAGAGAGATACAGCATGAGCGGGGGAGGGGCAGAGAGAGAGGGAGACACAGAATCTGAAGCAGGCTCCAGGCTCTGAGCTGGCAGCACAGAGCCCAACGCGGGGCTCGAACCCATGAACCATGAGATCGTGACCTGAGCCCAAGTCAGACACTCAACCGACTGAGCCACCCAGGCGCCCCTATTTATTTATTTTTTTTTAAAGTAGCATCCATGCCTAACGTGAGGCTTGAAGCCATGGCCCTTCGACTGAGAGTCACGTGTTTTACCAACTGAGCTAGCCAGGAGCCTCTTCTTTTTCTTTGTTTTAAAGCCCATTTTTCTTCTACTCTTACATATTTTGAAACTTTAACTTAATTGGGACAAGAAACTGAGTGTACTGCATGAGTTGTGGGGGAAAAAGAGATAAATCTACAAGCCAGTGAACCACTTATCTTAGCGGAAGGAGGGAGGGAGATTTTAACGTTGTAGTAATCTTAATTTTATTTTAGTTAATCAGAATTAATAGTTTTGCCCATAGCCGCATTAGCAGACATCTGTTGGTGTAAAATTTATATATGTCAAACATACCCATCAAGTATATAGTTCTTGGAGTTTTTAAAAAAGCTTTTAAAATGAAAAAAATTAAAACCTTTTTATTTTATTATTTTTTTAAAAATATTTTTATTTATTTCTAGGAGAGAGAGAGAGACAGCGAGAGCAGGGGAGGGTCAGAGAGAGAGGGAGTCACAGACTGAAACAGGCTCCAGGCTCCGAGCTGGCAGTCAGCACAGAGCCCGACACGGGGCTCGAACCCACGAACCGCGAGATCATGACCTAAGCGAAAGTCGGACGCTCAACTGACTAAGCCACCCAGGTGCCCCAAACCTTTTTATTTTAGAGAGAGAGAGAGAGAGAGAGAGCATGAGTGGGAGAGAGGGTCAGAGGGAGAGAGAATCCCAAGCAGGCTCCACACTGAGCTCAGAGCCCAACCCGGGATTTGATCTCAGACCATGGGATCATGATCTGAGCCAAAAATCAAGAGTCCGACGCTCAACCGGCTGAGCCACCCAGGCACCCCAGTAGTTCTTTTTTTTTTTTAATGCTCTTTGTTTTGCCTTCTTTAAAAAATTTGTTTAAAAAATGTTTGTTTATATTTGAAAGAGAGACAGAGGGCGCGTGGGGGAGGGGCAGAGAGAGAGAGGGAGACACAGAATCCAAAGCAGGATCCAGGCTGCTGTCAGCACAGACGCGGGGCTCAAACTCACAAACCATGAGATCGTGACCTGAGCTGAAGTCGGACTCTTAACTGACGAGCCGCCCAGATGCTCCTGTTCTTTGAGTTTTGGTAGTTATTTATCCCTTCTTGTAACTGTCACCAGATTATAATCTGTTTTTATCCCTCTTAAAGTGTGTTCCCTTATGCCCTTTGTAGTTACTACATCTCCCTTCAGCCACTGTGTTGGATTCTCTCACCCGGGAGGTCAGTAGTGCCTGTTTTTCTCAGCGTGATCTTTCCAGATTCATCTGTGGTGTTGCACTTATCAGTCACTCCTTTTTATTGCTGAAGACGTTTGCATTTTATGGCTTCCACACGGTTTCTCTGTGTACCTGCTGGCTGATGAACTTTGGGTAGTTGCTGTGCACATTTTGAGGTCAAGGCTTGTGTAGTTCTAGGTTTTCATGTTTCGGGGGTAAACCCTGAGGTGTGTCTTTGGGTCATGAAGTAAGTGCACGTTGCACTTGACACACAAGGTTCTAGAAATGCCAGCTGCTCCCGCCCCTGTCCACCTCAGTGCGGCCCACTTTAGCTGCTTTCTGGAAATGGTTGGTGGTGTGTATATCTGGCCAGAGTGAAGCTCGGTTGATGAAAAGTTGGTTTTCAAATAGCCTGGAAAAAAAAAAACCCACCAGGTTTGAAAAATTCACATTACACTGAGCTTGTTGAGTTATTGAGTGACCTCTTGGTGAAGGTGTTGGTCTTTTCTTAGGTTGGAAGCGCGCCTTTTATTCATCATCTTGAAGTTCAGATGCCGCCACCGAAAACCCTCTCACTTTTCACACCTGGCGTGTCTTTGTCTTGAGTGAGGAAGGGAGCACCCTGTGCTGTGCGCCCCTCTACTTCTGAGGGACTTGCACCATCTGCTTTCTCAGCCGGCATCACACTTGAAGTAGCAGTTGAGTGAAGACGGGGGATTTCTGGGCCCGCAGGCGCAGGGGCCAGTGACCCTCAGGCGAAGGGAAGTAGCGGAGGCCTGGATGCCCGAAATCGCCCTGACCTGGGGCAGTGCACTGAATGGGCAACTAGACTGCCCATCTCTGTGGTGTAGGACCTGTGGTGTAGGACCTGGCCTTCCTGGATGGTTCACGCGTGCATAGCCTGGAGCAGGGTTTGTTTTTTTTTTTTTCTCAAGTAGTAACAGAGAAACCACAGAAAAAGGCAGAGAAGAAGCGATCCCTCTCTCCCTCTCTCTCAAGACCCCACACAACCCACGCAAACATTTTGCTGTATTTTTCTTTCCGCAGCCCTTCTGGCCCTCCGTGCAAATGTCTTTGTAATCCTGTTGCATGCAAATTTTGTTTCTCAGGTTTCTTTCCCCCACTGCATATTACTATAAGGGTTGCTACCTATTTTTACATAATAACAATTGTTTTTAGCCATGGCTAGCTCTGCTTTTCTCAAATAATCCCTTCACTTCAGGCTTTCCTAATAAGTGAATCTTACTAGTATTTCCTCGGTTTGCCAGACCTGTGAGGTGAGGCTTTTTTTTTTTTTTGAGTTTGTTCTTTTTCTATAGTAACAGTTGGGTTTTTTTTTTTTTAATTATTTATTATTTTTTAAAAGTTTATTTTTTTAGAGAGAGAGGGAGAGAATCCCAAGCAGGCTCCACCCCATCAGGGCAGAACCTGATGTGGGGCCTGAACCCACAAACTGTGAGATCACGACCAGAGCCAAAGTCAAGAGTTGGACGCTTAACTGACTGAGCCACCCAGGCCCTAAGACTTTTGTTTTAAGTGTTTATTTACATAGTTTTGAGAGCGAGGGGTAGAGAGCAAGCAGGGCAGGGGCAGAGAGAGGGAGATAGTATCCAAAGCCGACTCAAGGGCCTGATGTGAGTGTTTAACTCATGAACGCGTGATCAAGACCTAAGCCAGAGTCCAGTGCTTAACCTACTAAGCCACCCAGGCGTCCCACCCACAACAACTTTAATGGGCCTGTACCTAGTCAGTGAATGCACAGCCCAGGTTAATTTTGTTTTTTTTAAACCATCCCAGTATATTCAAAGATTTTAAGTTGTTTTGAATTTTGATGACGCTGTACATGTATGACCATCTTTTGTATAGTAATTGTTTTGTGCCCTTTAGGGTAGATGGCCAAATATGGAGTGCCTGGGCCGGTGACAGTAGGTGCCTGAGAGCCTCTGGTTGTATTTAATGATTCACCAAAAATAGAATAACCCCTGATCCCCCAAAAAACCAAGTGAAGGTGCTTGGCTGTGGCACCCCAAAGCCCACTGTAATATTTAAATATTGAAACTATGAAATTCAGTCACCTGAAGGTTTAAGTTGTAGTATTTTCTTAATGCAAGAAAGGACACCATTCCAGAAGGATATTCATTCTTAAACATTTGTTTATTTTTGAGAGAGAGACACATCGAGTGGGAGAGTGGGAGGGGCAGAGAGAGAGGGAGACTCAGAATTCAAAGCAAGCTCCAGGCTCTGAGCTGTTAGCACAGAGCCCAACACGGGGCTCGAACTCACAGACCCTGAGATCATTACCTGAGCCGAAGTTAGACGCTTCACTGACTGAGCCATCCGGGCGCTTTTGGAAAGGTCTTTGTGTGTAATTGGCAAGAATGCACTCGGGAAAGTCGTTGCCTTCCTGTTTGGAGAATTGCTGGCCTCTTTGCAAGCTATTGTATCCCTAAACTAACCTAAGAGACTGACCCACTAAAGGAAGGTTACCCAGCCAGCTCTAGGGCCGTTAACTTCTTTTTTCTACCTCTAAATGCGCAGAGTATTGAAGATCCTCACGGAGAGGAGATGCTTTCCCCTCCGGGGCCTGATGCTTCCTTCTCCCCTGCCCCTTACAGATCTTGCGCTGATCTGTACACATGGCAAACCTTGTGAGGCATGATGAATTCATGGCGGTAAGGGAGTTTGGCCACTTTCAAGGACATCCTTCCTTTCTCTGAGCTCTGTCGTGATACTTGTTGATACCTGTTCAACTTTCCCCTAGTAATTTCAGAATTCAGTTTTAAAGCACTGTCGTTCTTGAAGGGACAAATAGTTTGCAGACAAGGAATTAGCAGGCGTTAGTTTGAACGGTTGTAAATGTTTGTTCCAAGCCTGCCTTCAGTATTTTGTTTCGTAAACATGGATTGTTTCTTAGTATTTTCCAGTAAGATTGTCCCTCACATATCTCCCTGTTGAGAAGGGTAGACAGGCACACAAATTGAATTCTAGTATGTCCCTGAACTGGGTGTCATTCATAGGCCATTATGGAAGCCTCCAAGAAGGAGATGTCTAACCCGTTTGGGAATGAGGTGGGTCAGTCAGGGAGAGCTTCCTGGAGGAAGCCAGTTTCCTTATCAAGGGTGAGCAGAAGTTATGTAAAAGGCTGGGGCTTGAATGGTGACAGAAGTAGGGCCAAAGAACATTGTATGCCCCAGGAAGGGCCTGGAACTCTGTGTGTGTGTGTGTGTGTGTGTGTGTGTGTGTGTGTGTGTGTGTGTGTGTGTTTGCTTATTTGCTGGAGTGGAGAGGTCAGTGCAGGCCATGGAGGTGGAGACGCTGGAGAGGTAGAATTTGTTCCTGTTAGTAAGAATCGGTGAGGCACTCACTCAGTTAAGCATTGACTTTTTATTTTGGCTCAGGTTATGATCTCACGTTTTGAGTTAAAGCCCCACATCGGACTCAGTGCTAATGGCGTGGAGCCTGCTTGGGATTCTGTCTCTCCTTCTCTGCCCCTTGCTTGTGCTCTCTCTCTCTCAAAATAAATAAACTTTAAAAATAAATACAAATTAAAAAAAAGAGAGAATTATAAACCTGAAGATTTTTAAGCTGAGGTGGTGGTGAGCTGTGGGGTGTTGTATGTACCTCCTGAAATCTTTAGCGGGGGGAGGTGGATTCTGTGTTAGGGCCCCAACCTGACCTTTTCCTAATGAAGAGACTCAGGGGAAGGACTTTGTCACTTCCTTCCTGTGACAAAGGAAGCTGGGGACAGAGGGAGGATCTTGGAACAAAGGTTGTTTTAGGAGAGAATTGTAATACGCTCAGAATCTTGTTTTTTTTGGGGGGGGGTTGGGGGGAGGATTAGCAATAATACAGTTAAGAAAGGGAACCTAGAGATCACTTCAAGGATTTGGAGAACCCTAAAGCAGTAGAACATGTAACTGGAATTTGCTCACCACCGAGGTCTGGAAACTCCTGGGTATAGATCCCTCCATTTCATTATGCGGACTGTTGGCATCATTTGTCATGTTAATGAAGTTAATTTTATAGGAGTTAAAGACTTCAAGAAGTGCAAAGCAGGTAGCTTTTTAGGGCCACTTTAACTGAAAACAAGAACATCTTTTTTTCTTTCTTTCTTTCTTTTAACTTTTAAGTAATCACTACACCCAATGTGGGTCTTGAACCCACAACCCTAAGACCACAAGTCTCGTGCTCCCGCCGACTGAGCCAGGCAGGCGCCCCTGAAAGCAAGTCTTTTTAATTGAGTGGCTGTGTTACTCTGGCCCTTACGTGGTGATTGTCTGCCCCAAGTAAACTGGACATAGGATAGCAGACGCCGGGAATCTACTGATCTGCTCGCTGGTTGGCGCGCCTGCCTCGTGGTGTAGTGAACATCATACTGGTGTTGCTGGAGTTCCTGGCTGTTGGCTCGGAGGAGGAGGTATCATTCAGGAAATGTGAATTTCATTACCGAGCAGGTCTTTGCTGTTTGTTGTTTACGGTTTTATTTTATTTTATAATTTTAGAAAAATGTTTGTTTTGACCGAAAGACAGAAAGTACAAGTGGGATAGGAGCAGAGAGAGAGAGAGAGAGAGAGAGAGAGAGAGAGAGCGCGAGAGCGAGCCAAGCAGGCTCCATGCTGCCGGTGCAGAGCCCAGCATGGGGCTCGATCCCACGAACTGTGAGATTATGACCTGAGCCGAAGTCAAGATTTGGATGCTTAACTGACTGAGCCACCCACGCGTCTCCAGTTTTATGTTAAAAAAAAGAAGCAAAAAACCAAGTTCAGTGTCACAGAAACCTACAAAGGATGGACCACGTCAGGCTTGTGGTCTTTTCCCTTTTTGTGAGGCCAGAAGTTCCTGTAGAAAGGGGACCCCCCCCAATTCTCCTTCATTTTCTGATCTTCCTTCAGAATTTCCAGTCCAAACAGCAAAGTCTGCTTTTTTATCTTTTGACTAAGTTACAGAAAGAAAGGCCTTCGTCAGTAACATTTTTATTCGTTTTAAGGAAATGCTGTTTTTTTTTTTTTTTTAAGTCTTGGAATGATCCTTGGCCCAAGTGACTGCAGTTACACATTTGCAGTGCATTTGAAATGGTGTCATTTTGGGGCGGGTATCTGAGTTTGTGGATTTGGCTCGAGAGTCCGCGGCAGCAAGTCTTCCTGAAGCCGAGACACTCTGGCATATCCTGTCCCATGTCTTAGCTCCTGGTGACTTTGTTTCTCCTTCATGCCCCCCTTTTTTTTTTTTTTTTTTTAAATCTTTGTTTCTTACTTACGTTGTGGTAGGTATTAAAACTTACTTTTAAATGAGAAGTTGCAAAAATCATACAAAGAATTTCTGTCATTTTAACATTTTCTCCTGTCTCTGTGTCCCTCCTCTACCCACATGCTTAGTAAATAATGAATTCCTGGAGAGCACGTTGCAGACAGAAGCCCCCTCTATCCCCAGGTCCTCCATGTGTGTTTGCTAAAAACAAGAAATGTTCTCTTACAAAGCCATAGTTTTTATTTTTATATTTTATTTATTTTAAAGATTTTTTTAAATGTTTGTTTATTTTTGAGAGAGAGAGAGATAGAGCATGAGTGGGGGAGGGACAGGGAGAGAGGGAGACACAGAATCTGAAGCAGGTTCCAGGCTGTGAGCTGTCAGCACAGAGCCCGACGCAGGGCTTGAACCCACGAACCGCGAGATCATGACCTGAGCTGAAGTCGGACGTTTAACCGACTGAGCCACCTAGCGCCCCTGTTTTTATTTTTTTAAGTAAGCTCCATGCTGAGGCTTGAACTCAGGACCTTGAGATCAAGAGTCAGATGCTTAACCAATGAGCCACACAGGCGCCCCATGAAACCAACCGTGGGTTAGTTTCATCAAGAAGGAAGTTAATATTGGGGCCCTGGAGCCCTCTTCTGTGTCGCTGTAACGTGTCCCCTCAACGTGTCCCCTCCGTTCCTCAGGCCCTTTCTTACTTTCCGACCCAGCAAGGTGTGCCGGGCTCACCTTGTACTTCCCTACCTCCTTATGCATCTTGACCATTTTGTACCATTTTGTAGTTTTCGAGGCTGTTGTGAAAAGTTGTGTTTGTTTAATTTCATTTTTCATTGTGGCTTACACCCTGTATTCACAGCGCCTCGGGGTGGCTTTTGTCTGTAGTGTTGTTTCCTCCTTACACCCTGTGAGGTGTCTGCTCCTGTTCGAATGAGCCTAGCGAACCCCTGAATTCCTACAGCAAGCCATCTTCATAGGTGTTGCTATTTTTTTTTTTAATACAAGTTTTTATTTATTTGCAGTGAGAGAGCGAGAGCAAGAGCGAGAGAGTGCACATGCCCAAGTGGGGGAGGGTCAGAGAGGGGGAGAGAGAGAGAGAGAGACAGAGAGAGAGACAGAGTCCCAAGCAGGCTCTGCTCTGTTAGCGCATAGCCCAGTGTGGGGCTCGAACTCAAAAAACCATGAGACCTTGCCCTAAGTCAAAATCAGGAGTTGGATGCTTAACCGACCGAGCCACCCAGGTGCCCCTAGGTGTTGGGTATTTTTAAGTCTTTTCAGCTGTCCTGGGTCTGCGTAATGTCTGTGTGTGCTTTTCTAAGTCCCATCCTTTCTCATCCTTGCTACTAGGGAGTTTTGCCCCTACTCACCAGGGTTGGTAATTTCCATTCATTCTTTCCCTTTCCTCTGGCCCATGGAGGTCCTCGCCTCTTTGAATCTCTTTGGAATCCTCACACGATACTTGGCGATGGGCCTACTAATGTGTAGGAATGGGCAGGAGAGTTAGACAGAAGGCAAATATTAGGCTGCCTGGGTGGCTCAGTCGGTTAAGCGTCCAACTTTGGCTCAGGTAATGATCTCACGGTTTGTGGGTTCAAGCCCTGAATCGGGCTCTGTCTGTGCTGACAGCTCAGAGCCCGGAGCCTGCTTCAGACTCTTTGTCTCCTTCTCTCTCTGACCCTCCCCTGCTCACGCTCTCTCTCTCTCTCTCTCAGAAATAAATAAAACATTAAAAAAATAAAAAAAAAGGCAAATATTAGATTATTTAGTGAACCTTCTAATTTCTCTCTAAATATATTATGGTTATCCTTTCTAAAGGAGCTTATATGGAGTAAATCCAGAAAGTAGGAATAGAAAAAGGCCAGGGAAGTAGAATATTCATCTTGCTTTTAGAGTAATCTGGATCTGTGCACAAATAGATCTAAGACCGTTAAGTCACATTTACAATGTAATACTTTTTCCTCAAGGGACTCTCCCCACGAAGGCTTGAGTACAATTTTTTTATTATTATTTTTAAAAGTAGTCTCTACACCCACCTTGGGACTTGAACTCATTCACTGAGATCAGAAGTCGCACGCTCTACTGACTGAGCTAGCCAGGCGCTCCATTAGCAGACATTTAGTAACTAAGACATTTGGGGGAGTTTATCCAACTTTTTGTTCATATATGGCGACAGAAACCGATGTATAATCAGAATGTAATCAGATGCAGTCAAAAGTACATTTGGATTGTAGCTCAAGATACTTTTTTCCCCAGTTTGTTACTTTGCTTTATTTGATGCCTTCCTGGGACTCCTGCCTTTTCTCACCTCTTTATCCACAGTAAAAATAAAGTCCACTCAGAGAAATGTGACTGCTGGCTTTCGCTAGACAATTTACAGTGAAGTCCTAGCATCGTTAAGGATCCCGAGTTCATTACTAATGGTGAGAACTTGAAATTTCATGAGTGTCTCTAATTCTGTTTTGTTAATAATTTTCTGTTATTTTGTGCAGTTGAAGGCTCCAGGGATTAAGATAATTGCCTTTTTCAGTTTACTCTGAGCTGTAGAAAATTTTTACCTGATGCACTCAATGCGGTTGGTTTACTTTTTGCAGTGAACATTCATTGATTGATAACTTAGGAAAACAGCCTCCCCTTCAAATAAAGACTGACCTCAAACCACCAGCACAATGGAAGGAGACAAGGCTGGGCCGTGCCCACAAGTGTGTTCTGAGAAGGACATGATGCTCCGTGGGGGTAAGGGAAGGAGGAAGTTTCGGTGGTCAGATAATTTGGGGGCACTAGGCCTCTTGCTTAGAGAATCACAGTGCATGTAAACAGACCTGACAGAAAGACACCTGTTCACCCTGGCAGTTTTCAAACTTAGTTTATCAGTGAGCTCAGAGTTTGAATTATATCCGCGGGCCCAGGGTTCCCTAGAACCTCCCCTTTGGGAAAGCCCAAAGTAGCATAAAGAGCATCAGCTGGAGGTGCCTGGGTGGCTCTGCGTTAAGCATCCGACTTCGACTCAGGGCATGATCTCCCGGTTCATGGGTTCGAGCCCCGCGTGGGGCTCTGTGCTGACAGCTCAGAGCTTGGAGCTGCTTCAGATTCTGTCCCCGCTTCTCTCTACCCCTCCCCCGCTTGTCCTCTTCACCCCCCTCACCCCCGTCTTAATCTCTCCCTCTCAGATACAAATGTTAAAAAAAAAAAAAAAAAGCACCCACTGTGTTGTAATCACGCGTCCTCTACCAGCAACTAATCTGTAAGAATGGAGGTGTCAGTAGGGTCGGGAAAATTTCCAGTTTCTCCACCACCGAGTTACAGGTGTGTTTGAGCCAGGGGAGAAACGGCATTGAGCTCTGGGTGGGGGCCCGAGGGAGAGGGTCTGTAAACTGATGACATCCCTTCTTTGGGGAGGGGTGGGGGTGGGGAGCACGGTTTGAGAGGGAACCCAAACGTTTGTGGGATGCTGGCTTTTTGCAGTGTCCCACCTTGTGCTTCATCTCATCCAGGGCCCCAGCTCTAGTCAGCTCTAGAAGGTGGGGTTTCCCACGCGTCTCCAGCAAGGGATTTCAGCAGAGGGGCGGGGGTGGAGCTGGATCACCTTGGTCCCGAAGCCCTGACTCCTGCTCAGTGGGGCTTGGGAGAGGAGAGAGCAGCAAGTCTGCCCAGGCTCCGCCAGGGCCTGTGCCCTTCGCCTCCATTCCCTCTTCCCCCCTGCACTGCAGCGCGGGGGCCACCCAGATGGCCCCTCGGCAGTTTCCAGAGCGATCCGCAGTTGGCCGGAAGTTATTGCGGCAACCTCTGCCAGTTTCCTTCCTTCAAAGGGGGGGTGGGCGTGGGCGTGGGTGAAGGAGATAAGATACTCGGTACTGAATCATTTTTTCTGTTGGTCTGACTCGCTTGGCCGCGGGTTCTTGTCTCCGTGATCACTTTGCTGCTGTCCCATAGAAACCTGGACTTCGCCTGGCCAGGGGCAAGATGGCAGGCCGTGGGGGTGTGGGCTTCCGAGTAACTGTTGAACTTTACCTCCCATGGCTCCCCGTGACCCAGAGTTTCAGAGGTCTCCCAGTCCCAGGCTTCCAGATAAATGTGAACCGTATTTTCTCTTTATTCCAGTATTTGGAAGAGTAAATCACCGATTCCAGAGAGTGTTTATGTAACCCCCCATCTGGGGCTGGAATGGTGTGCAGCTCTGATACACGGACTGAAATCTGTTGGAAAACTTTTCAGCAGGGAGGGTCGGGTGTGTTTTTCCTGATTCTCTGAGTGCCAGTTTTTTTGCATATCAGCAAGGCCAAAATCAGCGAGGCCTGATCTGAAATACATTTTAAGGGAAAATGCACAGTAGTGCATGCGTCACGCGTCTCCACCTTCAGAGGTGTGAGGGAAAGCGAGGGGTTCTGGGGACAGAAAGGATTGTCCCATGGCGACTGGATAATTGACATTTAAGCTGCATTCCATGGAAGCATCTGGGCCTCGCGAGCGACCCCTTTCCCCTCATCTCCAGCTTCCTGAGATACTGGGCTCAGAGCATATTTGGAGCAATAAACTGCAACCGTAATTCATGAGCTGCGAGGCCTTCTTTAACTGCTCGCAGCCAGGAGAATAATGACAACATTTAAAATTACAGATCGCTCATTTTGGGCCCTTTCTGTTTCAAGTTATGAATGAAATTTATGAGCCAATTACCGGATGGTGGAGCCTGTTTGCAAAGGCCAGGGAAGCGCCCTATGTTGTCAGTACTGCTGTGTGTGTGTGTGTGTGTGTGTGTGTGTGTGTTGTGTGTTGTGTGTGTAAGACGGGTGGAGAAACGGAGCCGGCAGTTCCCCACTGTCGGTCAGTAGGTAGCTCTTTCTTAGTGAATTTTGGGAGCCAGGAAGCAGAGTGATATGGGGTGAGCGTATAAAAGCAAGGGGAGCAATGGCCTACACAGTCTCTTTACAAACCCAAGGCTCCCAGGCAAACATTTAAAGCCGTGTATGTGTGTAGGTAACTAGGTTTTCAGTACTGTTTCTGAAATGGCTATAATTACCGAAATCCTAGGTCTCTAAAAATTCGAAAGGAACCGCAGGGCCATGTCAGGAGGAAAACTACAAAATGATAGGGTGTGACTTAAGTTAGCAAATTGGCACTTGAGCCCTTCTTTCTCTCTTGCAGAGACTGGTGAGAGGGTTAGCATAACTTGAATGCATTTAGAAGATGGGCCGTAGTAATCACGGGCTTTTCACTTTCTGTCATGGGTTTTAGGCGTTTAGGCTTGAAATCAGTCATCAGCGTATTCCTCCGAAGTTTACAGAACATCACGCTTATATCTTGAGTTCTTTCTAGCCCTCTCACCCCATGTCGCCTGCGTCACTGGAAGTGACATTTGTTTATTGATCTCAAGGGCTAGATGACACTGATGGATGATCACAATCTACTTACGGTGGTGGCCACATTGTCTTTTATAGAATTTTTTTTTATTAAAAAAATTTTTTTTAATGTTTTATTTATTTCCGAGAGAGAGAGCGAGAGAGAGACAGACAGACAGTGTGAGCAGGGGACGGTCAGAGAGAGGAGACACAGAATCTGAAACTGGCTCCAAGCTCTGAGCTGGCTGTCAGCACGGAGCCCAGTGCGGGGCTCGAACCCACGAACCGTGAGATCATGACCTGAGCCGAAGTCAGACACTCAACTGACTGAGCCACCCAGGCGCGCCTGTCTTTTATAGAATTAACTCTGCAGCCTGTAAGTCCTTCAGAGCGGTTCTGTGCCCTTTCCCACCGTAGTTGGATGGGAGGCGTGAATAAACACCTATAGTTGTCCTGTGTGTTTGAAACAGAAGGGAAATTGCTCTGTTACTTGAGTATTAAATTCACATCAGGAAATGAGGGTGCTCGCGTGGTGTGTCGATGGACACGTTTTATTCCTAGCCTGTAAAAAAGGAAATGTCTGGTTCACTGACTCAGGTTGTGATTAGGGGAGCACCTTCTTTTTCTAGAGCACTAAAAATTTTGATTAACGTACCGTTGGTGGATTTTACGTTGCTGTGTTTTGGGGGTCACTGGTAACACAGAAAAGTTGAACTCTGGAGAAAAATGGCTTCTAACTCCTTACATAGGAGGGGAAGGTGGTAACCTTTTGATCTTTCTGCATGAAATATAGTAATGATTCACGACATCCAAATCCTTCATTTTACAGTTATTACAAATGTGTCACTTCAAGAATGATGAAGAAAGCCACTCCGTGCAGCTGTGGTAGTCAGGCGCCTAATGGTATAAGTTCTGTTTTTGCTTTCAAGATATGCAGGATGGTTTATTACATACTTCATATACTTTTTAAACATTTTATTTTTTTATTTAATTTTATTTTAGAGAGAGAGAGAGCATGAGCAGGGGAGAGGGGCAGAGGGAGAAAGAATATCTTAAGCAGGCTCCGCGTTGAACAGAGTCCATCTCAGGGCTCAATCTCATGACCCTGCGATCATGACCTGAGCTGAAATCAAGAGTCTGACACTCAACCGACAGCCACCCAGGCACCCCTGTCTGTACTTCATACTGATTTAATGTACTTAAGTTTCTTCACGTTGTTTTCCAAATTTTCTTATTTTGCAAACTTCATTGGTTTTATAAGGGTGCATTTTTAGTAACTGGGGTTTTCTTTTGTATCTAAAACATAGCTTCCTGCCCACTGCCCAGGGGAGGCCATTTAAATGCAGAGAATATCACAGATCATCTCATTTAATAATACATTTATTGTGGTCACAGGATTTCTGGTGGTTACTTTTCAAAATTGGGGGACGGTTACGAACTACAAAGAATTTTCAATAAATTTCCTGTTGTTCATGCTTGATGGCAGGAATGAGAATAAAATGGCAATTCGACAATGTCGTTGTAAAGGTAAGTTGTAGATTTTAGGGCTCATTTGGACAGCCTCACAACAATTGGGTCCTCCCCATCTGTGCATCTTTTTTAAAAAAATTATTTTAAATGTTTTAATTTTATTCTTATGAGAGAGTGTGAGCAGGGGAGGGACGGGGGGGAGGAGACACAGAATCTGAAGGATTCAGTACAGAGCCCAACACGGGGCTCAAACCCATGAATGATGAGGTCATGACCAGAGCTGAAGTTGGACACTGAATTGAGCCCTCCCCCCTACCCCCCCCATTCTTGTGTCTTAAGACACACATCCCATAGGGCAGCACTTCTCACACTTGCATAGGCATCACCTAGGAATCTTGTGGAAATACCAGTTTGGGCTCAGTTGTCTGGGGTAGGCTAGTGAGGATGCATTTCAAAGAGGCCATCCCCTGGGTGTGGGGAGTAGGGGTGTGTGGCCGTGGTCCATTGGCCCACTCGTAAGTCCACTTGCATCAGCAGCTCCCTGCCTTTCCTCTTGAGGATACTTTTTTAATCCTTAGGGCTTGATCTTTTAAAGCTCAGCAGTTTTTTATTTTATTTTATTAATTTATCGGAAGGACTATTTATTTATTTATTTATTTTTTAAATATTTTTATTTCTAGGCGAGAGAGAGAGACAGTGTGAGCAGGGGAGGGTCAGAGAGAGAGGGAGTCACAGACTGAAACAGGCTCCAGGCTCTGAGCTGGCAGTCAGCACAGAGCCTGACACGGGGCTCGAACCCACGAACCGCGAGATCATGACCCAAGCGAAAGCCGGACGCCCAACCGACTAAGCCACCCAGGCGCCCCTCGGAAGGACTATTTAAAAATGCTTGTCCTCTTTGCCCAGTCATGTAAGACCTAATGTGACAAGAGTTTGCCCCTCTTTTGATATTATTTAAATAACTGTGAGTAAAATCATTTGGTGATGTTTTTAACACTGGCCTCAACATCCTGTCCCCAAGAAAAACCCCAAATCCAGTCACCATTACAGAAGGTAAACCAGTTGAACAAAGTAGTAGTTGAAGGGGATGTAAGTTATCAACTTGGGGGGCGCCTGGGTGGTTCAGTCAGTTAAGCGTCCGACTTTGGCTCAGGTCATGATCTCACAGTCTGTGGGTTCGAGCCCTGCGTCGGGCTCTGTGCTGACAGCTCGGAGCCTGGAGCCTGCTTTGGATTCTGTGTCTCCCTCTCTCTCTCTGACTGTCCCCCGCTCACTCTCTGTCTCTCTCTCAAAATAAAAAAAAGACATTAAAAAAAAAAGTTTTCAACTTGGGACAGTGATATTTCAGGCATGGAAGGTACTGTGTTGGTATTGTTAGTGTTAGATGCCTTTTTTTTTTTTTAATGTTTATTGTTTTTGAGAGAGAGAAACTGAGCACAAGAGGGGGAGGGCCAGAGAGAGGGAGACACAGAATGTGAAGCAGGCTCCAGGCTCTGAGCTGTCAGCACAGAGCGTGATGAGGGGCTCGAACCCACAAATCGTGAGATCATGACCTGAGCAGAAGTCAGATGCCTAACTGACTGCGCCACCCAGGCGCCCTTGGGTTCAAATTCTAAGTCTGCCATTTGTTTAAGCTGGGTGACTTTCGGCAAGTTGCTTACCTGTTTTGTGCCTCTGTGGGTATCTTCCCAGATATATTGCTCTAGAGGTAATTAAAGGAGGTAGTAAGTGAAAAGAGCTTGTAGACATTCCTGGAGGAAGCGCAGATGGCTGTGGTTACTACCCCTTACCCTCAGCCATCATAACTTCTGAT
Source organism: Proteles cristata cristata (assembly GCA_017311185.1). Taxonomy (NCBI): domain Eukaryota; kingdom Metazoa; phylum Chordata; class Mammalia; order Carnivora; family Hyaenidae; genus Proteles; species Proteles cristata. The sequence continues at coordinate 1,389,116 of JAESUZ010005517.1, forward strand.
GATCTGGTCTCGATTCCTGCCTTGAGCCTCCGTTTCCCAGCCCACCTCCCTCTTGTTCTCTCCGGGACTTGGTGGCAGAGAGTGGATATGGTTTACTGATTCTCCAGCAGAATGTGGGTAGATTCACTAGCACTTTCTGGTAACCTCCCATCGAGGTGGTAATTAATTCATTTGCCTACAGAACTCTAAAGCAGGAGCATTCTCAGTCCCATGGCAGCCTTTCCCAGTTGGTCAAGTTGCAGACACTGGGAAGAAGCCGGCTTGTGGGGGTCCAGCCCTCTCTGCATTGGCAAGTCCATTATCAAATGGGCCTTCTTGGACTCCTGTTTCTAGATGACCGATGTGTTGCCTTTTTTGGTGGTGGGGGATGGTGGAGAGTGCACGCAGGAGAGAGCAGAGAAAGGGGACAGAGGATCCGAAGTGGGTTTTGCACCGACAGGCTGACAGCAGTGATCCCGATGTGGGGCTCGAACCCCAACTCATGTATTACTTTTGACTTTTGTACCTGGCCCTTTTCCCTGGAACCCTTTAATCCCATCTTTAAAAAACCAATCAACAAATGTTTATTGAATGTCTGTCTCCTTGTGGGTCCCCGGGCTCTGTGGACTCCTGCCCCAAATCCCACAGTCACCCAGGGAGCACATGACAGCCCTGGTCGGTTTCTTCGGTGTCTGCTTTCTGAGATCATGGCCTGGAGCTAGGCAGTCTCGATGTGTTCCTCGGAGTCACTGTGTGTGTCCAGACCACGTGCTGGCAGGGAAGGGTCCAGTTCCAGGTTCGCGGAGGGGCAGCCTCATGCGGGTTGTAGTGGGCGAAGGAGACAGGTCAAGCTTAGAGCTAAAATTGGTTTTTCTCTGTGCTGGTGTTTCTCTTGTGATTTCCATCTGCCAACGAGTTGAGGTTCCAGCCAGGAGAGGGGTCTTAAGTACGAGCGCGGCAGCACCCCTGTAGACTGTGACCTCGCAGTTGGGGAATAGACAGAAGTAGATGTCCCTGTAGACTGAGAATAAACAGAGTCCAAGGGGTCTTATCTGGGTTTTTGGCCTTTTTTTTTTTTCTCCCCCCATGTCCCTTTGGGTCCTTCCCTGGCACCGAACTCACATTCTGAGTGTTAGAGGCGAAATTACCAGCTCAAATGAGTCTTAGGACTTACTTGCGCAGCATAGGAATGCTTACAAGGCATCTCCCCGTCTTTTCGGGGTGTTTGCACTGTGTACATCGTGTTACACACACATATACGTTATTCTCAACCTCGTTTTAAGGGGACAATTTACTGGCATTCATTCACTGTTGTGAAAGTTTTAGCCACAATTTTTAAAACACAGAGAATTACTCAGTGTACGTTTCTTGTGGGACGAGATTGGGCCCCTGTTGTAAATGTCAGGTCTTTTGAAGGCTTTACCACCCGTTTCTCAACGGCAGAGAGCGCGCCTGCGGATCTGCTGGCCAGTGACTTCCGTTTTCGTACTCGGAGATGCCAAGTGGCAGATGCTTTAACTGCCCTGTTGTCCCTTTAAGTTTGAGGAGGGAGGAGAGGCGTGTGGTGTGTCCCGAGTGTCCCTCGGAGGTGAGCAAATCACCGCCAGCAGCCGCAGCAGCACAGCATCGGTCCTGATTTCCTACCTCCCCACTGCCCCCTTTTCTCTCTTTTTTTAAAAGAAATTTTTTTTTAAACTTTATTTTTGAGAAAGAGAGAGAGCACGCCAGAGCGTTGAGTGGGGGAAGGGCAGAGAGAGGGAGACACAGAATCTGAAGCAGGCTCCAGGCTCTGAGCTGTCAGCACGGAGCCCAGTGTGGGGCTTGAACCCACAAACCATGAGATCATGACCTAAGCCCAAGTCGCAAGCTTAACTGACTGAGCCACCTTTTCTCTTAATGAGTGACACAGGAATTGTTGGGTTGGCAATATCTTCCCTTGAGGAACATGCCATTGAGCCCACATTCTGGGGAAATGAGAAGAATACCGTTTTCTTTAAACTTACTTTCAGGAGCTTAAAAAAAGTCTTTTACACATTAAAAAAATTGTTTCAGACTTTATTTTTTATGTAGTCTCTACACCCAGTGTGGTGCTTGAACTCAACCCCAAGATCGAGTCACAATCTCCACCCACTGAGCCAGCCGAGGGCCCCCTTAATCTTTAAATTTTCTGTTGAAGTAGCATGTTAGATGTGTTGACAGATCATCATGTACCTTTGGCATTTTCACAAACTGAACATACCTGTTGTGTAACCAGTGCCTTGGACAAGAAACAGAATCTTGGGCACCTGGGTGGCTCAGTCGGTTAAGTGTCCGACTTTGACTCAGGTCATGATCACATGTTGGTGTGTTCGAGCCCTGAGTTGGGCTCTGTGCTGACAGCTCAGAGCCTGGAGCCTGGAGCCTGCTTTGGATTTTATGTCTCCTCTCTCTGGCCTTCCCCCACTCACACTCGGTGTCTTTTTTTCAAAGGTGAATAAATGTTAAAAAAAAAAAAAAATTAAAAAAAAAAAAAAAAAGGAGAAACAGTCTTACCAGCTCCTCCCTAGAAAGCTGTTTTCAATACTAGTTTAGTGTGGAGTTGTTTGGACCGGTGAGCAGGCGTGGGAAGTGCTTTCACACGGGAGGGCACAAAGGTGTGCTAGTCATGGAGGAAGGAAAGCACCAGGGCCCGGTGGGGTGGAGAACAAATGGAAGGTGGGGGAACCCGACTTTTCTCCTCATCCTTACACTTTAATGTTTAAATATCTGTTTGTTTTGTTCTGCTTTCAGACTGCAGTTAACATTTACACTCAGACTTTAACATTCCCTGGAGCTCTGTGTTGGGGAAAAGGGAACGGGGATGGTTGTGGGTTCTAAAAAAGACCTGTATCTCATCCCCTAGGAAATTGGACCCGGTCCATTTTGGATTACATTGTATTTGAGGCGTTGGATAGTGCTCTGGAAATTGTTCCTTTTCTGTTGATGCACTTCCATAAATCCCGAACACTTCTGTTTGGCCAGGAGAGGTGAATTTTGTATATTTCTGTACTTTAGTGTCTCGCTTTAATTATGTGATTAATTTACTTTCAGACTTCTTACTAGTAGCCAATGAGAAATAGACTCATTGCCCAGATTTGCTAGGATAGCAGAGACTGGTTTCAGTTAATTTGCAGAGTTCATTATAGTACATAATTCATCTGGTCCAAGAAATCCAGACTCCTAGCCAGTGTAGCTTAAAACTTAATTATTTTCTTTGGAGCCAGTCAGTGACAGCTAAAACAAGCACTTGCTAAACTGTAAACCCTGACTTGGTTTTTCTCATTCAAACCTGAGTTTCCATTGTAGTGTTCTTGCCACAGCGTGGTAGTGACCTCACTTTCTCATTTAATTTTTCCAGGCTTTTGGCTCAGCGCAGATTATTCCATTTTGTTCCCCGTACAGCTTCTAGACCTCTTCCTTACCCTTTTTCCTCTTTTTTATTAATATCCTGGTGAGTTTTGTTTCGCTACTTTGGGTTGGTTTAAGAACGCAACACCCGTTTGAAAACCTTTCTATGATGAAGTGTGTTCCGTGTTTTAAATGGCTGGTTGATAAATGAACTTAAAAACATTTTTTAAAAAAATTTAAGTTTTAGGTAACATACACTGCAGTATTGGTTTCAGGAATAGAATTCAGTGATTCATCGCTTAAATACAACATACAGCACCCAGTAGTCATCACCACAAGCGCCCTCCCCTAACCTCCATCACCCATCTAGCCCATCCCCCACCCACTCCCCTCCATCTGCCCTCTGTCCTGATGAGTCCCTTGTGATTTGTTTCCCTCTCTCCTCTCTCCTCCCACTTAGCAATAAATAAACTTTTAGAAGCTGGATTATTTGATGTTGATTCTGCTTTTCTTTTCTTTTGTCTTTACTTCCCTCCCTTCCCCTCCCCTCCCCTCCCCTCCCCTCCCTTCCTCTCTTTCAGGTAGGCTGCATGCCTAGCATGGAGCCCAATGCGAGGCTTGAACTCACAACTCTGGGATCAAAACCCAAGCTGATATCAAGAGTTGGACAATTAACTGACTGTCTGCTCGTGTTTTTAAAATAACCTCTTCACCCAGCCCGTCTTGCATTACAGCTCCTCCTGCATTATTCTTAGACGGTTCTCTTCCCTCTTTGTACACATGGAAATGACAGTGAGGGTGAAGATGTGTCTGACGGTTCTGTGGCACTTCCTGTGTGCTGGGCAGTGGTCTAAGTATTTTACGTACATTGATCCTTCTGCCACCCATATCAGCAGGTACCATTAACCCCATGTCAGAGGTGGGGAAGTAGAAGCCAGAAGGGCCAAACTCCCTGGCTATCTTGTTCCTGAATCTTACTCAGAGCCACCAAGGACTTGATGTTGGCTCTGTGTGTCATTGCGTTTACCACTCTGCCTTTCCAGAAATTAGATTATTCAGAGAAGTGGAAACACAATGGTGTTTTCCTCCTCCGATTGCTTTCTTAAAAAAAAAAAAAGGTATCTTTTAGAAACTTACTTCATTTACATATGAACCGTTGGTAAAAATTGAGGAAGAGATAATCCTATCCTCCTCCTCCCCACCTTGTGGTTAAAAAGTGACAGTTGATCTGTTGAATACCTTCCTTTTCAAAAAAAAAAAAAACAACAAAAAACCCCAAAAACCCTGGAGATTAGGCAATTGCGACAAATGTTAGCATTAGAGCCACTTATTCTTACTACATATATTACACTGAGGGCCACAAGCTATGGGACTAAGTCAGACCCTCCGCATTTTGAGAAGCCCAGAGACCTGCAGTGAGATACGTGACCGTGGCGTTAGTGACTGAGCCCACTGTTTGGTCCACATGACTCTGTGCTTACTGGTGGAGCGCGTTCTGTCCCAAGCAGTCTGTCTGCGGTACATACGTCGTGAGCGCTGATAGTCCCGAGGAGCTTTCTGAGGAAAATTTCACTATGGCCGTTTTCCAGTTTTCACTTGAAGAATGTGGTGGGGGGCCCTCTGCAAGGTTGAAATAGTGGTAGCTGAACACGGAGTGACCTCTTTGGGCGACTGACTGACCTTCCTGTGATGCCGGCCCCATGTCTCTCTCTCCTCAGGATTCCTGCCTGCCTGGGCCTGGATACTTCCAGCAAGTGCAAGGGCCGTGTTGGATAGCTCGTGGGGGGAAATCCCCTGCTTTTGAATTTGACAGAGCACCTCTTTTCCTCCGTCTCTTTCAGCGGGTTCCAGTTTTGTCCTCAGACGGAACTGAACGTTATCTGCCCTCCAACAGGCTCATCGTTCATCTTCTCCAGGCCAGACAACCCTGTGTTGCCGCAGCCATTTTTCAAATGAAGATTTCAGGTGTCTCCCCCTTACTCTGGGTGTGGAGAGCCTGTCGGTACCCTTAAAAACGCCTGACCCCCATTTAAGCTGTCGGCGCGTGATCGCTCATGTGTTGTGCATGCCATTTGATTCAGTTGCTGTGCTTCTAGAAATTTATTTAGATTTGGCCATAGGGATATGTATCAAGTGTATTTCACTGTATCACGGTGAAAAATTGCAACCAATAAGGGATGGTGAAATTAGGGAATATCTGTTCCATGCAATCATTAAAATGATATATTAGCAAGAATATTTAATGACATAATGTAAACGAGAGAAGCAAGTGAGAAAATAGCATATACAGGTTAGTCTTTTTTTTTCTGGTAAAATAATTTCTGTAAATAGGATATTTGTTCAGGAAGTGTAGTGTAAAAGGCTATATACTCAAATCAAATGTTATTTTTTTTAAAATGTGTGTTTGTTTTAGAGAGAGAGTGTGAGTGGTGGAGGGGCAGAGGCGGGGGTGGGAACAGAGGATCAGAAGCTGGCTCTGTACTGACAGCAGCCAGCCCCATTTGAGGCTCGAACTCCTGAATCGTGAGGTCATGACCTGAACCGATGTTGGACGCTGAACTGAGTGAGCCGTCCATGTTACATGTGCAGTGTGTTTATATCTGATTGATCAAAATACATTCAGTTTCAATTTTGTGTGTTTATCCGAGGAATATTTATATTTGGTATTTGATCTACTCTGTGCTGGGCCTGTGCTTAATGCTGGGCGCCCATTGGGCAGCTGTTAAACTCCTATACGGAGAGGGCCAAGTGCTTTGATAAAGCAAGTGTCCCAGGTGCCCTGGGCACACTTTGGAAGAACAGCTCATACATGTGAAGAGATGAAGGAAGACTTTCTGGAAGTCGCTGTGTAGAGGGAGCAGTGAACCAGGTAAAGAGGGTGGTGGAGAGTAGTGTGTTCCGGGGTTAACTTTTCGGGTCCTGGGGCAGGAAAGCGCATGCAGGACTTTGGGAAGAGGGAGGGGGATGCTCAAGAGATCAGGCTTATTTGTATTTTCTCTAGGAGACGTGAATTACAATGCAGTGTAAGAAGCAGACATCTAGAATCTTCCTCTTCGAAAGAAGAGTCGGGGGCCACGTGGGTGGCTCAGTTTGTCTTGGTGAAATCATGTGCCTTTGAGTTCGAGCCCCACATCTTGTCTGGCTTACTGCAGTCAACCTGTCAGATTCTCTGGTCTCCCTCTCTGCCCCTCCCCCACTTGAACGCTCCCCCAAATTAATAACTATTAAAAGGGAAGCAGTGGGGAAACGGGGTGCTCCGTGTCTTCAGGAGGGACAGCTGAAGCTGAGCCAGCTATGGATTGAGGCAGAGGAGGTTTCCCCAAGCTGGCTTGCTGGCTGGGCTGGGCGGTTCTGGTGAAACAGATGAACAGCAGATAACTAATTTAATTTCTAGAAGTGCCGCCTAAATGCCAGTTGCCTCCCTACTACTGGTTAGAGCGAAACAAGCATGTGATTTATGTAAAAATACATGCATATTAGTTTTTATCATTACCCTGCAGAACAGCGTAAAAGGGACGCTTCCCCGCCATAGCTGCTTTGCAGAATAAAATTAAGAAAATCAGTATTCTTTACAGATGACTAGTCGCAGTGGGGAAAAAAAAACCCCAAAACCTGTCTGTTGAACTTACCATTTGGAGATAGCATTAATAAGCCTCCCCCTCCCATATTACCCCAGCCAAAACTGAAACAGGATTTCCATAGCAAAACACAGAAAGACAGCCCTGAATTCCAGCCTGGGCCTTCTTCCCAGGATGCTACGAGGCATGGCTTTGACTGCGCCCCGCCCCTTCTCCCCACTCCTGTTTCTGGGCCACAATTTCATGTCAGGTAGTTCTGGATGGGTGAGGATGCCCTCAACTAGGTATGGAAGTTTCGGGACTAAAAGGTATGGGACTAAAAGGCGACCGGCCTAGGGCTCCCGACCGATCCTTTCCACGAGATGAGATTTCAGCTTTGAAAATGGGCTCCCTTTAGGCCTCTGGGGTGACCCCGTTCTAGAAGTTGAGATTTAGACCAAGGTTATGGTCTTAAAAGTAGATCTTGGATGTGACCTCTGCCGGAAGGACTCGTGAATTGTTCTGTGCCAGGAAGGCAGCTGACTTTGGTTTGTGGGCTCTTGGTTTCAGCCCTGGGAATGCGTTCTGATATTCTGTGGCTCGGCAGGCCCGTCCCCCCTTACCCCCAGGCCCCTTTGGGGGGACCCTCAGGGAGTTCGTGACATATGTCAACGCCAGGACTGGGCTCCTTTGCCACAGTACTTGTTTTGTACTGTGATGACGTGGTTCCATAGTATTTCTGTAACAGCAAGACCCTTCTGTGTGGAGTGTAGACTAGGGCAGGAGATTCATGCCACCTTCACTGCAAATCCAGTAAGGACCCCAGGAATACTGTCGCCTACTGCCTGCCACCTACTGAAAATCCCAGTGTGGGGAGCCTCCCTCAGACGTGGGAGTGTGATTTCTGAGTTTGAAAAAGTATGAAAACTTGTGAGCACATCATTCTCTCCCTCCACAGATCTGTATTGGATTTGCTCCTTTGCACAACCCAGAAACAAATCCCTCATGCCAACCACCCATGGTACGCCAATGCATTTTGGCAGAGAAGTGACTTTTTAGTTTTCTCTTGTCTTTTTTTAAAGATAGAATCTACTTTTGCTTTAAACATTTTTTGTAAGTTTGAGAGAAGAGAGCGAGAGAGAGCGAGCGAGCGCACACGTGCACACCAGTGGGGAAGGGGCAGAGAGCGAGGGAGAGACAGAATCCCAGGCAGTGCAGAGCCCGACTTGGGGCTCGAAGCCGCGAACCATGAGATCATGACCTGAGCCGAAGTCAACACACTTGAGCCACTCAGGAGCTCCTGTTCTACGTTTTCTCTGAATGTCTCAAACATCGAAAGGGAGTTTGTATTGTAAATATTTCCTTAATAAGTCACTTTTAATAGCATGAAACTTGGAGGAATTTTCCACATTTAGACCAGGTCCCTCAACTGTATCACCAAAGGTGTGGCTTTTGGCATGGACTTGAATTTAATTTGGGTGGCTACCTTCCAGAAGAATCAGTTCAACCTAATGAGTTGTCGCCACTCGTTCTACCTCCACCTCCCCATCCCTCTTTTATTTTTAAACAATTGTAAATCTGCTCAGAATTTTTTATAAAAAGTCATTTATCGCAGTACAGTTTACAACAAAACCATTTCATGCACACCGCTGGATAAATTTTGACAGCTGCATTCACCTGGTTGTTACCATCCCATTGAGATAATACCAGGCTTCCGTTACCTCAGAAAGTTCCCTTTCACCCCTTGGCAGCCATTTCTTCCCCATTCCTAGTTCCTGGCCCGCCCTGACCTGATTTCTAGCACGGTTGTCAAACTCCTTATAAAATAGAAGCACTCTTGTGTCAAGTTCCTTCACTGTAATTTTTTTTTTGAGATTCATCCATCCTGGGTGTACCAATAGTTCATTCCTTCCTTTAAAATTTTTCTTTTACCTTCTGCCTTTCTATACCTTCCTCTCTTCCTTCGCCTTTTTTCTAAGGCGGTTTTCTGTGTCTGCCTTTCTCTTTTCTCTTTGGGAATGGCCTGGTCCTGCCTTTTTTCCGCGTGCAGCCTTGTTTCTCAGCTGGGCTTTAAAAGCAACCTTTCTTTTTCACACAAAACGGAAGAAGCCAAATGAAGAGATCCGCCCTCACCCTTTCAGATGAGGGTAAAAATCCAGTCTTGTTCTGTAGTATCAGGCTGGTCTCATGCTGGAATTCCGATTCCAGGTCAGGCTTCTTCCTCTTAAACCAGGCTGCCAGCCTCCATGTCCACAAAGTATGTGAGTTTTTGTTCGAGTGTGTCGCCTGTGTTGAAACTTCTTATATTTTTGGAAAAGGAGCATTTCACTATCACAGGGTTCAGCACTAGACAACTGTCTGCTGAACTGTCTGTCTTCACATACCTTCTTTCAGTAGAAGTCGAAAAGAGAAAAAAGAAATGGAAAGCATATCCACTCCGAACAGTGAGGAACCATGGAGCCTTCAGTAACAGGAAAACATCTAATAGTCTCTGCTAGTTTTTTTTAATTGTTTTATGTTTACAGTTGAGAGAGTGCAAGTGGGGGAGGGGCTGAGAAAGGGGGACAGAGGGTCTGAATTGGGCTGTGTTCTGACCGGCTGACAGCAGAGAGCCCCAATGTGGGGCTCGAACTCTCTAACCCTGAGATCGCAACAACCTGAACCAAAGTTGACTATTTAACTGACTGAGCCACCCAGGCAACCGTATATATATCTCCATATATATGTTATCTCTCTCTCTTTCCATATGTCTAATATATATTTAATATGTTATATTTAATTTAATATATACTTAATATATATTATGTATTAATATATATGTAATATATATAACGTATAGTTAATATATATAATATAAATTCTAGTTAGTTAACATAGAGTGGAGTCTTGACTTCAGGAGGAGAACCCAGTGACCCATTTCTTACATATGACACCCAGTGCTGATGCCAGAAAGTCCCCTCCTTAATGCTGTCACCCATTTAACCTATGCCCCCACGCACTTCCCCTCCAGTAACCTTCAGCTTATTCTCCGTGTTTAAGAGTCTTGCATGGTTTTGTTTTCTTTTTTAATTAAAAAAGGGCGCCTGGGTGGCTCAGTCAGTTAAGCGTCCGACTTTGGCTCAGGTCATGATCTCACAGTTCGTGGGTCCGAGCCCCGCATCAGGCTCTGTGCTGACAGCTGGCTCAGAGCCTGGAGCCTGTTTTGGATTCTATGTCTCCCTCTCTCTCTACCCCTCCCCTGCTCACACTGTCTCTCTCTCTCTCAGAAATAAATTAAAAAAAAAAAAAAATTTTTTTTTTAATGTTTATTTAATTTTGAGAGGGAGATAGAGTATGAGCACTGGAGGGGCAGAGAAAGAGACAGAATTAGAAGCGGGTTCCAGGTTCTGAGCTGTCACCACAGAGCCTGATGCGGGATTCCAACTAGCGAACCGTGAGATCATGACCTGAGCCAAAGTCAGATGCCACCCAGGTGCCCAGAGTCTCGCACGGTTTACCCGCTCTCTGTTATAATTGACGAGGAGGCCCCATTCTGTTGCATCTTTGTGCTTGGTGGCGCATACACGCTGAAACTTCTCGAATTTCTTTTCCTCGTGTGAAGAAAGTGCTGTGTTGAGAGCTGGTGTCTTGTTAGGGACAGTGAGGGGGCCGGGTGGCCTGGGCCTGCGATCACTACGTGTGCCAGCTCCTCCCGCCCCGGGAGGCTCTGCCCGAACACTAGGAACTGGGGCGCGGCCCCCACAAGGCCTTGTGTTTCCTCCTCGTCACCGGCGACCTCGTGTTTGCAAGAAGGGCCAGCTTTTCTCAGGAAGCCGTCAGAACTGAAACGACACACGGCGCTGGTCCAGTCAGAGCCCTGGGGTCATGGGCGCTGGAGCAGAACGCGTGTGCAAGAGCAGCGTTGAGAGCCACGCGTGTGTAAGTCTCGGGGTGACGCACGCACTCTGAGATACCGGCGTTTTGGCTCGCAGGTCCGGGGGAGAAGAAGGAGCCAGAAACCAGATGTGGTGGCAGCTTTCCTTGGCTGATACATAGGAACTTGTTGACTTAACTACATTTTAAGAACCAATTATGAGAACGTTTTTTCCCACTCGGACAAAGAAATACCCTAAGTCCCTGTGTCATCTAGGCCTTTTCTCCTAAAGGCAGCCAAGCCCCCCTGCCTGGGCCTCTCAGGGGTGGGAGTTGTAATTACCTTTGGCTGCCTCTTCCTGAGAAGCCCTAAATGCCCGCCGGGCCCCAGGCTGCCCCACCAGCCCTCTGGGAGGCGCCCCCTTTGGTTATCTCTTCCTTCTCTTGTTTGGGGAGAACCCTCTGCACTGGGGCCAAGGCAGGTGGCGCCTGTTACTGCCCCTAGGTGAGGCCTCCAGAGGTCCGGGGACTCAGGCCCTGAGGGGCGAGGTTACACTGGAATTCTAGTGTGGCTCTGCCCTCAGGGTCCACTGCGCCTCACCTCCCCCCCCCCCCAGGATGGCCCCACCCAGGTTCCTTCTAGGCCTTTACCCCCACCTCAGATGCCTTATCTCTTACTTATTGTTTTTGGTCTTCTCCACTGAATATCAGCTCCTGGAGAGCAGGAACCTTTCTGTTCCTGCTCACACCTGACCCCTGAGACTTCTGAGGTATTGTTGAAGGAAAGAATGAGCAAATAGTACTTTGCAACCTGCTCTCATTCAGATTGTGACTTTCAAATTGTCAGGGCAGGGCTGTGGCCAGTGAAAGCCAGGCAGTAGATAAAACTCCTAGAAGTTCCTTGCTGGTGAGGTGAGGCCGACAGAGCCCTGGAGATAAACTTGGAGGCCTCTTGGGCGGGAAAGAGGAAGCTTGGAGTTTTGGAAAATGGCGGAGGGAACGTGAGGAACACAGAGGTCAGAGGGGAAGCCTGTGGACCGGCTGGCAGTCATGGCTCGTGCATCAGGATTAGTCTCCTGCCATTCTTGGTTTCGGGACACTGTCAGTCGAGCAAGACTCTGGAAGGCTTTCACAAGAAACAAAAGAGTGGCTTGCTTGCCCAGGAATTACCGTTGTGCTTACAGATATTGATTCCGTCAGAAAGCAGAGTTTAGACGGGGTTTTCGCGCAGACGTCACTTCTCTAGGGTGGAGGCTGGTGGATCATCTCATCTGTAGGACTGCAGGGGGTCAGAAATGGTGTCAGTCCCTGGGAGTTTTCGTAGTATTGTAATGTTTGTTTATTTTGAGAGAGAGCCTCCCAAACCCACCCAGGCACCCCCCACCCATCCCCCCACCGCCCCCGGAAATTTTATTTGTTTAACTTCATTACAAAGTGGTGCCTTCGTTTCCCCCCAGTGGCACCGCTTCCCCGGGGAGGGGGGGGGAGGTGGTGAGAACCACATGAGTCCCACCGTGGGCCTTTGTTGCCTCATCTTGAAGGATTATAGTGTCAGGCACAGCTTTGACCTTGAGCGCTGGACACGGAGTAGAGCCCGTGCACCCCAGGGTGAAGCGTGGCCCCTGGCGTTTGGACCCACACCGCTGTGGAGGAGTGGGGCTGGAGTGGAATTAGAACACTTCGAGAAGCAGAGTGGGGTCTGGCCACACAAGGGGAGTCTCCTTTAGGCTGCAGGTCTTGACTTCCTTGAAGGAACGAGAGGGCGGTTTGTTTGTGTCCAGTTCTTTCTAAATGTCGGATTGAGTTCCAGGCTTCCGCCTAGTGCTGTACCTGGAGTTGGGAAGGTGGGTTAAAGAAGCGGGTCCTGTGGTGTGAGTCAGCCGGGCCCCGTGTGCTGGCCGTCCGTTCAGGACCTGCTGTGACTAACTGACTTTTGAAAGGTGATTTCCCCAAATCTGTGAAAGAAGAAAGGAATGCTTTTAGATTCATCTTCAGCATTCGGGTGGATTTCTCCCGACCGAGGGCCCAAGACCGAGGGCCCAAGCTGGGGCCGGGATTAGGTCGTAGATAATTGACATGGGGGCCCGCCTTCTTTTGGTTCCATTCCTTAAATGCCGCTTGGTTAGGTATTTTTCTCAACTTAGGGGCACCTGGGTGGCTCAGTCGGTTGAGCGCCTGGCTCTTGGTTTTGGCTCAGGTTATGATCTGGCCGTTCATGAGTTTGAGCCCTGTGTCAGGCTCTGTGTTGGTAGTGTGGAGCCTGCTTGGGATATTCATTCTCATTCTCATTCTCTCTTCTCTCTCTCTCTCTCGCTCTTCCCCCCTTCCCCGCCTCCTTTCTCTCTCCTTCTCCCCCTTCCCCCATTCTGCCCCTACCCTGCTCTCGCTCTCTCTCAAAATAAACAAACATCCCATTAACAAAAAAGTATGTTTTCAACTAATACCACAAGTACAACTCAGATGGGGGTCTGTACTTTCTTTACTTCCAGAAAGGGAGCGTGTTTTTCTGAAAAGAGACACGAAATACAGATTCTGCTGTTACTTGGCAGAGGTTATCAGTTAACGAACATTTTATAATAAAGTTTGCTTTTTAAATAATTTTGAGGTCTGTTGCCAAGGATGGTAGAACTTAACGTTTCACCCTCTTAGCCGTGAGGACATTTGGGAGCCCCCTTGACCAGTAATAGTAGTAGTGGTATCATGAAACTCCCCTCACTGCAAAGATTATCCTCCTCTCTCTCCCTCTCTCTCTGTTCCTTTGGGAATGTCCTCAGTCTTTAAAAAATTTTTTTAAAAATACTTATTTATTTTTGAGACAGAGAGAGACAGGGCACGAGCAGGGGATGGGCAGAGAGAGCGAGGGAGACATAGAACCTGTAACAGGCTCCAGGCTCTGAGCTGTCAGCACAGAGCCTGACACAGGGCTTGAACCCATGAACCACAGTGAAAACATGACCTGAGCTGAAGTTGGATGCTTAACTGACTCAGCTACCCAGGCGCCCCTGGAATGTCCTCAGTCTCTTTAAAGAGCTCAGCTCTTGTTCTTTTTTTTTTTTTTAATTTCCTTTTATAGCGCACAAGCAGGGGAGAGGGGTGGGGGGGGGAAGAGAGAGAGAGAGAACAAACTTAAGCAGGCTACATGCTCAGTGTAGAGCCCACATTGAGACCCACTTGGGGCTTGATCCCACAACCCTGGGATCATGACCTGAACAAAATCAAGGGTTGGACACTTGGCAAACAGACAGCCAGGTGCTCCTCTTGTTCAGTTTTTTTTTTTTTTTTAATTTAAACTTTTTTTTCTTTTCTTTCTTTCTTTGTTTTTATTATTTCTGAGAGACAGAGAGAGACAACGTGAACAGGGGAGGGTCATAGAGGGAGGGAGACACAGAATCTGAAGCAGAATCCAGGCTCTGAGCTGTCAGCACAGAGCCTGACGTGGGGCTCGAACCCACGAGCTGTGAGATCATGACCTGAGCTGAAGTCGGACGCTCAACCGACTGAGCCACCCATTCAGTTTTTAACAGACCTTGGAAGTAGTGTGTATGTAGTTAAAAGGATCTCTTGAGCCACAAACGTTGGGCTGGAAGCTCATCTGTGCCTCTCGCAGAGTGACCGAGGGCAGCCCCTTTATCCTGTGTGTGCCTCTGTTTCCTCACGAGTAACCAGGAAATAGTAGCAGTACTTTGATTTAGGGTTGCTATGGGGTTTAAATGAGTTATGTTCGGGGGCGCCTGGGCGGCTCAGTTGGTTAAGCGTCTGACTCTTGGTTTCTGCTCGGGTCATGATCTCACAGTTGGTCAGTTCAAGCCCCACTTTGGGCTCCGCGCAGGCCCTGCAGATTTGGCTTGGGATTCTCTCCTTTCTCTGCCCCTCCCCTGCTCTTTCTCCGTCTCTATCAAAAATAAACTTAAAAAAAAAAAAAAAAAAAAAGAGGTATGACTGGTCCATAAATGCTTCCCCGTAGACACACTTTATTTTTTTTTAAAGTTTATTTTGAAAAAGAGAGAGCAAGCATGTGAGCAGGGGAGAGGTCAGCAGAGGAAGAGGGAGAAAGAGAATAGAGAACTGCAAGCAGGCTCCAGGCGATCATGACCTGAGCCCAAATCAAGATTTGGTCGCTCAACTGCCTGAGTCACCCAGAGGCCCCACAGTCGTGATTTTATATATCCTTCTTTTGTCTGTTACTCACATGATTGAAAGTGGTGTGGTGTTGCAGACATTGACTTGATTGTATCAGTTTAGCAATATAATTTTTTTTTTAGCAATAGAATTTTTTTAAGTCAGAAATGATTTCTTCCTGCTCCCTTGTGAAACCCCCTCGACAAAGAGGGGGAAGAAACAGTGCTTAGAACCAGTTCAGAAATAATCTCTCGGTAAAATGTAGAGGCAGTGTGAACACGGCCATTTTTTTTCTCTTTCACTTGAATAATGTGCAAGAATCATTTAGGATAATAGTTTGGCTTCTGAGGTGGTTATTTATGGTTCAGTGTGGCTTTGGGAGCCATGTAAACTTCGATGCATAGATTTGCAGCTAAAATCCACTTTGGTTTGACATCTGAGAGGTTCAGCAAACATTGCGCAAAGAGTAATTTCCCCCAAAACTCCCTAGGAAGCTTTTACCTTTGACCTCTGTAAACGTGGAGTTTTGCCTCTTGAACTTGAAGTTCTTGCCCTGCTTACAAGGTGAGTTCTTCCCGACTCACCTGATTGCTAATCTTGTGACCAGAGGGTCCAGAATCCCGGCCAGAACGTGCTCCCTGAATCCCTGAGATGTTGGGGGGAGTGCAGGTTTTGGGGGTTCAGTTTGAATTACGACCTCTCGTTGAGTTTCTAATGGCAGGAGCCACAATGGCTGTCCGGGTGTTTGTTCTAGGCCCTTCTTTGCCCGTGGGGGCGTTTATTTCCTCCAAGGCACCGCACAAAGCAGGGGTGTGCAGCCCTGGCCGCGGGGGCTGAGGATGCCTGCCAGTGGCTTGTGTTCAACACCAGGCCACCGAGCTTCAGCAGGCGAGGTGGGAGCACATGTGAGGTGGAGGCCAGTGCCAGCGCGAGGAGGTTGGCCGAGTTTGCCCCCAAGGGAGCGTGACACAGGTGACCAGGATAGCATTGCCATGGAGAGGTCTGGCCCTGCCTTTGTGTCTGCGCCACCCGGGAGAAGCGGACGCCCAGGGCCAGGCCGCAGGCCGCACGGCCAGAACGGGCCTTTGGGATTTCAGAGGTGGGCAGAGAAGGACAGGAGCGTCGCCGTGCAGGGGCCCTGGGGCGCCTGCGGGAAAACACGCAGTAATGTGGCTGTAGGACACCTGCGGCGCTTTCTGTGTGCAGCAAGCACGCACTTTTAGGGGTTTCTCGCTTTTGCTTTGGTTTTTGTTGCCCTCTATCTGTAACGAGAAGCTTGCCACGCTGCCCTCTAGCCGGAAATAGAGTCTGGGAACCACAGGCTCTTGGAGAGCTCTGCCCGACAGTCCCCCGGAGGCACCCCTACCCCCTCCCAGAGCGGCGACGTTAGGGACGGCCGGATTCACTGGTGGGACTGGGCGGGGGCTGCGTGATGAGGGGTGGGAAAGGTAACAAACCTCTCGGGATTCCCAGATTGCCCAGGATGTTATAAACAGTAAGTGCTCCCTTTGATCCTGGAGGGTGGTGTGGGGCAGGCCGGCGAGGGGGTGGCGGTTATTGCGAAGGGAGCCGGAGCCAGACAGCAGGATGGCTTTGGCCAGAGGCCGCTCTGAATCCCAGTGGCAGAAAGCTCTGTACTTGCCACTAATTTCTGTTTTCTTTGCTGTGGTCGGCTTTATTAAAAGGGCATAAGGAAGCAGCCTAGACATTCTCTTCCAATCAGTTTTCTGAGCTAAGCTGGTTCGGGGGTGGGGGTGGGGGAGTGGGGTGGGGGTGGGGGAGTGGGGTGGGGTGGGGGAGGCCTTTGGTGCTTTCAGAGAAAGGACGACTGGCTTTAGGGCTTTTTCCCTTTCTTGGGGGAGGGGTAGGATATATACGGAATGTTCTGAATCCTCAAAGAGATTCACGAGACACAAACAGATGTTTCAGCCTGTTCCGGAGGGCTGGGACCCATGAGGGGCTGCCGCCTTCAATCGGGATTTTAAAGGAGTCTTTCTGGGGGTCACTTTGTCGTGTGCAACCCTTTTCTGGGCACGGTTCTGTGCTGGCCACTGTGTGAGTGAGGGAGATAGGCGATCTGGCTTCGGTTCCTGGAACAGAATTGGGAAGCCGGGTCTATACTCGAGAGAGGAGTGTGGAGGTTTAACCCCAGGATGGCCCTTTAACTTTCTATGAGGGAAAACCACCTAATCAACAACGGTTGCAAATTATGTAAATTCGATGCCACAATCAAGCTTCTTGCTCCACTGGATCATTTACCTTTTGATTTCAGAGAAGTGCAGCCCCGTGACTCTTTTCCTTATTTGAACCAGAGTGAGGCGCCCAGATATTTTCAGTCACACCCTCGCCAGGGAGTGTATCTATGTAAATACGAGTTGGTAATTTCAGGCAGACACAGCTGAGTTATTAGAATTCGGTTAATTTGAGCTCACTCACCAGCTTCTGCGGCCTCCGTGTGTTTTTCAGTTATGTTTCAAAACTTGAAACTGCCGTCAGGGCCCAAAGGGTCCAGCTTGCTGGGAGCTTCTGATCCTCTGTGGCTCCGTCTATAAGGAAGGGTGACTGCCAGAATTCAGACCCTGGCCGAGGACGCCAGGGAAGAGGACAGAGGCGGCTTTGCTGTTTTATATTAAAAAAAATTTTTTTTTTAATGTTTATTTTTGAGAGGGGAAGAAGCAGAATGCGAGCATGGGAGAGACCAAGAAGCAGGCTCCAGACTTTTTTTTTTTAAGCATTTATTCAGTTTTGAGAGACAGAGAATGAGTGGGGAATGGACAGAGAGAGAGGGAGACACAGAATCTGAAACAGGCTCTGAGCCGTCAGCACAGAGCCTGTTGTGGGGCTCGAACCCACATACGGTGAGATCATGACCTGAGCTGAAGTCGGACGCTTAACCGACTGAGCCACCCAGGTGCCCCCCTGCATTGCTGTTTTAATCCTTCTGACCTCCTGCTGCAAATTCCCGGACTTCATATTTCATTAGGTAGAGTCTTGCTTGAGTACCATTAATCCAAGCAAAGCTAACCCTGTTTTGTTTTCACCGTGACTGATTTAGAAAGGAGGAGGAAAACCTTGAATTGAGTGAGGCAGCTCCTAGAATAATACATGGGTGAAAATAGAAAAAAACCCCAGGACTTCGTTAAGCTCCGTGATCGTACTGTCCTAGTGTAGAGGTGCGTCGGAGCGGGCATCTGTCACGTGAGTGGGTTGAAGTAGAAGGAGGGTGTTGTTTTGGAACCTAGGGTATTTTAAACTCATCTGGTATTCATTACAATCGCAGTTCCTAAACAAGATGAAACTCTGTATAGCTAATGACATCAAATGTTTCCTCCTTATCCAATCAGGAATCTTTTTTTTTTCTCGAGCAGCTAGATTAGATGGCATTCAGAATGGATAATATAAGAAATAATTACTAGCCATGTTTCATTTGTGGGATTAACCATATGGCCTCGAACTTTGCATACATTGCGTATGAAAATAAAACTAATAGAGCAGCCTATAGTATTTTTAGCCGGTGGCACACAAGAATATGATACTCTGTTTGTTATTTTAATCTGCGTATGAAATACGATCTGCCGTTTGGAATACAGCAATTTCACGGTATTGGTGCATGTGCCCATTTCGTTTGCGGAGTCTTATGAAGTTGTCGTGTGTTGATTTGGGGAGGGGAGGCAGTAGATCATTCTGAATAACATTCACTCAAGAAATCTATATTTGATTGTACAAGGCAGTATTTGGGGCACGGGCTGCATGTTGGGAGCAGGCTGAAAATATGCCAGAAGCTTACAAAAGAATTTTGGGAGGAAAATAACAGCCGTCTTCAAAAGTTTGAGCTTGATTCTTGAACGTTTCCTGTGCTGGTTTGCATTACATTGAGTTTTAATACCCTCAGTGTAATCGGCCACCTGCTTGTTAGAGGGATATAAAGGGCATGCCATTTTTTTTCCTCAAGAAGCTAAAACTCATAAAATTAATTATCAGTCGTTATTTGTGAGCCGTGCACTCTGTATCATAACTGAGACTAACCGTGCCCACGCCCGTGTTTAGGATACTTGTTTTGTTAACGTGACGGTGCCCACTTACGTAAAGATGAAGCATCACACCGCTTCAATTCACATGAGGTTTGACCCAGACATATTTAACGATCCTTTTGGTTGGGTCGTAGCCATTGGGTCTGTAGCTCTGTTATTCATGCCCTGTTTTTGTGTTCATGTATTGGTGGCAGTGAAACCAAGCTGTCTGTTCAGAACGGAGACTGCGTGTCAGGGGACCGACCCGTTTCATAACTTGTCAGCAGAAAATCCCCTTTCTCCAGTATCTCTCATGACTTCCCCTTATAGTTGCAAACTAACTGCTGCCCCCTGGGTGAACAGCGAAGCAAAGAAACAGCAAAAAAAAACCCACAAAAAACAAACCTCCCTTGAAGATAGGAGACATTGGTCAGTAATGAGGAGGAGTTAGAATCGCATTCTAATTTTGTAATTGGAAGGGTTCTCTGCTATTGGATTGGTGGCCTAGGGATTGATAGGAGGGCGGGGAGCCTTCCTGGGTCCTGACTGGTGGTATGAGAACATGTAATTTCAGACATACTGGGAAGTACGTAGACTAATGACTGTGTATCGGACCTTAGGTTTTCAAGGGACAGTGAGAACAAAACAAAGGTCTGTGGGTACCTGTGGATCCCGTACCTGGCCAAAGACGGGGACTCAAATAGTTAAGAGTGTTACTGTCTTCATTCTCTAGACTAATTTTATATTGATTTGCAGTAGGCTACAAAATGTTTCATCATTCCGTGTATCTCCCTGTGCCAGAGAAGGTGTGGGCGTAGACTTTGAGTAACATTACTGCCCCGCAGAGTAACATTACTGCCCCACAGAATGGGAGAATACTTACTAATAGCACCTGCCTGGGGTGTCTGGGCAGTTCATTCGGTGAAGTGTCCAACTCTTGATTTCGGCTCAGGTCATGATCTCAGGGTTCGTGAGTTCAAGATCGCAGTCTGGATCTGTGCTGACAGCATAGAGCCTGCTTGGGATTCTCTTTCTTTACTCCCCACTCTGCCCCTCCCTGCGTGTGCTCATGTGCATACTCTCTGTCTCTCAACATAATAAAATTAAAGGAAGAAAAAAGCACCTACCTTGTAAGGATCAAGTGAGTATGAACCACTTAAGCAACTAGAATATGGCCTGACATGTGTTGTAAGTGTTCAAGAGCGGTTTCTAGGATTTGTCTAGAACACAATTCCTGTGTGGTATTTTCACCCAGCATTAAGCCGCCGGCTGCATCAGACTTGAGCTTTCCCAGTCTTTTGGCTAAAAAAAGATAGCTTTTCTTGGGGTGATCCTTTGTATGAGGTAACATTGTGGGGCGGGTGCTGGCACTGAGAGATTTCAGGGTAGAGAGGATTGATGATTTCTTAGCCACCTCCAGATGATGTCTTCCAACAAAATAAAGCTCTCCCTCCCCACCTTGATTTCAGGATATTAGACACAACCGTAATATAAACATAACAGTGTACTCTTAAACCAAAGAGAGAAAATTTCCAAGCTGTTCTGAATTATCTGGTTCATAGGACAGTGGACTCGGTGTGTTTTGGTCCTTGAGCGGCAAGGATCATTCTAGAAATTCAGTTCACTTGCAGTGCCCAGGGCAGGCAGCCCTGGGATCCGAGGTTACTTTTCTTTGCAGCGTAGTGATTGAAAGTTTCCCAACAGAATCATTTCAGCTTTTTCCTTTCTGCCGCCTCGGAGCCGTGGGAGGGAAGCTCTGGGATCTGTGTGAGTGGTGGGCTATTGTGTGCTGGGCCGGCAGGCGGGGGCAGCCTGGTTTTCCGAATACATTTCTCCTGTGTTCCTTTCTGCCTCCAGTAAAGCATGTCTGAATTGTGTAGGAGCAGCTATCTCCACTGCTCCTCTGTTTCCTTTCTTCCAGTTGGAGGAGCGAGCTGGGGGATGTGTGTGTGTGTGTGTGTGTGTGTGTGTGTGTGTGTGCGCGCGCGCGCCTGGGGCATAGGGGGAAATCCTGTACCTCCTGGCTCTGCCTTGTTGCTTGCACACGTGTGTGAGTGACTCTTTGCCACCCCTGAAGAGTTTAAACCAGGGGAAGGCTCTGCACCAGCCACCTTGCTGCCCTTTTGTGCTTTTTCCTTGAGATCATGCTGCATCCTGTAGTTAGTGCTCAAAGCCACTTCCAGTGTGAAGGAAGCCACTGGCCGTGTGGAGTATGCCTGGTCCGAATTGCTATGTGCTATAGGTATAAAATACACACGGGCTTTCTAGGACTTTGTAATAGAGATATAAGACTGAAAATCTTGATTTCTATACTGATTGCGTATTTAAATGGTAATTTAGATATATTTGAGTTAAAAATGTCACCTATTTAAAGTTTTCTTTTAAGTTTATTTATTTATTTTGAGACAGAGACAGAGACAGCTCAGGGGAGGGGAGGGATAGGGAGAGAGAGAGAATCAGAAAGCAGGCTCTACACCGTCAGCACAGAGCCCGATTCCGGTGGAGGGGGGTGGGCCTCAAACTCACGAACCACGAGATTATGACCTGAGCTAAAACTAAGAGTGGGATGCTCAATCTCCTGGGCCACCCAGGTGCCCTTGAAGTTCATTTTCTTAAATTGCTGAGTGTAATCCTGTTGTCTGGATATACCACAGTATGCCTGTTTCTTCATTGGTTCATGGCCATTTGGTTGTTTCCAGTCTTTGGCAAGTATAAGTAGAGCTGCTATATGTGGGTTTTTGTGAGGTCACGGTGTTCATCACTAGGTAGTCATTGCTTGCGTGCGTTTCACTTTATTATAAGAAAATGCCCAAGTGGACTGTACTGTTACGTTTTCCATAGCAATGCGTGAGGGTTCAGTTTGATCTTGAGGGTTCATTTGTATTTGGTACTGTTAGTTTTTAAATTCTAGCCATTACATACACTTATGCTTTTTTTTTTTTTTTTTTTTTTTTTTTGAGAGAAGTCAAGTACCAGTGGGAAGGGGGAGAGAGAATCTTAAGCAGGCTCCATGCTCAGTGAGGAGCCCAGTGCAGAGAGCAGGGCTTGATCTCACAAGCATGAGATTGTGACGTGAGCCGACATCACTTAACCCACTGAGCCACCCTGGCACCCCAATTCTAGCCATTTTAAAAGGTATGTAGTTAGAATCTCACTATAGTTTTAATTTGCATTTCCCCAGGGACTGATAGATGTTGAACATATTTTCATGTATTTATTTGCCCCTTTTAAAATTGGATTGTTAAGGGGCACCTGGGTGGTGCAGTTGGTTAAGTACTGATATATGCCCAGGTCATGATCTTGTGGTTCATGAGTTTGAGCCCCACATCAGGCTCTGTGCTGGCAGCTCAGAGCCTTGAGCCTCCTTTTGAGTCTTTGTCTCTCTCTCTGCCCCTCTCCCTGCTCATTCTCTCTCTCAAAAATAAATAAAACATTAAAACAAGTAAAACTGGTTGTTTAGGGGCACCTGGGTGGCTCAGTGGATTAAGTGTCTGACTTCAGCTCAGGTCATGATCTCACGGTTCATGGGTTTGAGCCCCACATCGGGCTCTGTGCTGACAGCTCAGAGCCTGGAGCCTGCTTCAGATTCTCTCTCTCCCCCTCTCTCTGCCCCTCCCCCACCATCTCTCTTTCTCAAAAATAAACAAACATTAATAATAAAAAATGAAATTGGGTTTTTTAAAAGGCGCCTGGCTGGCTCAGTCAGAGCAATGACTCTTGATCTTGGGAGTGTAAGTTCGAGCCCCACGTTGGGTGTAGACATTACTTAAAATCAAATCTTAAAAAAGAATAAAACAAAAGCTAAATTGGGTTGTCTTTTATTATTGAGTATGGAGATAAAAAAAAAAAACCCGATGATCTATTGTGGATTCTAGTCTATTATTAGATATGTGTTTTGCACGTATGTTCTTTATTTTCTGTATTAGTTCACTTAGGGCTGTTGTAATAAAGTACCACAGACTGTATGGCTTCAGTTTATTTTCAGAAATTAAATTTATTAACAGAAATTTATTTTCTTTCAGTTTTGGGGGCCAGAAATCTGAGACCAGGTTTGTTTCTTTTGAGAACTGCTTCCTTAGCTTTCTTGGGTCATCCCCACCAAGCAACTGTGTCTTCACCACCACCCCCCGCCCCCCAATGTCTAGATTTTCTCTTCCTTTAAGAACACCAGCTATATTTGAGTAGGGCCCACCCTAATGACCTTGCTCACCTCTTTAAATGCCCCATCTTTAAATATAGACACATTCTGAATTTGGGAGGGGAAGGGAGGTCACAGCTCCAGCCTTAACATTTCTTAACATTGGTTCTCATAGGGCAGACTCATTTTTATTTGAGTCAAGCCTGATGTATCCTTATCAGCTTCTTCTTGTTTCGTCTTTTTGTGTCCTAAGAAACCTTCATGTAGCCTGGGATGGCAAAGACCATCTCCCACATTTCCTGTGGGAGTTTTAGTAATTCATTTTTACATTTAGACGGGGACGACTTTTGGAGTTAATTTTTGCTTGGTGCAAAGTATGGGTCACAGGTATTGTGTGTGTGTGTGTGTGTGTGTGTGTGTGTGTAGTTTTTAGAGTGTCCTTTTGTTTTTGGTTTTATTTTTATTTTATTTTATTTTATTTTTTAAGATTTTAAGTAATCTCCACACCCAGCGTGGGGCTAACTCACAACCTCTAGATCAAGAGTCATATTCTCTACCCACTGAACTGGCTAGGTGCCCCATAGTTTTGGTTTTAAATTCATGCCCTTTGACAAAGAATTTCAACAGTACAGACAGGAATAGAGTAATAAATTCTCCACTCTGTCCTATCTCGGTGTAAAGGAAATCCTTTCACATTTTCCTTGGTGTTTATATGGATCATGTCATTCTTCTTTTAAAATGAGGATCACAAGCACAGTTTTGAAGCTTGCTTTTCTTCACTTAATTTCTAGAAGGCCTGGGGTTCCTGGGTGGCTCAGTTGGTTAACTGACTTCATCTAGGTCAGTTCAGGAGCTTGAGCCCCGCATCCTGCTCTTTGCTGACAGCTCAGAGCCTGGATTCTGCATTGGAGTCTGTCTCTTCCTCCCCTCTCTGTCCCTCCCCCGCTTGGACTCTGTCTGTGTCTCTCAAAAATAAACATTAAAAATTTCTAGCAGGTCTTTGAGTCTGGTTAGAACTAAGATTCTGACAGAAACCGGGGCGGGCCCATTGCAGGCAGCTGCCATGCTGGCTGGTGCTGGTGGATGGGTGCCTGTGACTTTCACTGAAAATCCCTGAGTGCAAAGCTTGTAAGCCTGGGAGCTTGTGTATTCCAAGTGTGTCTCACACCTGTGTATGGCTGAACCTTCTTCTGTTTCTCTCTCTTTACATGTTTGTTTATTAGAGAAGGAGAGAGAGAATGAGTGGGGGAGGGACAGAAAGAGAAGGAAGACAGAGGACCTGACAGTCCTCTGACTGTCCTCCCTGACAGCGGAGAGCCCCACATCGGACTCGAACCCACGAACCGTGAGATCATGACCCGAGCTGAATTTGGATGCTTACTCGCTCAACTGCCTGAGCCACCTAGACGCCCCTCGTCTATTTTCAGCAGCGATGCTCTATCTAACCTTTGGTGCGTAGATACTGTGCCTTAAAAATGTATTTGCCCTTGACCATCAGGCTTCTTGGTTTCTGTCCTTGAACAGCCTGTCATACCCAGTTATGTATGTTTTGAGTAAGGTGATCTTCCAGGAGCGGCTGGATTCTTCAGGAATGGCTGCTGCATCTTCTTGAATAGGTTCTGGTCGGGGTGCCTGGGGGGCTCAGTCGGTTAAGCGTCCGACTTCGGCTTTGTGCTGACAGCCAGCTCAGAGCCTGGAACCTGCTTCTGATTCTCTGTCTCCCTTTCTCTCTGACCCTCCCCTGCTCACGCTGTCTCTCTCTCTCTCCCTCTCTCAGAAATAAATAAAACATTAAAAAAGTTTTTTTTAAAGAATAGGTTCGGGGGGTGCCTGTGTGGCTTAGTCGGTTAAGCGTCCGACGTTCGCTTAGGTCATGATCTCGTGGTTCATGGGTTCGAGCCCCGCGTCGGGCTCTGTGCTGACTGCCAGCTCGGAGCCTGGAGCCTATTTCGGAGTCTGTGTCTCCCTCTCTCTCCTCTCTCTGACCCTCCCTGCTCACGTATCTCTCTCTCTCTCCTAGAAATAAATAAAAATATATTAAAAAAAAAAAAAAAAAAGAGGTTCAGGTCTTGCATACCCCACATTCCCCCATTCTGCCCCCCAGATGTCAGCCCTACCATTTCACTTGCTTTGCTGCCTCTTCGGCCTTCCTTTCTTTACAAAGACTTCTAGAATCTATACCTTGGACTGGAGCACAGTGTTTTTTATAAACTTGGGCTTTTATCTGCACTAAGGAATTTTGAATCCAGACCCAGTATTTGTGCATACACGCACGCTTGCTCACACACACACACACACACACACACACACACACACACACACACAACTGAAACATGTTTCATAAGACTTTGCCTTATTATGATTTTTCTTTATCTGTGACATATTCCGACCTGTCCAGCTTTTTTTCCATTTAGTTTAAAAGAAAAACACTTGTCCAGAGACCTAGCATATTGATTTCCTATGAGAGACATTCACAGCTTGTACTGGATTTATGTGTGTGAACGTTTAAAGGTGCTTTGTATCAGTCACTACTACACAGAGGCCCTTCCTCTTAACAGAGCTGTGTGTGGGAGGGTGCCTTCCCCCCGACCCCCAACCTGACTCTTGTGCCTTATTTTACTTAACATTTAAAAAGGGGCCCGGTATCAAGGTGATTCTGCCTTTCCTCTCACAGAGATACCCCCCCATCTCTCAGGGTACTCAGAGACCGTTTTCATTTTCGGGGCATTTGCACGTTAAGAAACATTATCCTCATAATACCAAGATGTAGCTTCCTGTTTTTACTCTCCTTCTCTCCCGAGTGTGTGGTGGGGCTTTCCAGAATACTACATGATGTGAGATACCACATCAGATTGAATTCCATTAGGAGAATCCAGTTGACTGAGTTAAGCCAGACCTCAGATGGGCAACATCGCCTCAGTTATCACTAAATGTTTTTTATCTTGGAAAAACCAGTTTTCACAAGAATGTTACTTATGTTAACGTGTGGTGGTGATTTTCTAAATGAATTAATATATATTTAAAAATTTTCTCCGTTTGAGTTTGAAAATTTTTTTAAGATTTTCTTTATAAAAATTTTTTAGTTTATTTACTTTTGGGTGGGGGGCAGGTGGAGGAGGGACAGAGGATCCCTAGCGGCTCTGTGCTAACAGAAGACAACCCAGTGTGGACCTTGAACTCAAGAACCATGAGATCATGACCTGAGTCCACATTAGAACCTTAACCAACTGAGCCAGGTGCCCCTAAAATTTTTATTTTATTTTATTTTATTTTATTTTATTTTATTTTATTTATTTATTTTTTTTTAATATTTTTATTTATTTCTAGGAGAGAGAGAGACAGCGTGAGCAGGGGAGGGTCAGAGAGAGAGGGAGTCACAGACTGAAACAGGCTCCAGGCTCTGAGCTGGCAGTCAGCACAGAGCCCGACGCGGGGCTCGAACCCACAAACCGCGAGATCATGACCTAAGCGAAAGTCAGACGCTTAACCGACTAAGCCATCCAGGTGCCCCTTTATTTTATTTTTAAAGCTCTATGCCCAGTGTGGGGCTTGAACTTAACAACCCTAAGATCAAGAGTCACGTGCCCTCCCCACTGAACCAGCCGGCACCCCAATTTGAAGCATTTCCGTTGGAAAAGTTCTCTCTCCCTCTGTTTCTCAGCATCTATATATCTGTATTCTGTGTAAACAACAGCCACTTTCGCCCCCAGTAGTTTTTCAGAGTTCAAAGAGACCCTGAGACCCAGCAGTGTGATAATTACTGCTCTAGTTACATGTTCTGGGGCTTAAATAAAACCTTTGTAACTGGAGATGTAAAACACCTTCTCCCCTTAAAAGAAAGTGTTATTCTAGGAAATTGCAAATATCTGCAAAAGTGATGAACATAATGTAAAATGCTACCACATACGCCTCTCCCAGCACGAGTTATATTCAGCTCGTGGTCACTTGTTTCATTTATAGCTGTGCCTCCAGTGGGATCGTGGTGAAGCAGATCTCAACCATCTATCATCCGCTTTTGCACACAGTTCATTACTAACCTCTAAATAGTGAAGATTCTATTTAAAGAAAACATATCTGTGATACCAGTAATATAAATGTTTTACTCTCAACTAGTCAGTGTTCAAGTGATCTTTACTCTCTCTCATTTTTTTATTTTATTATTTTAAAAATGTTTTATTTACTTTTGAAAGAGGGAGAGGGCGCAAGTTGGGGAGGACCACAGGCGGGTGTGGGGGTGTGGACAGAGGATCTGAAGGGGGCTCCACACTGACAGTAGTGAGCCCCACGTAGGGCTTGAATTCATGAACCGTGAGATCATGACCTGAGCCGAAGTCTAAACGCCCTCAGGCATGTCTCTCCTTTTTTTTAAAAATTTTTTGAGAGGGGGGTGGGGGGAGGGAGGGAGAGGGAGACACAGAATCGAAGACAGGCTCCACGCTCTGAGCTAGCTGTCAGCACAGAGCCCGTCGCGGGGCTTGAACCCACGAACCATGAGATCATGACCTTAGCCGAAGTCGGATGCTTAACCGACTGAGCCACCCAGGTGCCCTTGGACCTCATTTTAAACCAGCCTTAAAAAGCAAAAATGAGAGGGGCGGCGCCTGGCTCAGTTGGTTAGGCGGTTCGTGGGTTCGAGCCCCGCGTTGGGCTCTTTGCTGACAGCTCAGAGCCTGGAGCCTGTCTTCGGATTCTGTGTCTCCCTCTCTCTCTGACTCTCCCCTGCTCATGCTGTCTCTGTCTCTCTCTCAAAAATAAATAAAACAGTAAAAAAAAAATGAGGTCCTTACCTTGAGATTGGTTGATTAAAAACACAAGTTTATTGCTAATCTAGCACCCAACCATTACCCTCGCCCCCGCAGTGTGTCATTTGTTGAAGAAACAGGGTTAGCTGTCCCAAGGGGGCGTAGGTTCTGGGTGTGCAGGTGTGTGGGCTAATTTAGCAGCAGCATTTTGGGCCAATGTGAAACACTGGAATGTTGATAGGGTTTTGCTTTGAGGGTAGATCATCCTTGGTCATGTTCCGGATGCCATTCTTCCTTCTGGCTGGCCTCCACTTTATCCCCTACGCACTTTTCCTCTTCCCCCCACCTCCTCTGCGCCTTTTCAGGGCCACAGAGCTACGGTATGTGCAATGTTCAGTTGTTTTCCGGAAACTTCTTCAAGATTCTTGACTCCTCGGGTCTGTGAGTGCCACAGGGCTTGGGCATGTGACATGATGGAGAGTGCGGGAGTGTGAAGTTGTACTTCCCTCAGAAATGCACTTAGGGGCGCCTGGGTGGCTCAGTTGGTGAGCATCCTACTCTTGATTTTGGCTCAGGTCATGATCTCACAGTCCATGGGTTCAAGCCGCACATCAGATCTGCACTGACGGCACAGAGCTTGCTTGGGTTCTCTTTGTTTCTCTATCAAAATAAATAAATAAACTTAAAAAAAAAAAAGAGAGAGAAATGCACATGTAGTGAAGCCTTGAGAGTGCGATCTGACACTGGGATCTTAGGTCGCCGGAAATGTGTGGGAGACTGAACTCAGCCGCCGCCCTTTCCATTCTGGATGCTGGCAGACTGGTGGTGCTTGGGGGTGTCTCGGGGGGGGGGTGCTGGCTGGGGCCACAAAAGAAGGCTTGGAGGGAGAGAGAGTATCAAGTATGCGTGAAGCTAGTGGAAGGATCTCATGTGAAGAGGCCCCACAGGACTGGAGACATTTGGTTGGTGGGCAGTTTTTCCAAAAATCCAATCAGTGTCCCGGGAGATGAACAGAGCCTATAAAGAGGTCTCTGCCCTCTTTACAGGTACACTCTGGTCCTTCACGACGCACGTCCTTTCCTTTGGGAAGCTTACCCCAGTTGGATGCATCGTCCGCCTCTGTGTCGCTCTCTTCTCACCTTGTTCCTATTTCTGTCACAGCGCCAGTCACACAGGATGTGAACCGTTTGTTTTCAGAGACGGCTTCCCCTCCTGCTGCCCTTGGCCCCCTTTGATCCGTCTTGTTAGCAGATTGCTGGTGAATATTTACCGCATGCCTGGCACGGGCGCCAGCTCAATGAAAGAACGGCTCTGAACAAGAGTTCACTGAGGCAGATACCAGGTGAGGCTCGGGTCATCCTGAAGCTCCAGGGGAGGGCTTTTCAGCAGGATGGGGGCCCTTGTAGGTCCCGACAGAAAGGTTGGGGCACCCTAACCTCCCCGTGTTCTGAGTGCCCCTGGAGCTGAGGCCACGCCCACTGAGGCACCTGCCTGGAATTGACCAGGCCTGCAGCACTCACCAGGCATCATCAGTGGTCCAAGCCCACAAGTGCTGTTTACTGAGCACCTAGCACGTACCAGGCGCTCTGTGAGACGGACTTTGGCATTTCTAGTTTGGCTCTGCTCATAGGTCCTGTTTCTCTCTCTGCTGTCGTCGTCTTTTTTTTTTTTTAATATAGATTTATTATTATTATTATTATTTTTTTAATGTTTTATTTATTTCTAGGAGAGAGAGACAGAGTGAGCAGGGGAGGGTCAGAGAGAGAGGGAGTCACAGACTGAAACAGGCTCCAGGCTCTGAGCTGGCAGTCAGCACAGAGCCCGACGCGGGGCTCAAACCCATGAACCGCGGGATCATGACCTAAGCGAAAGTCGGACGCTCAACCGAGTAAGCCACCCAGGCGCCCCTTTTATTATATTTTTTTAAGTGTTTATTTTTGAGACAGAGTGTGAGCTGGGGAAGGGGCAGAGAGAGGAAGAGAGGGAGAATCCGAAGCAGGCTCCAGGCTCTGAGCTATTAGCACAGAGCCTGACACGGGGCTTGAACTCATGAACTGCGAGATCATGACCTGAGCTGAAGTTAGATGCTTAACTGACTGAGCCAGCCATGCGCCCTTTTCTCTGCTGTCTTCTATCTGTAGTTTCTGGATAAGTTCCTTGGAGAATTGTCAGGAATGGTGGATGCTGGTAAAAGTTGTTACTAGTTTTTTCACTTGAAGGATCACACAAAGATACACATAGTGCTTAGACCATAGCTAAAGCTTATTGAATGTTTACTCTGGTTTTTACAAATCAGGATTCAGAGCATAAAAATGTTCACCCAGGGGTGTCTTCCTGGCACAGTTGGTGGAACATGCAACTTTAAAAAAAAATAAATTTATTTATTTTGAGAGAGACAGAGACAGTGTGAGTAATGGAGGGGCAGGGAGGGAGGAGAGAATCCCAAGCGGGTTCTGTGCTGGTAGTGCAGAGCCTGACGTGGGGCTTGAACTCATGAAACCATGAGATTGTGACCTGAGCTGCAGCCAAGAGTCAGTACACTTAACCAGCTGAGACACCCAGGTGTCCGTGTAGCACTTGATCTCAGGGTTGTGAGTTCGAGCCCCACGTAGGGTATAGAGATTACTTAAAAATAAAATCTGTAAAAAAAAAAAAAGTCCTCTAAGTTGTCTAATATTAACTATTCTGTGCTAAAGCCAAGCCTGGAGTCTGCCTTACTCCAGACTTTAGAATATAAATACCGTGATAATGAGACTGTGTGTGCCCCTGGGACCTCAGACCGAGATTTGAGTTGTCCAGAATCCCCTCCCCCCATTTCACATTGATAGTGACTCCACGGACAACACCTCGGTGTGTGTTTTATAGGATGTTGGCTGCTGCTGCTGTAGGAAGTTTGCCTTTTGTCCATTAGATCGATGGCTTTGGAGGCCCTTAGCCATGAACGGGGGGTGCTGGGGACATACCTTTGTCATGCAGCTGGTGGCCAGGCTAGTCGTGAAAGGCAGAGAAAGAGCCAGCAGGCCTCCAAATGTAATGTCCTTAAAACAGACTTTTTGCTAGGTTCCCCTGTTTCCCTCGGTACCAGAGGAGTATCTGTCTGTACCCCCATTGGAAATCTGTTGGCTGCAGGAAGCAGACTAGGTCAGCAAAATTCAGGAACCCAGAGAAACAGTCTGTATATTGGTGCTTGAATTTAATCAGGCGGGAAAAAAATGTCCTTTTAATATGTTTGCATTATTTTGGTTTCCTCTTAGCCCTGCGCTTCCCTCCTTAACCATCATCTTAGCCCTTGGGATACTGGTCTGGGATGCTTCTCTGTGGTTGTGATTAGTCCTTCCAGGAGAGAGGGGAGTGGAGGGGAAGGAAGGGGTGTGAGTGGGATGGATTTGGGGAGGGATGGGCCCGGGGAAGTCGGCTGCCACCAAGGGTCCATGGTCCACGGTAGGGAGCAAAGGGCAAGGTGACCGCCTCCTGGGATCTAACAGATGGTAGAGTGTGATTGTGGTGATACATTGAAATGGACTCTCTTAGGGTCCTACCTACTTACGGCAGGCTCGCCGAAAACCAGGGATGTGTGTGTGTGTGCACGCGCAGAACCTAGCTTGATGCCTCTTGTGTCTCTCCCACCCGCATTTGAAGGCGCACAGATTTGGTAGCATCTCCTGTTCGCGAGCAGGCGTGTCCAGGCCGCCTAGACCGCTCACATTCTCTCCGCCTTTTGAGGGTCCGGCAGCCATTTGGATTTTGTGTTCCCATTTCTAGACTGCCTGAGTTGTTGCTGTGCAGCGTTTTCCCGAAGTCACTGGGACATCGTCGTCTTTTGCCCACACACGGAACACCTTTATCCTTCCCATTGGGGAGATCAGTAAAGAACATGAGCCCTGCGCGAGGTTGCAAACGTCGTTTATCTCGTTTTATTTTTCCGGAAAAGTTTTTTGTAGAACGTTGGAGGTTTGTGCTGTTCCATAGTCTTGCTGACTGGAAAAACTTACCCTGTATGGTGGGTAACCTACAGCGCAGTGCTGATCGGTGAGATACTACGTGTGTAGCAGGATCTTGCTTTCACTTAATTTCTCCTGAATCTTTTTGGGTTGGGGGAGGGGGTTTACTGTAATTAAACTTGGCATTCATGTAGGAAGGAGTTGTGATTTCTTTGGTCACGACCCAGGGAAAATGACATGTGTGTACTCCGGGAGTGAATTCTGGTGAGAACCTTTGTATCCCCCCTCCACCACCACCCCCCCTCTTTTTTTTTTTATTTCACAAGTCAGGCTGTAACTTTAAAAGAAACTGTGGGAGCTGCTCCCCAGGTTATTCACAAAATGAGTCTTTGTCTGCTTTTTTTTTTTCATTCACCATCTGGTTACAAAGCTAAATTGGAATCATGCTTGTTTTAATTATTTTCTACTTGTGTGGCCAGGAGGTTATTTGGTCTGTGAGGTTACGCTGTAAGCGCGCGTTCTCATTAATACCATGGCGTCCGCATCCTGCTCCAGCACCCGAATGGTTAAGTTGATCCACTTGTGTGGCCAGCGCCTGATACAACACAGTGGTCACGACTTAAAATTACCAGAGGAAATGTGGTGTCAGTGTGTGGGTTTTTTTTTTTCTTCTCTCTTTCTTTTTTTGTTTTAATCTCCAATAATGTTAATTAAGTGCATTTTTCTTCCAACAGAAATATGATTATAAATGGCTTAGATTGACAGCTTTAGATTAGCACATGGTGTTATGAAAGGGACAATGTGTATTTCAAAAGTTGGTAAAATAAAGTATTCAAAACACTTAACATTTTGAACACCCTCCACAGCATGAATAATGGAAAGAGCGTAGTCAGAAACTTCTCTCTGTTCTGTCATTATTTTTAGTGAATCAGCCAAAAGATGCAAGCATGGCAAAGAGGTATTGTTTAATACTAGGAAAGTGACATCAAAAGATTTCTTAAAACATTTTTTTTTTAAATCCTCATTTCTCTCCTTTCTTGCTTTGGATGACGGAACTCTTAAAAGCGGTCAGTTGTTTTTAGAAGAGGTTCTGTGAAATATTCTTAGGTGTGATTCAGTAATTGTTTCTTAAGGCAGTGAGCACTTACATGTTCAGTACAATAGGTAATGAAACTTACATAGTCATTGTCCTGAAATCCCCAGTGGTTCTGAACCCATTGTCCTCCCAACTCCCCCATTTAAAGAGCAAAACAGAAATGTATGAGGAGGCTAATATTTGGGAAAAGAAAACAGAAAAGCGCCCCCCCGTACTTTTACTTAAAGCTTACTTAAAGCTGTCCATCTGAGCAAGACTTTAGGGAATATCCCAGAGGTTTGGGAATACTTGACTAAGGTAATCCATTACAAATGTATGTTCTGGCATAGGAGCCAAAGCCAGGTCATGACCAAAAAATTTGGAAAGGCTGGTAAAAAGTACTGCCAAGCTAAAACCCAGTAGCTCTCACTCAGGCATACATCAGCGAGTCAGAGGAGGAAGGTGGGCGTATTAAAATACGTGCGGGGAATGCCTGCAAAGGACAATGAGCAATAGTCACATAGAAATGACTTCATTGATAACATGCTGGTATTTTACAAGGGGGGTGTCAGATGTTTATTTCAGAAAAACAGATTAGCAATTTGCCTCATGAATTCACTGTTTAAAATCTATCCGAATAGTAATTGGAGGTCAGACATGCCTCATCCTTCTATTTTAAATGAATTAAAGTACAGGGTGGACTGGTGTTCACATGAAAGACTCACAGAGTTAAAACCAAATATTTTATTTTCGTGTTGTTAAAGTGGTAGGTCTTTTAAGGCAGCACTGTGTAGAAGCGGTTTTCTTATACAGATCAGACGAAATTAAAAACCTCTTCAGTTGCCCTTAACTTGCCTATACTTCTAAAGGACTATTTGTTAGGGTCTCCTGGGTGGCTTGGGTGGTTGAACGGCTGAGTCTTGATCTCCTCAGGTCATGATCTCACCATTTGTGAGGGCCAACAGCACGGAGCTTGCTTGGGATTCTCTATAGCTGTGCCCCTCCCTGCTTTTTGTGAACCCTCCTCCCCCAATAAACATTAAAAAAAAAAAAACCATTTACAGGAATAATTTGTTAGAGAAACTAAAGCCTGTACTTCAGGGCTGGGAAGAGAGACCAAGGTGTTTAGAAGAAGGATTTGCCTTTGCCCTGAAAGACAAACAAATCCAAATTGGGGAACTCGACACACATTCCTATCTTTTTTTTTTTAATGCACATAGACACATACACACACTTGTGTCTTAAGCGTCTTCCCACTATCTTTTAAAAATAGCTTTATTTTTAAAAAAATTTTATTCAGTTTTTATGTTTTATTTATTTTTGGGAGAACACAAGTCGGGGACGGGCTGAGAGAGAGGGAGACAAAGCATCCGAAGCAGGCTCTGGGCTGACAGCGCTGACTCTGACACGAGGCTTGAACTCATGACCCGCAAGATCATGACCTGAGCCGAAGTCGGACTCTCAGTCGACTGAACCACTCAGGCGCCCCCCAAAATAGCTTTATTGAT
Organism: Proteles cristata cristata; assembly: GCA_017311185.1. Classification (NCBI taxonomy): domain Eukaryota; kingdom Metazoa; phylum Chordata; class Mammalia; order Carnivora; family Hyaenidae; genus Proteles; species Proteles cristata. The sequence continues at coordinate 1,423,403 of JAESUZ010005517.1, forward strand.
GGGCACCTGGGTGGCTTAGTTGGTTAAGCATCCTGCCTTGATCTCAGCTGAGGTCATGATCTCATGTTCATGTTGGACTGTGGGGGGCCTGCTTGAGATTCTCTGTCTCTCTTCTGCACCTCCCCTGTTCACATGCACATGCTCTCTCTCTCACAAAATAAACTCTTAAAAAAACTTAAAAATACTTTATTGAAATATAATCGATATACTGTAAAATTCACCATTATAGGTAGGATATAGTGTTCTTTGGCTTTTAGCATATTCAGAGAGTTCTGTTCTGTGATTTCAGTGCATCACTCCTACAAAAGAACCCAGATTAAAAAAAAAATTTTTTTTTATGAAATATTTTTAAAAAATGTTTATTTTTGAGAGAGACAGAGAGAGAGAGAGAGAGAGAACGGGAGGAGAGGAGATACAGAATCTAAAGCAGGATCCAGCCTCTGAGCTGTCAGCACAGAGCCTGACTAGGGCTTGAACTCAAACCACAAGATCATGACCTGAGTCAAAGTTGGACGCTTAACTGACTGAGCCACCCAGGTGGTTTTTCTCTTAATGTTTGCTTATTTTTGAGAGAGACAAAGTGCGAACGGGAGAGGGGCAGAGAGAGAGGGAAACACAGAATGTGAAGCAGGCTCCAGGCTCTGAGCTGTCAGCACAAAGCCCCATGCGGGGCTTGAACCCTTGAACTGTGAGATCATGAAGTCAGGTGCTTAACCCACTGAGCCACTCGGGCGCCCCAAAGGAATCCCGTATCTATTAGCAGTTACTGCTTATTCCCTCCCCGCAGGCCCTGGCGATCTCAATGTTCTGTCCGTTCCTGTGGGTTTGTCTCTTCCTGAAATATGTGGTCTTTGTGTCTGGCTTCTTTCCCTTATTATAATGTTTTTGAGGTTCATCCATGTTATACCATGAATCAGTATTTTATTCCTTAACTTCCCCTTTACACTTCGGAAAATTGTGATGCAATGTACATAACAAAATTGCCCATTTTAACCAGTTTTAGGAATGTAGTTCAGTGGCGCCGACTTTATTCATGGTGTTGTACAACCATCGCTGCTGTCTGTTTTCAAGAATTCATTCATTTTATTGCCAAAAATATTCCATTATACAGATAATACCATATTTATTCATCAGTTGGTGAACATTTGTTTTCATATGTTGGTCATCAGAAACCATACTGCCATGAACGTTGTGGGCAAAATTTTGTCTGGACATAGGCTTTGAATTTTCTTGGTTGTTCCTAGGGTGGAATTGGTTGGTCATATGATAACTACATGTCTTCTATACGTCTTTGTTAGAGAAATGTCTATTCGCATCCTTTGCCCATTTCGTAAACATTTATTTGAGAGTGACGGAGCGCACGTACGGGAGAGGCAGAGAGAGAGGGAGAGGGAGAGAATTCCAAACAGGCTCCCCACACGGAGCCCGAAGTGGGGCTCAACCTCAGGAACCATAAGATCATGACCTGAGCCAAACTTGGACACTCAACTGACTGAGCCACCCAAGTGCCCCCACCTTTCCCATTTTTAAAATTGGCTTGTTTGCCTTTTTATTGTTGACCTATAAGCATTCTTGATATAGCCTGGGTACAGGTCCTTCATATATGATTTGCAAATATGTATAGAAATAAGGGGTATAGTGGATGTTCCTTTTTTCTCAAATCTATCTGAATGACTTTGGAGTTGGCAGAAAGGATTATAGCTCATTTAGCACCCACATCTGTTCAGGAATGTGTAGATGGAGAAAGGAAATGGAGGCTGAGTTATGTGAGTCCATAGTTAGTGCCGTAACCTATGAGTGATCAGGGAATCTTGGGTCAAGGGGAACCTACCACTGAGGCGGAAATGCATAGTTCAAATAAGTACCAAAGGAATCAGTTATGTATCTGGAGGGGAGAGGAGGTTTTTTTTTGTTTGTTTGTTTTTAAATTTTTATTTTTTTAATAGTCTGTCGTTATTGCTATGGACGAACACACAACACCCATTCAGTGGACAGACCTTTAAGATGAAATGCTTTACAGTGGGAGTCCATGGCCCCAGTGGAAGGCTGGCTTGCTCTATGAAGAAGTGTTCTCAGAGCTTGTGCAAGTCTGTATGGATGTGCAAACAGCAATTGATCTGACAGCGTGAAGGCACGGCAGCCTCCTCTAATTAAAGCTTCTTGATGACATTAAACTCTGTTGCTTAATTACAATAAATCATACGTGAACAGATCATGTCTCTGAAGAGGTATTGTCAGTGTGCTGCAAAATGGAACAGAATTTGACCTTGTAATCGTGGGGGTCCCTGTGAGGTGATGACTCTGGTCACCATGAGGAATGTGAGCTCTCCTGGAGTTACTTTGGAAGAACTCAGAGAATGAGTCCCAATGATTCTGTTTATATTGAGGATGTGTTTTATCTGGGCGCGTACTTTAAATGGGAGGGTGTTGCCTGTACCTTGAAGGGAATAGAGGATTTCATTCATTCCCTGTTTATTTTCACAGCCATTGAGTCTCTGACCCTCTCTGAATTTTCAAGCTGGCCTGGGCTTGACTTAACTTCTACAGTGGTGTTGCACTCATTGGGCAGAGGCGTTTGCTCCCTCGCGCCCCCCGCTTCACTCTGCATTTGGAGCCTCTGACTACCAGATGGGTGAAGCAGGTATTGGCTCTTGTTACCAGAGAGCATCTGGAAGACGTTAAGTCGTGTTCTGGATGTCCCTTCCTTAGATTCGTAATACTATAATATTTGAGATAGTGCATGACTATAGGAGCAGATCTTTTGGAAACTCTTCACAAAGTAATAAAATATGGGCTAATGTGGGACTTGGAAGATTCTAGTTCCAGTTCAAAACAGATTCCTACTGCCAATTGAAGAACTGGAATATAATAGCATATGACACCACCTAGACTCATGAATGGTTGCTATTAATTTATTTTCATTGGCTTAATTTTCAAAAATTAATGGTATTAAACCAGTGTGGTATATTTAATTTCTTCTTGATGCAGACTATTACACACTGGCCAGCCTTTCTTCTTCTCTTCTTGATTTTATATATGGTAATGGAAAGTCCGTACATCTTAGCCCTGGAGAGCTGGAGGGGGCCCTGGGGGTTACTCTGTCCATACCCCTGTTTTGTGCACAACAGTGTTAGAGACGCCAGAGTCACCTTGCTTAGGGCAGAGGTCTGCTTTGTACCCGACTTGAGGGCAGGGCACTACCTGTATGTAAATAGCCTTCGGCACATTGGCTCTTTCTCCTGCAAGTTCTTTCCTGTTTTTTTGGATCCTGGACACCATTATTCCCTTCTTTTGTTCTCTTCCTGTTTCTGACCATTCTCTAGTTGCCGTTCCTCTTTCTCTGCCTGCCCCTGGACGTTGAGTTGTCCACTGTCTTTGCTAGAGTGTGCAGAAGAGCCCCCGAATCTTTCCACAGTTTTTGCTCCCAGCCTCGGCCATTTCTATATGACTGCTCATGTCCCTCTTGGCCAGCAGTTAGAAGGGCCTCTGTCTCCCCTCTCCCCTTTAAAAATTTTTATTTGAAAGAGAAAGAGAGAGAGAGAGAGAGAGAGAGAGAGCAAGCAAGCACTAGTAGGGAACAGCAGAGAGAAAGAATCTCAAGCCGGCTCCATGCTCAATGCAGAGCGTGAAGAGGGCTGGATCCCGCCACCCTGGGGTCGTGACGAGTTGAAGTCATGCTTAACCAACTGAGCTACCCCGGCGTCCCCTCCCTTTCCTTTTGGTAGATGTGGGTGGCCAAAGCATGGCTCCTTCCTCACCCTGGTGAACACCGTGGTCAGGGTGGGGTAGGGTGGGGCTTCTATCCCTGAAATGACAGGGTGGAGCAGTGAGGTAGATGGCCTCTGGGAGGGAAGGAAAAGTATGTCAAGTCTCTAACTTCTTGTGTTTTATGACGCTATTTCTCAAATTTCAGTGTATTGTTAAAAAGAGGAATTCAAGGATTAAATACTTTGGCTTGTCAAATTTTGGAATGAATTATGTTTGTCAGCCTCAAAAATGAATGATTGCTGACACTTAGAACTGTACTATGCATCTTAAGCATACATTTCAAACAACACTTGTAAATTCCTGTGTTCTATGGTAGATCCTAAGGCTTTTATAAAGAACCCATCTTGCTTGGGGAAAGAATGTTGTACTAATTCTCAGATGTTGAAAACTGCTCTCTGAAGTTTGTTAGAAGCACACCCCCTTCAGAGTTCCGTTTCAGCATTGGCTCATATACAGGGTGTGTGTGTGTGTATGTGTGTGTGTGTGTGCGTGTGTGTGTGTGTGTGTGTGTGTAGTAATTATAAAGTAAGAATTTTAAGTGTAAGCATTAACACACGTTAGCACCTAACCAGGATTATGTAACTTAAAAAAAATTTTTTTTTAATGTTTTATTCATTTCTGAGAGAGAGAGAGACAGCGTGAGCGGGGGAGGGGCAGAGAGAGAGGGAGACAGCATGAGCAGGGGAGGGGCAGAGAGAGAGAGGGAAACAGAATCTGAGCAGAGAGCCCCATGCGGGGCTCGAACCCATGAACCGTGAGATCATGACCTGAGCCGAAGTTGGACGCTTAACCTACTGAGCCACCCAGGGCCCCCCCTCCCTTTTTTTTTTTTTTTTAAATGTTTTTTATTTATTTCTGAGAGAGAAAGAGAGACAGTGTGAGCAGGGGAGGGCCAGATACAGAATCTGAAACAGGCTCCAGGCTTTGAGCTGGCTGTCAGCACAGAGCCCGATGTGGGGCTTGAACCCATGAACTGTGAGATCATGACCTGAGCTGAAGTCACACGCTTAACCGACTGAGCCAACTGACTGAGTCTAGTATTTTGCTTTTAAAAAAATGTGTATTTATCTATTTTGAGAGAGAAAATCCCAAGCAGGCTCTGAGCTGGGAGTGTAGAGCCCCATGTGGGGCTCGAACCCAACAAGCGTGAGATCATGACCTGAACTGAATGAAGCCAGGAGTTGGATGCTTCTCCAACCGAGCTGTCCAGGTACCTCAGTACTTTGCTTTGTATCAATTGGGCATGGAGCAGACCCACGGCAGGGAAGTAGATTGGAACACGCAGTCTCGTGCTAGTTTTGATTCCTTGGAACTGATATACCGACCCCCAGGCTGTAGAATCTACTTCCCATCTTACTTTGGATAGTCTTTTTAGTGGATGAATACTGGAAGAGTTATTGAATTGACACGTTGGAATTTGATTGGGAGTCGGAGTTTGATTTACCTCGGGTGGACTTCCATCCGTGTGACTTAGTGGTGTTGTGTATGTTTATTACAATTACAGGCGTGATGGGGAAGGCAGATTTATGGTGTTGATGTTACAGTCTTCATTCCAATCCTTAATAGTTCCTTCCAGGTCAGAAATATACCTTGATCCCTCTGCAGTGGGAGTGTGAACGTGAGCTCGCTTTACATAATGTCCTGAGCTCTCAGATCATCTTGTGACTTGTCTCCTGCTGTCACCTGTGGGATAGTAACTGAATTGTGCTTCCAAGCCAGTGTTGGGACCTACCTGTCTGTCCACAGTCATCAAAACCTTGTCAACGTCCCGGCTGCCTTCAGGCAGGAGCACACCTGCAGCATTCACCCATCTCATTCATATAAACCCCATGACCTTTATCTCTTAAAAAAACAAAAAATGGAAAAAAAAAGAAAAAGAGTAGAAAGAGCCTGCTTTCAAAAGGAAATATTTTCTTCTATACCTACGTTACCCTTCCTGCCCTTGTCATGCTTGAAAAAGTGTTATTTTCAGGGTCACGTAAAAGTTCTTGATGGTTTTTCTCGGGTGCAATTTTGAGATGTTTCCTTGTTGATGGAAAAGTAGGAAGTAGTCACGTGGAACGAGTACCTTTTCTAACTTAGTCTCTTTTGTGGTATGTTATACTTACTGTTTATTATTTTTTAAATGTTTGTTCATTTTTGAGGGGGCGTGTTGAGAGAATCCCAGGCAGGCTCGGGGCTGTCAGCGCAGAGCCCTGAGGCAGGGCTCCATCTCACGAACCCTAAGAGCATGACCTGAGCCTGAATCAAGACTCGACGCTTCGCTAACTGAGCCACCCAGGCACCCCGGTGTGTTCTTTCCCACTCATCCACCCTTTGAGTAGAAAATTACAAGATTATTCTTATCTGTAGTTAGGATTTTTTTTTTCTTCTTAGAAGCAGCGTGCAGAGGTTTCCTGAAGCCCACAGGCTCTCTGTTTCTCTGCTACAGATGGGGAAGTGGGCAAGCCAGGGGCGGGCCCCAGCCTCACACCTCACAGAGGCAATCAGCGCCGCCTGTTCCCTGGGGCCTGCCACCATGTAGGTGCTCAGTAAACAAGGTCACCACGCTCCACGGATCACACCTTCTGTTTTGTCATCAGAGAGGTTTATATTTAAACTTTCTTCTCTGAGTACCAATATACTCTAGGAATCACTGAAGGGATGCCAGCTAATTCTGCCATTGATAGCTGGGCTGGTCATCATTCGTCGGTAAACGGAGAGGAGAAATCACACTGATGACACGCTGGGCTGGGAGCAGTGCCCGGTCTCCTCGAAGCACCTTCACTGATGGGTGCTCAGGGAATGAAAGCGTGTAATTAAATCCCGTCCGGGGCGTGGGGTGCGGTACTAAGGTCTCAGGAAGTACAGAGAGAGGAAGGATAGAATTTGGTTCAGTTTGATGCCCTCTCTCGTGTGTGGTTTATTTAAAGTAGCCTTTCGTAGTACACGAGTAATTTGTTTTCATCATAGAACATTTAGGAAGTCTGAATGTTAAAAAAAAAAAAGCCGCACATGCGTGCCACTCTGAGAATTATTGATCTTTTGTGTCTCTCGGTTTTTCTCTTTTTCTCATCCAGTGGGCCGAGGTGTGAAGAAGCCAAAGAGAAACAGTCCCCAAAGTCTGTTGGACATAGTGCTCCTCTTAGTTCAAGTCTTGTCTTGAAATATATATTTTTTTTGGGGGGGGTCTTTTCTTTATAACCGGTTGTATAGTGTTTCACAGTGCAGCTGACTTGAATTACTGCACGCTCCCTCCCTCGGGCTCCGGGCAGTGTGGTTCCCCACCCACTTTGTTTGGGCCTGTTCAGTCTCTGGAACAGCATCAGAGGACAGGTCATGGGCGTGGGAACCTAGGGACAAAGTAGACCACGCCCAGGGTGGTAGGCTCTCCAGATTTTCAGCAGGCCACCCGTCTTCTGCTGTGCTACCTGCTAGAAGTTATTAACACCTGGTTCTATGGTAAAGTACGGATGTCCTCAAAGTTTTGTGCATTTTCTAGATTTTTAAAAAGTGTTTATTTTTGAGAGAAAGCGCATGCACGAGAGAGAGTACAGCCAGGGGAGGGTCAGAGAGAGAGGGAGACACAGAATCTGACGCAGGCTCCAGGCTCTGAGCTGTCAGCAGAGAACCCAGGGTGGTGCTTGAACTCAGGAACTGTGGTGATCATGACCTGAGCTGGATGCTCAACCCACTGAGCCACCCAGGCTTCCCAGCATGCATTTTCATAATGATCACCTTAAGGATAAAAAAAAATAAAGGAGGGAATGACTTCTTCCAAATATACGTTTTTTTTCCCTTTAAGTCTTGGTAAGTCTTACATCTTTATATAACTCTTAAAGGTCATGGAGGCGTCCTGTGAAGTTTCCTAGTTTCTTAAAATTGTAGAGAAAGTTAGGAGACGGTTTTTACTGCCAAAGAGTTTTTCTTAGGATTATTCAAATAGCCCCTCCTACTTCAAAATGAACATTACTGTGTATGGCGACCTTTCCCCACCTCGGTGTTTAATTTGTATCCTATTCATTATGTAGGCATTTAGTACTGGTACTAAATTATTCAGTCATTATTTAGATACTTTGATTTTACAGTTTATTGACATTCACATTTGAAGATGGGTTCATGGACTCCTAGGCGGGTCAGATAAGGAGGATTGATGTGTGAAAAGCTGCTTTACTGACACGGTTCTAGTTTAAGATTTAATTAAAAAAACAAAACAAAACAAAACAACAACAATGCTGTTATGAATGCTTTTCGTAATTTGTTTTTGTGATCTCTGGGATTTTTCTACTTCAAAGGAAGGATGTCATTAAGTTCTCAAATGCAACCAATTCAGTCTTATAATTTTGGTAGGCATTATTCTTGTTTGTAGAATTCAGAGATGGTGAATATCATATTTAAAGACTCCCCCAGAGCCGGGTTGAGGTTACATTAAAGAATTGGATGTGTACCGGAGTCCAATCACCTCCTGGTATAAAATTAGGCTCTCGTACATCAAAGGGGCCCGTGCTAAGTATGGTTCCATCAATGTCTGTGGAACGTTCCGTCTCCCAACGGTTAGCAGATGTTCTGTGAGTTAATGTTGCCCTTCAGTTATCTTTGACAGAAGCAGGGTCTGGTTAAGATCAGATTGTTTAGACTAATGCGCGTTGATCTCGTTATAGTAAGCAGAAGGCTATGAGCCTCCTGGACAAGGAGGAGCGGGTGGTGGGTTGTTAAATCCAGAAAACAAAGCAATTAATAATTGGAGAATGGCTTTGGTGTCCTTATCTCACTTATAGTCATTCATTCGGATGGATGCTGCTTTTAGATTTACCTGGGAGGACCTTTTAAATAGCTTCAGAGTATTAAGCTGCTGGCTGCTGACCTTGCTGATCTGGGCATCAGAGCCAGCGCGGGCTCTTAGACCTCCAGGGAGAGAGCACGCGGGGACAGTCCTCTCTGTTTAGGCCTCGTCCTGGAGCTTTGGTTTAATTTAATGTTTGCTTATAATGTTAGCTTAGTGCCTACGTATTGTAGAGACGAATGTAGCGTTTCCCAGAGTGTCTGGGAAGGTCTATGATAAGCTGTCACACTTGGTGAGCAGGTGGGGATTTTATAGCTTCCAATGGCGGCTGTTATGTTCACTTTCATAGTTGACTGCAAAGAAATGGTCAACCCTGAAGCCATTTTGGGAAGAAGATGAAAAAGGAGGAGATGTTCAACTGATTCTGTTGTCTTACATTGTTATTTATATAGCTTGGGCATGTTACTTCTCTGACATTCTCTCATGTTTTGTGTGACCAATAATGAACACACACTAGCATCTTGAGGTTTCCTTAGTCCCATCAGTGCTGGGAGTGACCGTGGGGTATGTATAGTTCTGGCCGATGGAGGTGTTGTAATGAAAAACAGAAGTTTTTCAAAGATTTTTTTTTTTTTCTTTTTGTGCAAGAAGTTCATAGGAAGGTCTGGTGAGCTCTCTGGTGTTTTCTTAAACGGCTTTATTGAGATATGTTACCTACCCTCCAGTCCACCTATTTCAAGTTTATATAGTTCAGGGGCGCCTGAGCGGCTCAGTTCGTTAAGCGTCTGACTTCAGCTCAGGTCATGATCTCACAGTTTATGGGTTCGAGCCCCACATTGGACTCTGCTGACAGCTCGGAGCCTGAAGCCTGCTTCCGATTCTGTGTCTCCCTCTCTGTCTGCCCCTTTCCTGCTAGTGCTCTCTGTTTATAAAACGTTTTTTAAAGCGTATATAATTCAGTGATATTTAGTAAACTCTCAAGGGTGTAGGGTTCCCCATCATAATCCAATTTCAGAATATTCCCAGCGCACAGTTTCCCTGATTTTAGAAGTAGATTATCTGTTTCTTCCCATGAGTATAGGTCAGTCATTGTTGGAGTTATTTTGATACATCCTACCTCACCTAGTGACCTAGCCTTTTATGTTACTTTCATACCTACTCTCCAGAACGGTTTTTTTTTTTTTTTTTTTGCCCTAGCTTACCTGCCTTTCCCTGGTGTCAGGTTTTCTGTAACAGCCCCCTCTTCCTGAGCTAAAATAGTAATAATTCCCTAACTATTGTCAGGCTCAGGGTGTCTACATGTACATAATTTTACTAATAAGCTTAGAAAAATGCTACTGGCAACACCAGATATTTTTGAGGACCTGGATTATTTGCTATTTTGGATGATCATTTTTAACACGAAGAGCTGATCATACATTTTAATTTTTCTTGCCAAAGCCTAACTCAATTAGTAAACTAAATTTGCTGCTGTTGTAAAATCATGAGATGTGTGTCACATGTGACTACCTCTGTATACCCACTGTTTGTAATTTGTGTTTTTCTGTTGTTGTTGATGCTGAGGCGTCTTCCAGGCTCAGGGGTGATAGTTGGCTGGTGTTTGAAGCTTTTGGTAAAGGTTCCTGTGTTTCTAAACTTCAGAGACTTAAACTCTGGTTATCATTAATACGTGCAGGCAGGTTTTTTTCCAAAGCTTTTTGTTTTTTAATACAAATCAGTTCTTTTTTTTTTTTTTTTAAATGTTTGTTTATTTTTGAGAGAGAGAGATGGGAGTGTGAGCAGGGGAGAGGCAAAGAGAGATCGAATCACAGAGTCTGTAGCTGGCTCCAGGCTCTGAGCTGTCAGCACAGAACCCTACACAGGACTCGAACACACAAACCAACCATGAGATCATGACCTGAACTGAAGTTGGATGCTTAAAGGACTGAGCCACCCAGGCACCCCTTTCAAAGCTTTTTCAAGAGCAGCTGGAGCAGCGTGAGGCATGCACTGTGGTTTATTTAGTATTCTTCCCAGGGATGTGGGTCTGAATCCCTGGTAGAACTGTAAAGATTCACCTCTGTGAGTGAGCCTCACCCTCCAGCTACTATCTATGGTTTGGAATAACTGGAGTGGAGGCCGCTATCACCTCGACTGCAGCTGCACCCCAATTTGGAGAACCATTGTAAATTGCTTTGTCTTCCGACTGAACGTCTGAAGGTCAAGTTTATCCATTTGTCTTAGTCTAGTTGTCATCTCCCCATCTTTTGCCTGTGTAATTGAGAAAGAGCTTTTTCCCCCCTTTAAGTTTACTTATTTAGTTTTGAGCGAAGAGTATAAAGCACAACTGGCAAAGGGGCAGAAAGAGATGAGAGACAGAGAGAATCCCAAGCACGCTCTGCACCATCAGCATGGAATCCGACGCTGGGCTCGAACCCACGAACCATGAGATCATGACCTGCGCTGAAATCAAGAATTAGATGCTTAACTGACTGAGTCACCCACGCGCTCCAGGCGCCCCAGAAAAAACTTTTGGTAGGAATGTAGTGTTTGGGATGGGAAAGTAGTTCCAGTCCTGGGGGCGCGGGTGGGCGGGGGGTGGGGGGAGTATGATTCAGCCAACATGGACTTTGTAATTAAATATAGCTGACAATTTATTGTGCTCTTGGGAATGGAATAAAACCCATCTGTGCTTTATATAAATTTTATCGCTTTTATAAATAAAAGTATAAATTTACTCACCCTCAAAATACACGTTTTGACTTCATTCCCTTTGGATGCAAATCTTCTGTAGAGGCTTTCCACCTGCTAATGTCTTCTTCGGGTAGCATGGCTCAGGGTCTAGTTTAATGTAGCCCCTTGCTTGCTTTGTTCTGTTTCGGGTCACGGAGCCTTGGGCAGACGGAACGGCTGAACTTGCGGCTCCAATCGGGGGAGTTGCTTTGGAAGGTGCCCGCGGATGAGTCTCTCCTTTGCTGTTCATTACGCTGTGCAGTCGGGGTCAAGTTAGCCTTTCCAACTTGGGCTTGTTCTGAGGATGCATTGCAGTGATACATGTAAGATGTAGTCAGTAAATGTTTATTGGCCTTGCTGTTGTTGTTCAGCTGTTTGTGTTTGAAAGAACGAATTTTTTATTAATGCATTTCCTGTCTGGTAATACTCCATTCTGTGCTTTGTTGTCAGATGTAGGCTGAAAGCTTTGAAGAGCTTCAGACTTTTTTCCATCCTGTTTTGAAGCCTCTATTTGGTGACTGAGGCTTTTGGTGGCTTAGGGGAGTTTAAATGTGCTTTCCCAAGAACCGGGCGCACATTAATGTGTTCATTTATTCACCAAGAAGAGTAATTCTTTTTGTTTTTTTTATTACACAGTAGCTTATAGCAGGTGCTAGAAACTCTTGTCGTTAACACTCATGGCAATCAACGTTCAACTTTTTTCTTCACTGTCTGCTGTCTTGTGGTTTTCACCATTTATTCTTAATTGTCATGTATAGTGGAAGTAATTAAATCCACCAGTCTCCCCCTCTTGTTATAAATGTTTGCACCCCTTTTAAGTTTTCTTGGCTTTCTCAGGTTCTGGATTCAATTAACATGCTGATGCTTCTCTGGTTGGTAGGGCGATTAGTCAGCTTTGGTGGGGCTTTTTTCCATCTTCCTTCCTGCTTTTCTGTCTTGAATCCATGCACCTGTGTGTATAACAAAGCAAAGAATTTCTTGTCCTTTCTCTGGGAAGAGGACCTGGAGAGCCACCGTTTAGAGAAACTTGCACTGCTCAGTTAGTTACATTTGTCCCAGTGGATGCAGGCATTTATTTGTTTAATTTTTTTTAGCATCTGGTTGTTTATAATTCCAAATAGATTTCGAATACAGTGGTCAGAGTTATGGAACTATTTTGTAGCAGGAGAAAGCCAGGCAGAGTGTTTCCCTAAAGCACTGTTTGACTCTCCTAACCTGAGCTGTTAAGTGACTCAGTAATCCGAGTACGCCGGCTCACATCCCTGTCGTGCAGCGGAACATTCAGTAGCTACTATTTTTAAGGGTTTGGGGCTGAAAATTTTGCTATAAATTATGTGTAGAATGAGGATATGGGGAAAGAAGAACGTATGGGAAATAAGTTATCCTCCATCTTTTTGGAGTAGGAAGAAAGGGGCTATTTGCCTATAATGCCAGGTTTAATGAAAACGGGAGGGGTGTGGAGAGAGGAGAAAAGTGGGTGCTCACCCACAAGAGAAATGACTGTTTTGTTTTTAAATTTTTAAAAATTTTAAAGTTTTATTTAAAACATAAATTTGCTTTATTTTAGAGAGAGTGCGTGGGGGAGAGGGGCAGAGGAAGAGAGAACGAGAGAGAGCGAATACTAAGCAGCTCGCCACTCAGTGTGGAGCCTGAGGCAGGACTCGATTCCACGACCCTGGATGATCACCTAAACTGAAATCAAGAGTTGGGTGTTCAACCGACTGAGCCACTCAGGCGTGTCATAGTTGTTTTAAGCAAGGAAGCATTGTTCTAAGAATTTTCACCTTTTGAGCCTTCAGAATCCAGTTTTGCCCTCCCCAGTCCCTTCACGAGGTGGATGAGCATTTCTGAGAAGTGGTTCAGTTCCCATTATATGTGTTGTGGATCCCCAGGCATATTGGGTAATGTTTTATGTTTGAAGATGTGACCGAGAAAGGGACGAAGAATGAGACGTTGGTCACCAATTGCTCTGATTTTGTAAAAATTAGAATTGCGTGGGGCTTAAAAATTTACACTGTGTATGTTGGTGGTGGCAGCTTGAAATCCACTTTACGGGACGAGGAGATCTCATTATTTCTTGTCTTCTCTGAATCTTCATTTAGCAGATTATGGGGGGCGGGGGAGGAAGGGGGTTAGGCTAGTGTTTTCTGAACTGTATTTTGGAAACTTCCAGGGACGGCCTCCAGCTTTTCACAGGCTCCCAGAAATGGCTTAACGTTTTAATTTGATTGAATATTTCGTTCCAGATGTTAACTTGCGGATTTTCTTTTTCCTTTTAGTTATACTTGAAAGGGCAGCACGAACCGCTCTTGCTTTCTTCTCAAGTATAAAAATGTCAAAGTCAAAGTTAACCTTTATTCTTCATGGAAACCATTAGAGGATAGAACGCAGGCATTTGCAGACGCAACAGTGTGCAGCTACATGAGAAGCTCCCAGCTTTCCTGGGAGAATCAGGGTGGGAAGAGCTTGGAATATGTTTTGGTGCCAAATTTTTCCAGCATTTCCTTATTTACTGCCTCTTTGGGTGGGTATTTGGAGAGGGGGGCGTCAAGGCAATTAAGTGGATAAAATACATGTATTTCAGGGAAGAGGAAGGACCTGGTAGACCATCTCAGGCACGTAGAGTGGAAGTCGAAGACTCACTGATGAAGGCCATGCATGAAAGGAACTCTCAGACACAGTGGAAAAGGCTTTTTCTGAGTCAACAGTGTGCACATGAGGATGGAAAACATTTTCAGTGGGATGCCTCAGTCTTCATTGTAATGTGAACTCCCCTTTTGACTTACTACTTTAAAAACAAAAAACAAAACAAAAAAAACAAGGAAAGAAAAAGAAAGATCCTTTCCCTGACGTTGCCCCTCATCTATAGGTGATGTGGTAGATTTGTACCGGCTCCTTCTGAAGGACCTAATTGTTACCTTAGCTTTAGTTCTCAAATCCAAAATGGCGACTTCCTTCTGGTGATTGAAGATGCTGAACCAAAATGTTCCATCTGAGAATGGAATTTTGTGGGCGGGTGCATTTTTAGTGTCCCCATCCATTGCCCACAATCACATTATGTGCCCTAATTAGGCGCATGTGACTGAAGTAGGCCCAGCTGGGTTATTCCAGAGAGGATGGGTAGAGGGAAGGTTTCAGCCAGAGCTATTTCCAGGTTGGAAAATTCCCATTTCTATTTCCAGGGTTGCTCAGTCTGGAGGTAGAGCACAAATTAAAGAGCACAGTTTTAGAAGTGGGATCGGGTTTTGGCCCTGGCAGCTTGATAATTGCAGTTTTGGCAAAAGATCCTTCGGTGGGTTTTGGCTTGCCAGAGAGATGAGTTGCTCCCTGAAGAAGTGCTGAGGCCAAAAGGCAGGGACACCACAAAGGGATGTCTGGACGAGAGGGAGTCACCAAGCCCCTCATTCTGTTCCTCAGGCTGCAGTTTTGTTTCTGTCAGTGACCGTGAGGGAAAGCTCCAGAAGATGCAGGGGGTCCCAAGCAGCTATTTCTTTTCCCAAAAAAAAAAAAAAATTTTTAAATAATGTTTACTTATTTACTTTGAGAGAGAGAGTGTGAGTGGGGGAGGGGCAGAGAGTGAAGGGGATAGAGGATCTGAAGCAGGCTCCTTGCTGACAGCACAGAGCCTGATGCGGGGTTCGAACTGAAGAACTGTGAGATCGTGACCTGAGCTGAAGTCGGACGCTTAACCCGCTGAGCCCCCAAAGAGCGATTTCTTTCTCTATTCTTCATCTTCACACACACAGCTGTCTTTTCTAGAGACAAGGCAGGCATCGTTTTAACTGTGTTTTCCATGACGAAGTTTCTTCTCACATGTGACTCCTGATCGTTTGTCACACATGTCCTGTCTGATCACTCTTAATTTTAGTGACCCTCTGTCACCCGTGACAAGGTGAAAGTTCGAGATCAGTTTGGAGATGTTTCCTGGGCCCACCTGTATCCGAGGGCTACATGGTGGGTAAGACTGCTGGACTGACTTGTCATAGCATCTGTCATAGCATGTCATAGCATGTCATAGCATCTGTTCTGATGCGGGACACAGTTTTGGGGCACAGGGAGCAAAATGGAGACATGAGTAGAGGCAGATATCCCCAAGAACGCAGAATGGGCTGGAGAGGCCTTTTTGGATGATTGTTCTTGCCCAGGCTCCAGAAGTGACCACCCCGCATTTTGCTGTATTCATGATGAAGGCAGACCGCTGGGCTTCTGGTGTGGCTCACTCTGTTTCTCAGTGTTTCTATCTGGAGATGTTTACTAAAACGTGTTATCCGGTTACATGTCTGCCTACCAGATATCCCTTGATGAACAACATGGAGATCATAGAGCCAATGGGGGAATGTTAACACTACTGACCAGTGGTGCTCAGTGATTGTCATATTTTGTTGCTTTTCAGATGTACTTGGTTTTTAAAGAGCCTAAAGTAAATAACCCGGGTGGTACCCGTGACGTGGTTTCCAGAGCCTGAGCAGGAGTGGTTATTCATATTGCCATTCCTTGCGTCGAGCTCTAGGCATTCTTGGGTCTTCCCATGTTGCAGTTAACTCCCATTTAAACAAGATTCAGAAAGACTTCCTTCCAATGCCGGATCATCTTGTAAAGTTATTGTGAGCAAACAGAAGGCAACGGAAATGAAAGCTGGCTGCGGATTTCATATTAGTGACACAAATATTTGCTGTGGAAAGCAAACAAAGGTGGTACCTTGCACAACTAAGGGGTCGGTCACAGTTGAATGACAGTAGCGCGTGCAGTGTTAGGTGTAAATGCAACGTCGGATTTCATGTTGGGTGACGCCATTACTTGACGGTCCCTTGTTGGTGAAGGAAGTTGGATGTTGCTAAATGGAAACACTTAGGAGCTCGCCTCGGGCCTTCACGTCCTGTGGAGCCAGCCAGTCATTTTTGGGGATCTGTGAGTAAGCAGTTTGCTCTAATGGGCGAACAGCATGTTAATGTTCTAACAGTTTGAGGAGAACGTTTCTGAGGTGAAGAGAGACACTTCCAGTTGATACCTGAAAAGCGTGTATGAGGTGATAGAGGTGAGGCCTGCAGAGTTTGGGAGGGTCTCTGTTTTGCTCCCCCGCTGGCCACCAGGTTGGGGTGGCTGTGCTTAACCAGCCAGAGAAAACCTTTCTTCCAGCATCCAGTGTCCCCAAAAGACATTGCGATGACGAAGCAGGAGGCCTGGGTGTTCATACCTCCTCTACCCAGTGAGGTCCCAGCGGGCCTTTCCGACCATCATTGTGGGTTCTCGGTCACACTGTCATCCTACGTAAATGTTGGTGCAAACGCCTGGTGCCGTGGCAATCCACGTGCTTTTGCGTCCCACGAGCCTGGTGTCCTGTAGCCTCTGAGGAGCACCTCTCTTCTGGGTGCCTTTTAGATTGGCGGATTTTTTTTTTTAAGTGACCACTTTACGGTTTAAACTTGGAAGTTATTCTAGGCTTCTGAAAAGTCGCTGTGTGGTCCCTGTGTGCACACGCTTTTGTGCAGCGTTATAAATGGGCTGTGTTGGCATCAGTAGCTGCTCCGTTTTGGCAGGGAGAGAGGCGGCCTGAGTCACTTTCCCTGGTGCATCTTCCAGGCTCCCCTCCACCTCCCCCTGCTGATCGCATCTCAGGAGACTTCTCCGGCCTGGCTAGGTTGGGGCTTGGCCGGAGAATTGGTCAGAAGGAGCCTAGACTCCTGTGTCTGTGCTCGTCTCTGGCCACGCACGAGGTGTTTGACGTCTGTGTTGATTTTACATTTTTATATATTTTTCACCCCATGAGTGGTTCCCCACCATTTATCTCTGAGGTAGCAATGGAGCTCCGTCCACTGGCTCCTTAAAGGCCAGTCCGGGTGCCTTCCTTCCCTCCAAGCCTTGTCCTCACCGCCTGCTCGGCCCCCCGGCCCCCCTCCTCCCTGAAATCCTGCCTGTGTCTTACACTCAAATTAATTTATTGACATGTAATTCTTCATAACAGAACCCATTAAAGGCCGCCGTGCATCCAAGCAGCCGTGCTTCGCTGGGATTCCTGGGAGGCTGTGGGTTTTAACAAGTACAGCCCTCAGACTCGTTGACAGGAAACTTGCTTTAGATCCTCCTCTCTCCCCCTGCATTCATGTCGCCCCGGCCCCCATTCGCGTGTTGTTTCCTAGTAACACAGGCGCCGTCCCTGTAGGCGAGAAGTGTTATTTCCTTGGCTCCGACGTAGGCTCCCAAAGCAGCACCCCCGAGGAGGCACACGCCTGCCTCCATGCATTTTCTCGAATGAGCGGAACGGTGGGGGCGGCCGGTGTGGAGCCGCGCGGGGGAGGCTGCTGGATCTTCAGTCTCTTTCCCTCCTCTCTCCCCCTTAACCTGCTGCGAACATGCGAACATGAAGTTGGCCGAGTACCTGAGAAGTAGTTTGCGTGGCGGTCCTGTCGTGTAGGGACATGGTGAAAGGTAGCACGCAGCTCCAACGTTCTCCTCTGCACACGTGCTCAGGAGCCTGGATTCGCTGTGGGGGAAACACTCGCCGATGTGCAAAGCAGAGCAAGTTTGTACGAGTTAGCAGGGGTGAATTGCAGAGGGCAGCTTTATTGAGTAGATCACTGCTTCTCCCTTTTTATCGTCTGGCAACACTTCCGTGCCTGGATCCGCGGCACATTTTAGCCATTCTTCAGCTGATGGCCTCTTGGCTCGTTTCCACGTGTTGGCCTTCATGAGTAAAGGCGCGGTGGACTTTCGTGTGCAAGCTTTCGTGCCAGTGTTACGTTCACTTGTCCTGGGTGTGCACCTAGGAGTGGAATTGCCGGGTCATACGGTGACTCTCCTGAACCTTTTGAGGAAGGAGCCAGACCGGTTTTAAAAACCCCTGCGCCAGGGTTCATTACCCTCACGATGTATGAGGAACTTCGCCAGTCCCTCCCTGTTCTTGTCAACACTTATTATTGTCTGTCTTTTTGATGACAGCCATTCTTCTGGGGACGGAATGGCATCTCACTGTGGTTTTGAGCTGCAGCCCCTGCCTGACTCATACTGTCCAAGCGTATTTTCATGTGTTTACTATCCGTTTATGTATCTGAGAGTCGAGAACTTGAAAGGAATTCACACCCTCCTATCTGAGAAAATTTCAACACATTCATGACTTCCTGATTTAAATTTCTACTTCCGTGCTAGTTTTGAAAAGAGTAGCTTGGAGGGGCACCTGGGTGGCTTAGTCGGTTAAGCGTCCGACTTTCGCTTAGGTCATGATCTCACGGTTCTTGGGTTCGAGCCCCGCGTCGGGCTCTGTGCTGACTGCCAGCTCAGAGCCTGGAGCCTGTTTCAGTCTGTGACTCCCTCTCTCTCTGACCCTCCTCATGCTGTCTCTCTCTCTCTCCTAGAAATAAATAAAACATAAAAAAAAAAAAAGAGTAGCTTGGAGGTGTCTGTGTTTATGAAAAGATAAAAAATTATCATTACCCAGGAAGGGCTCTTTTTGAATACTAAAATAAAAAAATATAACATTCTTATCCCCAAATATAATGACACTTGATACAGGTAAATTAGCAAAATTCTAGCCATCACTTGCAGACTTAGAAGGGAAGACCCGGTCATATTAGGTGGTCCACTTCCAGTGTGCATTCCATGCTCCTTTTTTTTTTTAATTTAAAAAAAAATATTTGTTTATTTTTGAGAGAGAACAAGCAGGGGAGGGGCAGAGAGAGGGAGAATCCAAGCAGGCTCCTCACTGTCAGCACAGAGCCGGAAGCAGGGCTTGATCCCACGAACCCTCATGACCCGAGCCAAAATGCTCAAGACACGTAACTAACTGGCTGAGCCACCCAGGCTCCGTGTTCCTCTTTACTGAGCAGTCAGAACAATAGTAAAACCCTCCCTCCAGTTCACTACTCCCCTACTCGCCATGATTTCAGTGCGGGGTGGGGAAGCCTTTTCAATAGAAACACTCCATTACTTTGCTGTTTCTAGGGAAACACAGAGCCAAGCTTTGAGAAGTGGTAGTTGTAGATGAGCCTGAGAGTTCCACCCTTCATTGTTGGCCTATTCAGGTGTTCTTACTTTATTAGGAACTGATTGTATATCTACACTCAAAAGAAAAACGGGTAAAAATTCTGCCTCTCATGGTCCTGAAAGGTCCTCATAGACAGCTTCAAGGAGCATCCTGCCTGTCTGTGTGTACCTCAGCGGACGTATGTCTTCGGCAGCGAATCGTATTTGTCTGCTGCGGTTGCTCTTATTCAGACGTGAAGATTCCAACACAGACTTTCTGGCAGGCCCCTCAAAGGCTCCTGATCTGTTCAACTGCTAATCCGCGGAACCTGTTTCCTTACGTGGTAGAAGGTGCTTTGCCAATGTGATTACGTTAAGGACCTTCAGGTGGGAGTAGTATCTTGGGTTATCTAGTTGGGCCCAGTGTCATCAGAAGGATCCTCATAAAAGCAGGGGGCGGGGCTTGGAGGGAGGGAGATGAAGGAGCGTGTGGGTGGGTGAGTGCTGTCTGTAAAAGGGGTCGGGGTCCACAAGCCACGAGTATCGGCAACCCTCAGAAGCTGAAAGAGGTGCAAGGAACGGAGTCCTCAGAACTCGCAGGAGAAGCAGACCTGCACTCACCGCTGCTGAAACTGATCATGAACTTGGCACCTCTAGAACTGTAAGCGAATAAGTTGGTGTTTTGATTCTAGTCTATGGTCATTTAACAGCAGTAGGAGGAAGCGAGGTCAGGTGTTCTGTTTGTTCCTTTGTCCCTCACTAGCAGAGGGGGTAGGCCCTCACTGAGCACCCTTTTAGCACTGTATGGAGGCATGCATTTGGCGTTAGTTTGGGCATAGATGGGCGACGTCAGTCCGCAAGATCGCAGAGCTTGGATGTGGCTCCAGATCTCAGGATTTTTTTGGGGGGGGGTTGGGATTCACCCTTGAATTTGTTAGCTACTTGAGCTAACTTCTCTCTTTGACTCTGATTTCTTTCTTTAGGGTGAAAAAAGAAGTTTCACCCTAAAAATTGCAGTTTCTTTAATTTTTAAAAAATGTTTATTTTTAAAAAATTTTTTAATTAAAAAAAAAATATTTCTGAGAGAGAGATAGAGACAGTGTGAGCAGGGGAGGGTCAGAGAGAGAGGGGGGACACAGAATCCGAAGACAGGCTCCAGGCTCTGGAGCTCTCTGAAGCTGTCAGCACAGAGCCCAATGCAGGGCTCGAACACACAACCCATGAGATCATGACCAGAGCTGAAGTCATGACTGGAAAGTCAGGTTTTGAATACAGGTGACCTTTGAGCAATTTGGGGGTTAGGATCACCAGTCCCCTGTGTCGTGGAAAGTCTGTGTAATTTTTGGCTGCCCCCAAAACTTAATTACTAATAGCTTACCGTTGATCGACCATGGTAACATAATCAACTAACATGTATTTTTGTATGTTATGTTATTATATACTGTGTCCATACAGTACAATAAGCCAGAGGGGAGAAAATTTTAAGAAAATTCTAAGGAAAACCCATCAACAGTCCTGTGCTGTGTTTATTGCAAATGTCCATATGTACACGGACCTGTTCAGACCCGTGCTGTTGAAGGGTCACTACACACTGAACGCTGCACACAGTTTCCAAGTTTGCTTCATTGCTGATGGAACTCAGTTGGTAATTTAGAAAAGCGCACATGACACACTCTGACAAGTGAGGATTTTCTGGCTGATCAGTGCTGTGGAGAAAGTGGAAGCAGCTGTTTAGATTGTGCGGTAGGATGGTCTGAGAGACTGTCGAAAAGGTGGTATCCGAGAAATAAATACTGTGCTAAGGGGAGATCCGGAAGACGAGAATTCTGGGAGAAATGAGTGCTAAAGAGGGATTTAGGAGAGGGTTCAAAGCCTTGCAGACTGGAGCAAGGAAGCGAAGTAAGAAATCCTGAAAATGAAGAGTGTTGGTTGAGACCATTCTACCAGTGAATGACTTTCCGTTGATTTGGTCGCCGCTGTTTGCCAGGCAAAGGGTCTGGTTCTAGAAGCAAATGTCACAGAGCCCCATCCTGCCCTTTGTGAAGAGGAAGTCAGTGGGTCTCCCAGAATAGTAGGAATTATAAAGGAACTGCCTGTTTCTTTTAAAGTTCAGTAATATATGAGGAGAACTTTGTAGTCAACATAAAACCCAAGGAAGCAAGCTGATAATTTTGGTTCCTCTAGGCTACAATATTAATGGTGTATTTTGTATTAGGAAATTAAATTTTGCTTGGTAAAAAGTTCCTTTGGTTTTGTTTTGAATACCGACGAATGATATTACAAGCCTTATTTATTTTGTAACGTTTGTATTGAGAGAGTGGGCCAGTGCAAGAGTTGGGTAGGGGCAGAGAAAGAGAGAGAGAGAGAATGAGAGAATCTCAAGCACGCCCCACACTGTCATCTCCGAACCCTCTGGGGGGGGGCTCTGTCTCCCTATGGTGAGATCATGACCTGGGTGGAAATCAAGAGTCAGACACTTAACCGGCTGAGCCACCCAGGAGCCCCAAGGCAAATGTTCGGACTTATTTTTATGTTCTCCCTTCACTAGTATTTTCTGTGCTGCCGCTCTTTAATCACAGCTTCATTTGGGATATGATTTCTACAGTACATGTCTGGTTTCCAACCGATAACCTCGTAATGCTAGTGAGAGCTAGTGTGGTTGATCTGATGGGCGCCTGCCTCCTGTGCTCATTTGACAGGCTCTCAGACTGTTATTTAAGAGAGGATCTCTAATTTTCTCTATTGATCAAGCAAGAGATTGGAATCGATTGGAAAATTGTACCAAATTTAGGGGAACTCATAAATGGCCAGAGTAATGAGAAAGCCATGTCTTAGATGTTAAACTAGAGCGTATGTGTAGGGTCCTCGCATTCTGCTGCTTTTGTATTTAAGGAAGGTGCCAGCATGTTGGACGGTCCCAGCCCTCTCTGCAGGCTCACGGACGTGTCCTCTTCTTCCAGATGTGTTTCCTTGCATCTCACCGAGAAGCAGTTCCGCTTTCCTCCTCCTTCATTGTTGCCTATGTAATTTTGTTTATGATGTTTTTGTTGCTGGTGGTTTTTCTTGTACTCTGTACTCTGACTCAGGAAGCCCGGCTCCTTTGCTATTTATGGTAATTACTAGAGAGCATTTTATTTTGGCCCTTGGGGAGCGCCTGCTGTGTTTCTTTGTGTGGGCATGTATGTTAGCCTTGGAAAGTGTTTTCTTTGAGGTCAGGGCTTTTGTAAAATGGCCTGAAAAGTTTGTCGAACCCCAACCGGCCATTAAAATGTTTTGTGTGTGTTTTTGTATAGGACTCCCCCCACCCCCACCCCAAGTGTTTTCTTCATCAACTTAAAGATAAAATCCATCCATTCCTGTTCTGTTGGAAGACCTATTTTGTCGTGTGTGTGGGGTTAGAGAATGTCTTTTTGAGAGCTGCCTTGATAACCGGGGAATGTTAGGAACAAAAAGCCAGCCGCCAGGCCACTCAGTCCCTCTGGAAACAAAAGCAGAATTATGTGTTAACAGTGGGCAGATTTCCCAGAGTAAAGCCTGACCATCCTTTCTCCCCGGGCCCAAGAAGAGGGTTAGGAGCTTCAGCTGTGCCCGTCAGGTAACGTGGGAATTAGGGTTATTTGGCAGTTGCTTGAGTTTTAGATCAACGAGAAGCCACCCTTGAACATGTGCAGGCTGTTTTCTTCTAGTAAGTTGACCTTCATTTAGCCTAGTTCCCTCTGATGGGATATTGGGTCAGAGATGATCTGTATCTCGGTTCTCTTCCTCCTGATAGAATGAAATCAGAGCCCAGTCATAACCCAGTTTCCTGATAGTTTCATCGAGATGTTATTTTTGTATTAATTACTGGCAAATCAGAACCCATCTCTGACTCAGACCCACGGTTTCCCGCATTCAGTGGGAACTCGGGACACTTTTGAGTAGTTTATAGCTGTTTGATTCCGTTCCTTCAGGCTCCTAGGTTTTGTGTTTCAAAGAACAAAAGCTTTAGTATCTGCTAAAACTTTTTGTCTCCATTTCAGAGAAGTCCAATTCATGATCTTCTAGAATTTCTGCAAAAACAATAAAAAGCATATTAAGACCTTCCGGGTAACCATTTAAATAGTTAATCTGGTTTTCTTAGTTACTGGAGTTTCTTTTGGTTTTCTTGGCTTCATTTGCTCATGAATGTATAGCAGGGTTGATGCCAGGATTTGTAGGAATATAGATCCTATTAAGGCCCTGAGGGCACTTTGTATCACGGGGAAGTGTCAATGGTAGATGGACGGTTCTAGAGCTATGATTCTGAGTTCTTCAGTCTCTCTGGGCACACCAGACAACCTGGACCCGCGAAGTCAGAATGGGGGTGAAGTCTGTGCTTTAGCTCCCCCGGGGGGGTTTCCAGAGCAATCAAGCCTGACAGCTAGCATTCTAGTTGAATGAACTTCCAAGGCTGCTTAGACCCAGACCCGAATGCCAAGAGCTCTTAGCAATGGAGATGAGAGAGATTTACTTCGCAAGGTAAGGGTATGGGTTTTTTGGTGAGCCCAGTGAACTGTATTTCTGAGGTGAGAATCTTTGCTTGCTTCAGGGGCTCGAGGTTTCCTGAAGGAAGGATGTACAGAGAAAGCCCAGCATAGGTGTGGCATTGGGGTGTGACTTCTGGAGGGTGGGGGTGGGGGACGAAAATGTCTGATAGTCAGCAGGCGTGTTTTCCTTTGGGTTTTGTAATGTTCTGCCCTTTTCTGTCGCTGGGTTGCTGGCTTCCAGAAAGGGCTGCTGTGGAATTCACTGGACTCACTGAGAGAGAGTCCTACCTTGACTTCTCTCCTTTGCACAACTCTTCTTTCTGTGACCTCTTGAAAACTTCACTGCATAGTCGCCAGGTTGCTGGATGGGGCATCTCGTGACCGTCCTTTGAGTCCCCGTGAGCTCAGGCCCCCGGCCAGTGTCTCCTTGGTCGCCTGCCCTCTGTTTCGGGGTGGATGTTTTTCTGATTTGCATGTGAAGCCTAAGAAGAAAGGATTAAAAAAAGAAATTTTTTTTTGCGTTTTATTTTTGAGAGACAGAGACAGAGCGTGAGCAGGGGAGGGGCAGAGAGAGAGGGAGACACAGAATCCGAAGCAGGCTCCAGGCTCTGAGCTGTCAGTCAGCACAGAGCCCGACGCAGGGCTTGAACCCACAAACTGTGAGATCATGACCTGAGCCGAAGTCGGACACCTACCCAAGTGAGCCACCCAGGCACCCCAAGAAAGGATGTTTTTAAAGGGTGTGTAGTGTACATGAGAGAGAGACAGGGAAACTGATTATTATTTAGGACTTGACATGGCCGAATAGAAATCTCTTCCCAGCAGCAGCCGACGAGAGCCCCAGCATCGTCACAGCACCTCTGTTGACCGCTGCTGCATTCTTGAACTGCTGTCACTTGTGGATGAGGGCCGTCGTGGCAGATGGATTTTTGTAGAATGACTCTGGAGTGTGTGAAACCTTCATTTTCTTCCTTCCATCCGTCCTCACTCCTGTGCCTTCATTCATGCACTGTTTTATTTTTTAAGTTCATTTTTGTGTATTGAGAGTGAGCGGGTGGGGGAGGGGCAGAGAGCGAGGAGGAGGGAGAGACTCCCAAGCAGGCTTCCTGCTTGAAACCCCTGTAACCAAGGAAACTGGATCAACTATCTAAATAGTTACCCAGAAGGTCTTCGTACGCTTTTTATTGCTTTTATTGAAAGTGTCTAAGATCAAGAATTCAGTCTTTGAAATACTGACAGAAAGTTTTAGCAGATCCTAAAGCTTTTGTGCCTTGAAGCATAAAACTTTTTAGCTTGAAGGGACTGGCCCCCCGAAGTGTGCTGTCTGTGCAGAGCCTGATGCGGGGCTTGAACCCAGGAACCATGAGGTCATGACCTGGAAACCAAGAGTTGGACGCTTAACTGAGCCACGTAGGCGCCCTTTCCACTCTCTTTGTCTTAAAGCATCGTTTTTCCTGCGGCGCCTCAGTCAGTTATGTGTCCGGCTTTGGCTCAGATCATGATTTCACGGTTTGGGTTTGTAGGATCGAGTCCTGCGTTGGGTTCCCTGCTGACAGCACAGAGCCTGGAGCCTGCTGCGGATTCTGTCTGTCTCTGTCTCTGTCTCTCTCTGCCCCTCCCCCGCTTATGCTCTGTCTCTCAAAAATAAACATTAATTAAAAAAAAATTTGAAACTTTGTTTTGCCTAAGGCTCCAAACACCTTCTTAGCCATAAAACCACTCGTGCGGGTCAGCCAGCCTATCGTGTGACTTTGTCCCTAACCTTTATGTGTACAGGTAACCTGTTTTCTCTGCCCTTCAGTAAGTTAGGCTGCCAGAAGCTTGATTTTTTTTTTTTTTTTTAATTTTTAATGTTTTATTTATTTCTGAGTGCGCGCATGAGAGACAGACAGCGTGAGCAGGGGAAGGTCAGAGAGAGAGGGAAACACAGAATCTGAAACAGGCCCCAGGCTGCGAGCTAGCTGTCAGCACAGAGCCCGACGCGGGGCTCGAACCCATGAACCGTGAGATCATGACCTGAGCCAACGTCGGACGCTTAACCGACTGAGCCA
The DNA here is from genome assembly GCA_017311185.1 of Proteles cristata cristata. Taxonomy (NCBI): domain Eukaryota; kingdom Metazoa; phylum Chordata; class Mammalia; order Carnivora; family Hyaenidae; genus Proteles; species Proteles cristata. Next base: position 1,449,157 of record JAESUZ010005517.1, read on the forward strand.
CCCAGGTGCCCCTGATTTGATTTGTAAACTACTAGTTACATTCAGATCTCCAGTTCTGACCCATGGCCTGAACTCTGACCTCTCCTCTAGAAGCAGGCATTTTCATGTTAAGAAATCCACGTTCTAGGTAACTCTGGCATGTCTAAAAACGAAACTCTGGTTCCTCCCTTCTGTCTGTCCCAGAGCGCTCTTTCAAGAAGTGCCTTCCTTTCCACCAGAGGGGACTCCATTTACTGAGATGAAAGATTTTGGAGCTCCTTTTTGACTCCCCTTTCTCACACATTCCAGAACAGCACTGAGTCGGCTCAGCCTTTTAAATGTTGCCAGAACGTGACCAGCCATGGCAGCCACGTATGCCATCCTGCCCCCCCCGCCGAATGTGGGCAGATGCCAAGGCCTTCCCTGCTTAACACCCCCCCTCCCCCCCCACCCCTCCCCCCCCACCCCTCACCCCCCACCCCCTGCCATGGGTTATTCTCAAAAGCGCAGCCTATGGGAACTTTTCAAAATTTAAGTCAAATGGTTCCTTTTAGGCTGAGAACTTTCCAGTGGTTTCCCATTTAGAGCAAAATTGTCCTCTGCCTGCATCTGCTTTATTCTTTCACACATCCTGCCCCAAGTATGAACAGTCTCTACTTCCATCCACTTTGCTTACGCCACGACTTGGCTCTTATCCTTGTGAAATGTCCACATCGAAGGAATCACGACTTTGCTTCCAGATAGCCAGGTTTGCTTTCCCTGACAGCTTTGCTTTCCAATGCGATCGGACACCTGCAATGTCACCTTCGGGGCGGTCAGCCCGTGTGATTTCAGGGAAGCTTTGTCAGCCTGTAGGTAAGCATGGGTCTCTTCCTTGAACCCACACACTGGTACATTGGGTTTTATGCAGCGAATTAACTACAGGAAGTTTTGTCCTGTGTGAAAGGCGAAATCTTAGGACTGGCAAGGGGGGCACCTGGGTGGCTCAGTCGATTAAGCATCTGGCTTTGGCTCAGATCATGTTCTCGCCGTTTGTAGGTTCTAGCCCCACATCTGGCTTTGTGCTGACTGCTCAGAGCCTGGAGGCTGCTTCGGATTCTGTGTATCCTTCTCTCTGTCCCTGGACAACCCCCCCCACCCCCCCACTCTGTTTCTCTCTTGAAAAGAAACATTAAAGAAATTAAAAAGCTGGCTTGGATGTATGATTCCGTGAATGTTTCCAATTTTGTTTAGGTGGCAGAAACGATGATTTTTTTTTGGAAACCAGTGTGAAATAGCGATAAGAGTTCAGTCTCGTCATTGGACTAGGAATAGATGAACCTATAAGAAATCTGCCCTGTTGGAAACTGTTGTTTTCTTGTACAAAGGGCCATGGAAACCTAGAATCCAGCAATCTGGGCAGTATAAAACCAAGATAAATATGAAACGGCCATACCTGGCAAATCGTGTCTCGTGGACTCTTGAGCCAAATTGACTGTGTTTCTTGGTACCAAAGTATTGATATGAAAAAGAGTGGAGAATGAACTCTTCAGTGGTGGTTCAGAAAATCTGCTCTTCATTTTCTGTGTTATTATTGAAGTCCTGATGAATTTATGGAGTCCGTAAACACCAGTCCTCTGGTTTCTGGTACTGGTTTAGAGGTAGGGATGCAAGATGAGCCTTGGCAGGGGTGTTGAGGGTCGTGATGGAAATACAGCCTACAAGGAAAGTTGCCTTGAGTAGATGAGAAATTTTGTAGGCCCTTCTAAGAGATTGGGGTAAGTCTCCCATTGTAGCCATTGGGAGGCTTTTGTGTAGGGTAAGGAAGTGGCTTGGATTGTTGGTTTTTAGAGAGTAACTTCTGTAGCTGTGCTTTTAGAGACATTGTGTGTGTGTGGGAGGGGGGGCGGGGAAGGTTCCACTAGAGATCGGTTGGTGGCCTTCATTTTGGAAGCTCTCTTCTGTAGGAGGGGAGATGGGAACATTGTCTTCATCTGTATCCGAGGTCTGGAAGGCCCCACAGCACTGCACCTGGATTTAGAGATTGAATGTGAATCATGAGAAAGAAGTAGGCGTCCCAGTCTCCAAACCCTGGGCGGCAGGAGGGGTAACTAGGTAGAATTCCACTGGGAGATGGGGGCAGGGCAGGGGGAGGGGAGGGAGGAGTGTGTTAAGAACATGAAATAGAATGGGAAAGGTGGAGGAATCCTAGCGGAAGGTCCGGGAGAGGAAATGGGACAGTCAGGTGGCTAACACAGTCTGCATTCAGTTTGGTGATTTCTAGTGCATTTCATGGCAGTGGGAGCGGTTTGCACAGGCCGGGTGGAAGTCCCACCCGTCACCAGGCCAGTCTGCACCTGCGAGTTTCCAAGTGTGTGGTCCGCAGGCATTGCCTGCGAGGAAGTGGAGGTGAGGCCCACGATGTGGGGGTCTGTCACGCCTTGTGGTGGCCTCTCAGGGATGCTCAAGTTGGCAGTCACTCTCCTTGGGACACTCGTTTTGCACATGAGGAAACAGAGTTCCAGAATTGGAATCCAGATCTCTCTTCCCTTGAGGCTACTGGTGTGTGTGTGTGTGTGTGTGTGTGTGTGTGTGTGTGTGTGTGTGTGTTTAGTGTTCATTTATTTTTGGGAGTGGACGTGAGCAGGGGAGAGGCAGAGAGGGAGGGACGGAGGATCCGAAGTGGGCTCTGCACTGACAGCAGCGATCCTGAGGCGGGGCTGGAACTCACAAACTGGGAGATCTTGACCTGAGCCAAAGTCGGATGCTCAACCACCTGAGCCACCCAGGCTCCCCAAAATAGTTTTGAATACATCGTATGTGCTAGATGCCATGCCACGTGTCAGGAACACAGAGCTGATGGGGCACGCGGCAGGTACTCTGAGGTCACACTGACCCATCAGGACGGGATCTTTAACACCTCTGTGCCGGAGATGCGTCACTTAGGAATGTTTGTGTGCTAAGAATACTTTGTAGGCCACTTGTCAGTGGAGAGGAGAAGATGTGCAGGAAACGCAGAGCCTGTGACCTGCCACATAGCGGTGTCCACTTACTGCTAGTGACAGGTGCTGACAGAGGGGGACACAGACCTGGGAATTGTTCTGGACACCCAAGCCTGTAATGATCTGGCACAGAGCAATTTCAGGGTGCTTGGTCTGTCTGCAGAGCGCTGGATGGTATGAGAAAAGGGGCCAGGGGTGCCTGCGTGGCTCGGTTGGTTGGGTGTCCAACTTTGGCTTAGGTTGTGATCTCACAGTTCTAGGGTTTGAGTCCCGCGTCGGGCTCTGTGCTGACAGCTCAGAGCCTGGAGCCTGCTTCAGATTCTGTGTCTCCCTCTCTCTGACCCTCCCTCATTCATGCTCTGTCTTTCTCCCTGTGTCAAAAATAAATATTAAAAATAAGAAAAGGGGGCACTACATATTATAACAAACGTAGCACAGTGTCCATTTATATGCTCAGTCCAAGGGCAGGGTTTATTTGAACCGTCTGAAAATAATTTGATTTGAATAGTTTGAATAGTTTTCATAAATTTGCAAAGTGTGCCTAAGATGGCCAAAAATCAACCTAGTGGCTTATACGTAGCATGCTCAGTCTGTCTGTGTCCTGGGCACATATGGGCACTTACACTTACTTTCTGGGTGGGGGCGCCGCTGGGCCAGAAAAGCCAGCAAACCAGTCAGCTGTTGATCGAATTTCTGAACTGACCCCATCGCTGTCCTAGGGCCTGGGGGAAGAAGCCGTGGGTAGAAATTGCCCCAGACCCCCTCACTGTGGCTCAGAGGCCCATAACCCTTGACTGGTCCTGGCTGGAGGTGTGGGGGGGTGGTGTAGTGGGCAGGAATCTACCTCCATGGTTGGGTCACTCTGTTGGTGCTTAGAAACTGGCTGGTGGAAGACGGGGCTGTTATCTGATCTGAATCCTGGAGGATTTGTTCTGGAGAAGATTCCTTAGAAAATGATCGGAAGGCATGCTAACATGGTGCGTCTTCAGGGCTTACTTGGAGACTGAAAAGTCTCCCAGGTCACCCTCGGGATTTCTCGTACCTTCCCTGCAGACCTGCAAGGTCGCTGTGGCAGGGACAGTGGCGGCAGAGACGGGTTCCGAACTGTATGTATGGGCGGATATCTGCAATTTAGATATTCTCCCCTACTTGAGACTGGAATTCTTGTGCAAGGTATTTAATATTCCAGAATTTTCCTGCAAAGCCGAGCATAAAGGTACCTATTTTGAGGAATCTCCAGGACAATATGGAAATGCAGAGTCCTTGAAACCCCATCCAGTTAAACGCAAATGTAGGCTCTAGAATTTCCTGCAGTGATGGAAGCCTTCTGTAGCTGTGTCGTCTGTTTTTTGGGTCGACACGTGGCTCTTGAGCACTTGTCTAGTGCAAGTTGGAACTTCGTTTTTAATGAATTGTAAATAGCCACATGTAGCCGGTGGTTACTCCTTTGGTTAGTGCAGGTTAAAAAAAAAAAAAATTTTTTTTTTGGTTTATTTTTGAGACAGAGCACGAGCTGGGAGAGGCAGAGAGAGAGGGAGACACAGAATCTGAAGCAGGCTCCAGGCTCTGAGTTGTCAGCACAGAGCCCGACGCAGGGCTTGAACCCACGGACCGCGAGATCATGACCTGAGCCGAAGTCAGACGCTTAACCGACTGAGCCACCCAGGCACCCCAGTGCAGGTTTAGAATATGCCATTTGGGGAAAATTTTTTTGCGGCGGTCGGGGGGAGGTGTATTCTTCAGATAGAAAGGCTTTAACGACAAAAAGATCCAAATCCATTAGAATTATCCCGGGAACCTGCTTGTTAATAACTTCCTCCCAAATGAAGTTCTTGTAGACTCTCTGTCCCCACTGCTGTCCCCACTGCCAAGTCCTTCAGTCCTTCCGATGGGTCTTTCCAAAGACCATGGTCAAGGACTCGTTTGTAACTTGATTGTCTTTTTCTTTGCCCCTTCCCTACCCTGGAGGTCAGCCCAGATTTCTGCTGGATTTTTGGAGGTAATCTGGCCCAAGGTCTTGGGCCTCTTTGATGCCATGGAGACCACCGACTGTCCGAGGAAGAGCTGTGGGGAGGTGGAACCCTGTGTAGCTGGCTCTCTGCGCCCTTTCACCATGAACCTGGGGATGTTGCAGCCCGTGGTGTTGCTGCCTTGACAACAGCAGTGTCTGACATGCTCAGACGCAAAAGAGCTGACTTGGCAGCTGCCCAGCAGATTTTTATAAAGCCTCAGTTGGTGGCCAGAGAATCAGGCTGTCAGAGTTGTGTTATGCAATAAATCGTTTTTGAGCAGAAGTTCTTAATCCAATTTCAGCTGTGGCTTTTTTTTTTTTAAATAGGCGGTAATCAAAGATAAGTACACATTATTTAATGGGAGTTTGGAAGAAGTAAAACTCTTCCTTGCATAAGCATTTCTAGGCTGTTTGCTTTATCCCAGGAAGCGTGACTCTCAGAAAATTTGCTGCTGGAAGTGCTTTTAACTTAAAGTCGAGGCAGAGCAGAGTTCGGGAAGGCCATGGTTTCCTGGCCACTTGTCTTTCTAGATGTGAATATTCCCCTGATTTTATTCTTTGCTGTCTTGAGTATTGACAGTTTTTCATGGAATTAGGCCGGGGTGGGGGGGCGGGGGGAGTGGATTGGCATCAAGTGGGCTTGCGAGAGCTTTGTAGCGGAGAAAACACGATTATTTTGTTAAAAGGGAAGAAATATTAGTTTTAGCCCGTTACACCGCTCACATTTTTCTTTGGTATTTTATTTCTTTTTGGCTTCATAAATCCTTGTTTATGTTGAATCTGTGCCAAGAAGCAACACCCCTCCCTCCAAAAAAGGGCTTTCATTGTTCTTTTCCCAAATTGTTGATAGAAGAGGCTGGCCTTTCCAACGGCAACAAATTGTATTAAGTTGAATGACTTACCAGCAGGTATATGCAGAGCTGCTTCTGAAAAGAGGCATTCGTGGAGGTTTCCAGTCCTTTTCCTTGGGAAGAGAGGAAAGAAAGCGCTATCAGTTCTTCCCCCTCCTCTCCATCACCAATCCAGTCTTTCAGATGTTGTCTCCTTACTGTGTGGCTCTGAGCACCAGTCAACAAACCACCCCCCCTCAATCTTCCTCTCCACGAACTGTTTAGTTCTTGTTAATACAACTTAGGGGAGGGTTGAGCATTGGAATCGGGCATTGAGCCACATTCTCACTTTTTAATTATTTATTTTTGAACGTTTCTGAGAGAGTTTGGGGTGGAGGAGTGTCAGGATTGAAGCAGGCTCTGTGCCAGCCGCATACAGCCTCATCTGGGGCTTGAACTCCTGAACCGTAAGATCACGAGGTGAGCTGAAGTCCGATGCTTAATGGACTGAGCCACCCAGTTGCCGCTCTTATTTATTTTTTTAATTTAATGTTTACTTTGAGAGCGAGAGTGGCGGCGTGAGTTGGGGGGAGAGGGAGGGCGGGAGAGAGAATGAATATCCAGCAGGCTCCAGGTTCTCTGCACAGAGCCCAGTGTAGGGCTCAACTCAGGAACCTTGAGATCCTGACCTGCGCAGAAATGAAGAGCCCAGGAGCCTCAAGGACTCAAGGGACTGAAGCCACTCAGGGGCCCCATCACTTCATTTTCATTTAAAAAGGGCTGGAAAGTCACAAATTCCTCCCTTCCCTGAGCCTGGACTTGGTGGATAGAGCAAGGATACGCCCACATGGAGGTGGTGCTGGCTAATTTTTGCAGCTCACATACTCCAGTCACAAACCACTTGTCTTCGCACTTGCAGAAGCAGTAATACAGGGGTTTCATGTTAGAAGGTCTTCTTACCTGTGAATCTGAACGTTCTCTTCCTCCCAATCTGCCACCGCCCCCCCACCCCCGCCCTGCTTACAGAGAACAGTTGACTTCCTGTTCCTCTCCCTCTGGAAGCAGGAGTGTTTTCTGTGGAATGAGTTCCCCCTCCCGCCTACAGCAGGCTGACCTTTAAAACATTGGTGGGAGGTTCTGGATTTCAGTTAAAACGCAGGTGTGTATCACACTGCGTTCCTAGTATGTCTTGGATGTCAGCTTTATTTTTATATGGTGATGTGGTTAAAAATGATCTCTGGTGGTAGACCTTTTTTCTTAATGGATTCCTATTTGCTGGAAGGGACCTAGAATAATCCGTTTGGTTGACCTGTGTCCCAGTTGAAGCCAGTTGTTCCTGTATCCTCGTTAACGACATCCTTGGTTGGGATGATCAGTTTACTTGATCACTCTACCTGTGATGCTTAAGTCTCTTCCTAGGCAGTTTGTTCACAAGTGATAGGAAATTAAGTATCTTCCGTTGGATGGGCTCTGTTTCATTTTTTAAATAATTCTAATGGTTAGAAAAGGTTTTTAAAAACCCGAAATGTTTCCCTCTAACCCGTGCATTTCCATCCTCCGTTTTTGCGCTCCTAAATCAAGGTGACCCGAATTTAAAACCGTAAAAACCAGTGAGACCTGGACAGATTGCATAAGGAGGCCTTGACAGATGACCTTGGAACTGAGGGAGTTAGTTGCAGAGTCCAGACACTAGCCTTCAGCTAGTGCTGCTCATGGATTTTTTCCCCCCTCACATAATGTTTACATTCATCTCTCGAAATGAGTACTTTTAATTTTACTATCAATTAGGAGCCATTGGGAGTTTATCTGTTTGGCGTTTTCTCCTTGAGAATAAACTACTGAGGTTTGAAACTTTGCTTTGGGCACCTGTCCTGTTAGCGTGGACCAGGGGACCACACGTGGCAGTTGTGATTTCTCCTTAGCTGTATGACCTTTGGGCGAGACCCTGAAACTCCCCCCCCCCTTTTTTTTTAAATTATTTTTGTGATTTCCTCCTTTTCCATGCATTTTAAGTTACAAGGAGGAGGTAGCGAGCTTTGTGAATCTCTAACCTGGACGGGAGCGTTGGAGAACAGTTAGTCGGTGCCGGCCACCATGAGCGTCGTGTCTTCCCGCACGAGGCTGGTGCTCCATGCCCTTCCAGGTTGGTTCTGGGGCTTGGGGCAGTTATGGGTCTGTGCTGCTTGCAACTGCATTTCCATATTGTCCCGGAGATTCCTCAAAATAGGTACCTTTATGCTTGGCTTTGCAGGAAATTTCTGGAAATGCTTCTAGAAGCATCTTATTTTCACTTCTACTTCTTAAAGCCTTAATGCTCAATTTTCCATTTGTTGAAGACAGTGATTTTTAGCAGTCAAACTAGGACAGTGAATCTAGATCCTTGTGATTTTTTTTTTTCCTTTTCTTTTTTTCCCTTCTTTTAAAAATCAGGATAGGAGACCCTGCTAGTCTTATTAATGGCAGTATTTGCAAAGTGTTTGTGTTGTAGTTGGGGAAATACAGGTGAAGAGATTAGGGGATGGGGTAGGTGGTATGTCGTCGGGTTGTTTGGAGGCTTGAATTGTGCTTCCCCAATAATTGGATGAAATGTAGAAACTCAGAGGTCCTATTGATGCTCCAGTGGCAAGATCTTAAATATATATAAGGAAATTCGTAAAAAGAATTTACATACTCTAGAGGCGCTGGGTAGCTCAGTCTGTTCAGTATCTGACTCTTGGTTTCGGCTCAGATCATGATGTCACATTTTGTGAGTTCGAGCCCCACATTGGGCTTCATGCTGACAGTGTGGAGCCTGCTTGGGATTCTCTCCCTCTCAAAAACTTGGGGCGGGGGAGGGAAACCTGACATCCTCTAGGCGATTGAATTTTATCCCGGTAAAGCTACTGGACTCCTGTCAGTAGCTACAGCCTCTCTTTGTCTTCCTTTATTAAGCTGACCAGTAAACCGGAAGGGACTGGGGACTTGGTGTTAGGGAAGCATCCCAAAGGCATCCAGGAAAGGACCTCTCTGTTCAGTGCTGCCTTGTCCAATCTCCTGTGACTCTATCTGATGAGTAGAGAGAGCCACGTGGCCTGAAAGTGTCTAGGGAAGGTTGGAGGGGATTGTTTGGAATTGCGAACACAGAGGCTTGAGTGGAGTATCCAACGATTGAAAATTGTGATTTGGGAATGTGTAGTTGAACACAGAGGGCAGGAAAGTCCTGAATGAGCTAGAGGAAGGCGGCAGCCAGTGCAGAGGCAGCTGGAGAGGAACAGTAAGTGTCCAGGTGTTTTGTTGAAGGAATTGGTCTGTATGTAGTTCAAGCCGAGTGTCTCTGACCGGGTCATTAGGCTTGGGCCCCGTGAGGCCATGTGGATTTCCAGACAGGTGCCGTTTTCTTGCGGGGAGCTAGGTGGACTGAGGAGGAGGTGTCTGGTACGCCCCCGAGCTTGCTGCCGAGAGTGGGAGAAGGGTAGCTAGCCCCTTTGGATTAGCCCGTGGGGACTGTTTTAGGGAGGTAGCTGCAATTTAAATCAAGAAAACTGCAGAGATTTCCTGTGTTCGACTTAAAATGCCCTGGATGTTTGGAAGGTAGGGACAGCCTGGCCATGTGTGGGGAACCATAGTGGGAAGAGGCAGCTTGCACTTGGGTCTGACATTTCCAGAAATATCAATCGAGCTCTTACGGTATCGGGCTTGTCCTGGTGCGGGGGTATCCGTGGGGACCAGCATTTCCTGACCCCGTGCCGACATCGCTTAAATGGCTGGTTTAATGGGACCGCTGTTGAAGAGGGGAGGAGAAAAAGCCATCAACTCTTAGAGGGGCGTTGATGAGACTGCTGTCGGGGCCGTACTGGACCGTTCTGAGCGACCGTTAAGGCCACTGCAGAATGTGTATTGGGCCCGAGGTACCTTCTTCCAGATCTTCCGTGACCCACAACCTCGGTATCCAGCCCCACGTTGCCTCTCGTCGGGTGGAAGCTACACTTGTGCTTTCCGCGTGTGACCTGCCACCAGAGAGGAGTGCCAGCCTCTCCTGGCTTGGTGTAGGGTGACTCCCCACGACCCCGCAGCTGTGCGACAAGCGGCCTGTTTTAACTTCTGAATTATTACCTCCCCATTGAGCTTCTGGAAACCGAACAGAATCCCTTATTACCTTCTTGTGTCTTGTATCCACCTCGAGGGAGGGGATTGGGCTGGACTTGCACTGTACGTTCTAGAAATGAATGGTTGTGGTCCCCCCCACCCCCCAAAAAAAAAGTTTGCCTTTTTTTTTTTTTAATGTCTAGAATTTGAGACCCTATAATCTGGGTCATGGTTTTGCTTCTCCTGTAGTTAAAGTACTTTATAGGTTTCGTGAAGCGTCTTGTGTTGGTAAGTGAACCTTAAATGCATCTTCCTTTGCGGGCGGTTTCATCTCCCATGGTTTATGTTTTAATTAGACATTAGTTGTAGGGGTATAATTCTCCTGTGCGGAGGCCTGAAGTCAGAACGAAGGCACCGGTCTGAACACGATGCAGTAAATCATTGCAGGCATTTTGCATTGAAAGCTGTTTGGGGAGTTTTATCATTTTATCATTTACAAACCATGGCTATGTAGGGGATAATAGTTGATAATCACACTGGCGTTCAATGCGAAGAGGACTCTGGACACGATGGAGGGAATTCTGCCTGGTGGCCTTGCCTGGCCGTTGAGAAACGATGGGATTTCAGCCTCACTGTCATGAACTTGAGGAGTTCCATGTTTCTCATCCCAGTTGCAACAGAGAAGCTCTGGGAGACAGTGGGACAGCGAATTCTCCTTTTGGGCGTTGTGTGGCCCAGTCCTCTCTGCCTTTTACTCAGATTGGCTATTCAGGCTTTGCAAACGGAGTCTGGTCAGATGCTTCATGTTTCTATGTGTTAACCATGTGATCGGCAGGTAGAGAGCAACTTGTAAACAGGTAGCAATGGAGAAACGACATGGGCTTATGTCGGGCCAAGGCAGTCTGCTGGCTTCTTTCAGCCTCTGGGTTCAAACCCACCACCCCGGGGCTGGTCTAGGAGCAGTCTCCTGCCTTTCAGGGAGCACGGCCAGGAAGACAGGATGTGCCTCCTTCCTCTGGAGCTACCGGAAACCTCAGCTTGGCAGACGGGCAGGCATGGAGGGCGTCATGGGGAAGGTGGAAATCCCAGCTCCTCTCTTTCCCAGGGCCCCCTTCCCCTCAGTACAGGAGATGGTGGATGGCTCTCGTTCTGGGGAGAATCCCGGAAGCTTAGGCAGAGAGCAGCTTCAAGGTATTTAGGGCTTAGAGTCTCCGTGTGGTTGGATTTCTCAGATGTTGTTTGTGTTGACACGGAATTCAGGAGTTTAAGAGCTGGAAAAGACCTCGGGTCATCTGGCTCCCTTTCCCGGTTCCAGGGAGCTTTTACAGGAGGAAAAACCAGTTCTGTGGGACATGCAGGTCAATTGTGCCCAGGCCTGACTCTTGAGGCCTTCTGTGTGAGCGAAAGGAGCCCGAGGTAGCCAATGTCCCCCTTCCTGCATTTGCCCAGGGCATTACTGTTTTTCTTATTCTCCGAAGGCCCGAAATATCTGAGAAGCTCAGATCCTTCTTTCTCTAAGTTGAACTATTCTCAAGCGCTTGCATCATGAAGCAAGTATGTGAACGTAAGGACTTCATCGTTCAGCACACAGTAGGCAGGCATCCATAGGAGGCTTCTGTGACTGTCCTTAGCCATGGGAGTCTGCGCTTTGAGCCTTAAACACCGTCTCACTGGTTCTTGAAGACCATGGGCTGCGCTTCCTCCTGGTTCCCACCATCTCCATGTTTCCAGATGTAGCTCCTGGGCTCACTGCTGGTTGGCTCCCTCCCCTTCTCCTCTTGACCCTTCTGGATCCTTCTGTGTCTTTCTGTGGCCACTACAGGAGTGGCTGGGATGGTCGCTGGCCTGGCTGCCAGTTCTTGGGATTTCCCCACCCCCACCTGCCCAGCCTGGCCTTCATCTGCTCTGTTCCTCTGCAGAACTCTCATTGCATCTGATACCACAGACATAAGGGAGCCGCGCTAATTAGACCTTCAAGACCTGTTATTAACCTGAGTGTATTTCTTCTTCTTCTTTTGTTTTCTTTAAGTCCCCCCTTCCCATACCTCCTACCCCCACTTCCCAGTTCTCTACTCTGCCACGATCCAGTGCTCTATTCCTGCTGTGGTGTGTCTCTCTCATTTAGGGCTCATTTCCTTAAGAGGTCAGCGCAGATCCAATTTCGTTTCTTCTGACCAAATTGCAGATTCTTTGAAGGCAGCACCGAGCCCCCACCCCCAGCACCAGCAGCAGCAGTTTCTAAAACAGGGCCGCACGTGTGGGAGGTGCACATGTCCTGGAATTACTCCGGGAAACTCCAGCGCACTGGTTCATTACACCTGTGCTTTTGGGGTAACAGCTCCTCTTTCTCAATTTTTGCCAGGAATAGACAGTTTGAGTGTTACTGGTTAACGAGGGTATGTGGGCGTAGGGCTTGTAAAGGGGGTGAGCCGGTGGTCTTCCCTCCACTCCATTTCACAGTCCGTGGGTTGGCTTTTCTGGGGCCATCAGAAAGGCAGAGCTGAATGAACCCTTCCCGACCGTAGGAGGGTGTGATGGCCCTGGAAGTGCATCTGGCTCTGATACTTTGGGATGCGTTTCAACGTTTATTTTCATTCCGGTTATTTACTTGGTTTTTGTTTTAAGCGATTTCCCTTCTCCCTTTTGTGTTCCTGCAGGATGACAGTGATGGGATTCCATGGTCAGAAGAAAGGGTGGTGCGGAAAGTCCTCTATCTGTCCCTGAAGGAGTTCAAGAATGCCCAGAAGAGGCAGCACGGGGAAGGCCTTGCTGGGAGCCTGAAGACCGTGAACGGTGAGCCAACTCCCTTGTCGGACTCGGACGGTGTCTTCGGCCTTGTTTCCGAAGTGGATGTGTGTTGGGCAGCTTGTGCTTCTCGGGCTGGGCCCCTCGTCGAAGTTATTTCGGATATCCTCCTGGGTGTACAGATTCATTTTCTTTTTTATTAATGCTCCTTTATATGCTGTGTAATGTAATTTGCAGGGTGCCTTCATCCGCCTCTTCCCTGTAGATAACGACAAGGGCTGTGATCTGATTTCTACCAGGTCCGGGGTTGAATGTAGAGTCTGGCTTAACAGGTGTTTCTGTGGATCTCTGCTTTTCTGCTTTGCTGCGATGCGGGGCGGGTATTCTTAGCGTGAAGGCTTGTCAGGTTGAAAGTGCTGATTCGCACAACTAAGGAGAGGCGTGGACTCTCTCCTAGGGATACCTCTCTGCTGTCCGCTAGCTCTTCTCCCCCGACGGTATAGGAAGTAGCTTAGATCTACTGTCTGCCTGTTGCCCTTCCTGTTCTCTGGCTCCACAGCCCCCCAAGTACCTGTTTCCTTGGTGATCAGGACGGCCAGGTCGTTACGTGGCGGCTGGTGTACAGTGGGCCCGAATGCCCGTGCGTGTGCAGGGGCACCTGTGTGATTATCAGACGGGTCCTCGAAGGCTGGAGGGAAACTTGCTCTCTGGCCTGAGTTTATTCTGAGGGCTCTCTGGAACAGGGTTAGCGCGATGCGCGTTGGACTCCTCCAGTGATTGTAACCGAGCTTCCGGTCACCGTGTGTATTTCGTTTCAGGGGGTGTGGTCGTGGTGACGTTCCAGTGTCTCTTGAACTTTGTTCGTCCTTTGGAATTAGAGAAATGTGAACCAATTGACCGTGTTCTGGTTCGTCACCTGCTTGGAGAAAGCAGATAAGCAAGAAGGGATTGTTCTGTTTTAGAGTCTTGGCGCTGGTCACGGGGTAGTAGAGGCATGTGAGGGGGTGGGGGGTGCCTTTGGCAGCGTGCCAGGGTGCAGAGTGACAGGCCCGCTTAGGGCCTCCAGTGTCTTTCCGTTCTGCTGAGTTGTAAGGTGGGTTGTCTGGGAGCCTCTTACTGGATCCGTGCTTACAGGCAGGACCTGTTCCCACTCTGGACAGAGGTCCGTCCCGCTCTGCTTCCAGTACTGTGTGACTTGAAACCAGAAGCCCCTGAAGCCCGAGCCAGCGTGCATGGGAGGGCCCCCCCACTTTTGTTTTTGAATCTTTCCCATATACAGAAGGTAAGTCGTAGAATCTGTTGTCACAAGTGCAGAATTTGGACCCACGTGCGATGTGATCGCTCACGTTCTCACCACTTCGCAGCGGACGTAGGTTTTGCTGGACGTTTTTTACGGGAAACGATGGGGGAGAATATCCTTGCGTCCTGGGGTTACAGTCGAGTGCTGGCTGCTGGGGGCGTAGATCTTACTGTCGTTATAAGGCAGTAAGTTCTGCTAGTTAGGAGGGGAAATGCATCCCTTCGTGGTTTTGGAATCTCTTTAACCCAACGGAGGAAAATCAGCTTTTGGGACAAGTTAGCTGGGTGTCCAGGATTAAATAAAGGTGGAATTTAGGTGAAAGACTTTCCCTTTGACCCTTTTAAGAGGGAACCGGCCCTGCCACCTAGCTGACCACATGTAGCCATTGTTTTTACGGGCCTTGTCAGGAGCTTGACCGTGCTGAGGAAGGAGTTCCAAGAGAAGTGTCAGACGGTTCTCTTGGGATCATTGAAGACTTTATGGAACTGATCCAAGAATTCGTTCAAGAAAAGTATGTGTGTGGGGAGTTGATGTGGTAGTTTGTATTTCGTGGTGATCAAGTCTGACGTGTCATTTTCTTGTTGATTTTTAAGTATGGAGACCCCAAGGCGCCTCTCTTTCGGTGGTGGAATTGCTGTGAACAGGCCTGTTTCTGGTTTTTGTTGTTATTGGTGGAGCTGATGGTCTGAGCCCACATTTTCCTTGTTCTGTGTATTGGATTTCCAGAGCTGTTCTGAGTAAACACGACTCCATGTTTCAAGAATAATTTTCTTAAAGGCAGCTAATGAGTTGAACTGTGCTTTCTCTTTGGGCGGGGGGGTGGGGTGGGGGGCGCTTCTGGAGAGATGGGGAGACCAGCTCCTCCCCTGCAGGTCCCCGAAACTCAGCTGTGCTCTCCTAGGGGGCATGGTCCAGCGTTGGTGGTACAGTGGTGAGCATAGCTGCCTTCCTAGGGGGCATGGTCCAGAGAACGCAGAAAGCATGGGGAGCATCCCAGGCCCTTCCGGCAGCTGAGGTTGGAGGTAGGACGATCACAAGCCATGTTATCTGGGTGTGCGCGCGCGTGTGTGTGTGTGTGGTGTTCTGGTTAGTCACCTAACCTTTTGAGATTCTCTTTTAAAAATTGAAATCCATTGGTCCGGTGTTAGTTATCAGAGAGATTTGACCGGTGGTAGGGTTTTGAAGCTGCCCAGTACAGAACCCTCGTTTAGGATACAGGGAAGGAAAGTGACCAGACAAGGATCAGAGCGGGTACCTGTCCCCAGATTGGAGGGTGGGGGAGGGTGGGTACCTGTTCCCAGATTTTGGGCAGGGTTGACTGCTGCCCGTGTGGCTCTTCCCTCCCCTTTTCATGCGTTGCTGCTTGGGGGCCTTGGGTAGTGACCTATCTGAGACCCCTTGTGTCATCTGACTACAATGCGGGGCTTTGTGAGCGCTCCCTGCAGCAGTGACTTTTCTAAGGTGACACGGCTGTCCGCGGTGTAGTAGTGGAATTGCCATCACCTCTCCAGCCATGGCACTTTGAGCCTAGTACTTATTTCAGAAGACAGAAGGGATGAAAATGACCCTGTATCTTTGCAACCAGGGTATTGAAAACCTTTTTATTTTTCCACTGGATCACTTTTCAGAGATGTTTCTGGGTTATTGGTCTCACCAGAGTTCTGGGGGAGATTCCATTTTCCAGGAGTCCTCTGCGTTCACAAATAGAATAGGCTTGAGGTGCTTCTCTCTAACAGGAGAACGGATGGACCTCACTTCCGCTACCCCCTGGCGCGGGAGACCGATGAGCCAGCGTCTCCGTCCTTGCCCTCCTGTGTGAGGTGGGTGGGGTCGGCGTCTGTTAACACGCGCGCGCACACACACACACACACACACACACAGCACCGGCGCGCGCGCACACACACACACACCCAGCACTGGCGCGCGCGCACACGCGCACACACACACACACACACACACACACACACACACGGCACCGGCTCCTTTTTTGCCGCCCGTTTCTGTGGGTCCTAGTGCGTAGCAGTAATAACCCAAGCAGACACAGGCTCTCAGGGAGACCTCCTGTTTTACGTCCTGAAATTCAGGTTTGCCATCAGTCTTCCTTCTGCAGTTCTAAAGTAACCAGATATGGTTTTTTTTCTGTTTCTTTGGTCCTCGTAAAAGGGGTGAACCTGAGTTTTGAGCAGCCTCACGGATTGTGTGTAGGAATTGGAGCCCTTGTTACGGCGTGTTGGTTATAGCCGGGCGCAGGGGAGGCGGTACTCGGGTTTTGCTGACTGTGAGGGCCTTCTGTGTGCTTCCTGCTATAGATAATGCCACTTCTTCTGGCTGCTATAAAGTGACAAAAGCATGGGGAAGGGCTGGCAGAGGCTGAGGCTGAGGCTACTCTTTGAGGGCCCTTGGCCCGCTGGGGCTGAAATTAGGGACATTTAAATAATAACATGCTGCACAAATGAGTACAGATAATTACACAGTAAGAGAGGGGAGCTATTAGCTGTATTTGAGTTTCATTTGCTTCCTATAAATGTCATCTGGGATCCAGCAAGCCCTCTGGCCAGCCAAAGGACCTTGAGTAGATTCAAGGGAACCTGGATCCTTTCTCTTAGAACCTCACCGCAGTCGTGATGGCTGACCGGTACCGAGCACTCCCAGTCGACCCGTCAGCATTCCAGCACTTTCTCTGTAGTTCATGGAATAGGTCTTCAGAACAGGCCTTATCGTAGATGAGGAAATGATCCACCAGAGTGGATGAGCCATCAGTCTACACAAGTAGACCTCAGCCGTCAGACTTTTCAGCCTTGGCTTTCTCTATCTGGACTTTAAACCACCCCTTGGATAAACAGAAGTAACTTTGGAACCCTCTGTAAAGAGAGGATTCCAAAAGCTAAGAATTTGTAGGAGACCTTTGTTTTAAAAAAAAAAAAAAGAAAATTCCCAGTAGCCATCTCTTTGGAAGGAGAGCATGTGAAGAGGACGTCGGGGGTGGGGTGGGCAGAAGTATGAATGTGGCATATTTGTGGTCTTGATTAGAGCTTATCATTGATCGGTTAACCACAGGGGCATACATTTTATTCACCTAGAGGTAGAGTGGTTTTGTTTTGTTTTTGTTTTTTTTTTTAAGTTTATTTTTGAGAGTGAGACCGAGTTCTAGCTGGGGAGGGGCAGAGAGAGAGAGGGAGACACAGAGTGTGAAGCAGGCTCCAGGCTCTGAGCTGTCAGCACAGAGCCCAACGTGGGGCTCGAACCCACGAATCATGAGACCCTCAGCTGAACTCAGATGCTCAACTGACTGAGCCACCCAGGCGCCCTGAGATTAGTATTTTTAATGCTGCTGTTGAACCACCAGTTTGTCGCTCTCCATACAGTCCTGTCGTCACATGACACGGCCTTTCTGGCAAAAACTGCTGATTTGTCGGGAAGGGCTGACATTGGAAGTGTAGATAAAGAACACCTCCCTTAAGGAGAAGAATTTTGGGCTTGTTCAAAATCTTTTTTTAAGGTTTAGTTTTGAGAGAGAGTACACACGTCCATGTGCACGATTGGGGGAAGGTTGAGAGACAGAGAAATGGGCTCTGTGCTATCAGCTCAGAGCCTGGAGCCTGACGCGGGGCTCAGACTCCCAAACTGCGAGATTAAGACCTGAACCAAAACCAAAAGTCGGATTCCTAACCGACTGAGCCACCCAGGCGCCCCTGGACTCCCGTCAGCATCTCATAGATTCCTGATGTTTTGTTTGCAGAATGAAACTTGGGCCCAAGTCCTGTGAATTCATTGTTCGCCTTGTAAAATAAAAATGCCCTGTGACCCAGAATGAAAACTCCGAGGGGCGCTTGGGTGGCTCAGTCGGTTGACTGTCCGACTTCAGCTCAGGTCATGATCTTGTGGTCCATGAGTTCGAGCGCCGCGACGGGCTCTGTGCTGACAGCTCAGAGCCTGGAGTTTGCTTCGGATTCTGTGTCTCCCTCTCTCTCTGCCCCTCCCCAGTTCATATTCTGTCTCTGTCTCTCAAAAACAAATAAATGTTTAAAAAAATTAAAAACAAAACAAAAAAGAAAACCCCAAACATGTTGTCCTGTGACTGGAAGTTTATTTACATAGCTGTATCTGAAAACGTGTCATGTGTCATGGTTGAATGGGTATCTTCATCAAGAGAGGGCCGGGAAGGGGGGTGTGAGGGGGGCACACCTCTCCCTTCTGCTTTGGCCCCGAAGCATTCATATCTAGCTGTTCTAAGGATGGTCCCCACTTCAGGAAGGACCTGCTTGTCTCCTGAAGAACGTGGCTTAGTGGCACCTGGGTGGCTCAGTCTGTTGAGCCTCTGACTTCAGCACTGGTCATGATCTCCGGGTTCCCGAGTTCAAGCCCCGTGTTGGACTCTGGAGCCTGCTGTGGATTCTATGTCTCTCTCTGTCCAGCGACGCCGCCCCCCCCCGCAGCTGCTGGAGGTTTGGGTTTCTGGAACGCACCAGCCTCGGAGACTTTTCTTGTGTCCCCGATGTAGGAGCCAATATTCCCAAAGTGAAAAAAGCCAGGCAGGAAGGGTAAATCCACTTCACTGAAAATTCACAACTTAAATTTATTCTTTGTAAGAAACATAAACTACATTTTATTCTTGTAAACGGTAAAGTTGAAAAGGCTTAAGGGGTGCCTGGGTGGCTCAGTGGGGTTAAGGGCCTGACTCTTGGGTGTTTCTGGTCACGTCATGTTCTCACGGTTCAGGAGTTCGAGCCCCAGGTCATGCTCACCACTGATGGCACGGAGCCTGCTTGGGATTCTCTTCCTCTCTCTCTGCCCCTCACCTGCTTGTTTGCAGTCTTTTGATCTCAAGATAAACAAACTTTATAAACTTTAAATGAATAAAAGGAGCTTGAGGGCCACCTGGGTGGCCCAGTCGGTTCAGCGTCTGACTTCCACTCAGGTCACGATCTCACAGTTCGTGAGTTGGAGCCCCGCATCAGGCTCTGTGCTGACAGCTCAGAGCATGGAGCCTGCTTAGGATTCTGTGTCGTCCCCCCCCGACATAAACAAACATTTAAAACTGAGGCTGGATGTCTTTCTCCACGGCTTTGGTGTGGTCGTGGTCATTTGAGGACCCAGGTGTGATGCATATGGGACATTTCTTGATAGAGGTCCCATTGGTTGTTATTGATCGAGTCTTTAGAATGGAGGTGGTTTTGGGAGTAATAAAACGGAATTCAAGTTGCTCTTTTTTCCTGTCCCTTTGTGCTTGGGGTCCTTGCCTCTTCATTTCTCTCCGCCCGCCTCTCTGTCAGCTCTGTCCCAGATTCTGTGCTCCTCCTCACATCTTGGGCTATTTTAAGAGAAAAGGCATAGGACGTGGTGGTGGTATATGGTTGTGGGTGTGGTCAGTCTTTCTGCTGGTTTCCAGAAGCCCAGCTTGGTCCTGAGGGCAAAAGGTAGAAATCTGTGAGATCCCTTTTTCTCTTCTCTACCAGGGCATCAGTCCGGAACTTCTCCCTCATCGTTATTTACTTCGCTACTGAATGATTGCCATCAGTAAGCAAAACATGCTGTAGTTTCACTCCTAATAAAATAATCCCTCCGCTGATCTTGTATCTCCCTCCTGCTGTTAATCTCTCTTTATTGCAGAGTTCCTGGATAGAAAATGTCTAAGCAGTCGGTCTTCCTCTACTATTTATATTCATGTTCATATCCTTTCTCCTTTCGTATTCCTTTGAGCCCCTAGAATGAGGCCACGACTAAGGCTTAATAATGACCTCAGTCGCCAATCAAGTTTCTGGGCAGTGTTGCCTTATTTGCCCCCGTGGCAGCATTTGACATGATCAAACCTGGCCTGAACTCCACCTGCCTACTTGCCTTCTACATTTTGATTTCTTGGGAAGGCATCATGAACATGAGGTGTCGCTCGGCCAACTCTGTCTTCACCACCTGTCCTCTGCCTGTTTTCCCATGGTCCGTAAACACAGTTCCATTCTTCTAGTTAACTTTGGCCTAGACCTTGGAAGGTAGCCATATTTCTCTGATTTTCCCACACATTGCATTCTGTCCTTTAGCAATGCCTGTTCCAAAACTACATTTGCGCTGCTGCCACTAGTCCGTAACCGCCAGCTTGGACTGGGGTCCCTAATGCTCTCTCAGCTTATACCTTTTCACTCCACCAGGCGGCAGCCACAGCTGTCATTATAAACGCAGATCCGTGCCTGCTCTGTTCCTGCAGTCTCCCTGCCCCGTAGCCTGAAACGCTGATGCGCGCCACCCTGTCTCCGTAGCACTGTGTCTCCTGCTTTGGCCTCCTTGCTGTTCAGGCGCACCAGAATTTTTCTGCTTTCTGCTCCTTCTGGTTACAACTCTCTCCCTTATACCTGTGTGCTTGATTGATCCCTGCCTGTATTTTAGGTTCCTGGTCACACCTGGAGGTTTGAACCGGCGTATCCTTCTTGAACACCTTTCTGAGACTTGCTCCTTTGTCAGTTACCCTTTCGCATTTTGCTTTGTAATATTTCCCCGCGTAGAATTTCTCCCTGCATTGGGATGCCTGGGTGGCTCAGCTGGTTGAACGTCAGACTTCGGCTCAGGTCATGATCTCGTGGTCTCTGGGCTCAAGCCCCGCGTCGGGCTGTGTGCTGGCAGCTCGGAGTCTGGAGCCTGCTTCCAATTCTGTGTCTGCCTCCTCCTCTGTCCCTTACCTGCTCATGCTCTGTCTCGCTCTGTCTCTCAAAAATAAATAAATGTTTTAAAAAAAAAGGAATTTCTCCTTGCGTGACCTTGTATTCTTGCTGTTTGCTAATGGTCCCTGCTCTCCCCACAATGGACAGAAAGTCCACGAGAGAAGGGCTCCATCCCAGTTTGCTGCTGTCTGCTCAACGCCTGGGTTCCTTGCAGTGCGTGTGGAACGCAGGCCAGTGTGCAGACAGTGCTCTGCCGGACGACCGCTCCCCCTCCGGCAACCTCGGCCGTGCTGTGGACCCGCTCCTCTCTGATTAGGGCTTGAGTGACCCACGCGTGACTCCGGGCTTTGTTCCGGAAGCGTTCACACCTACTCCCCGGATCACAGCCCGTGCTGGTTTCCCTGTCCCCAAAGTGCATGCTTATTCATAATTGTGATATGCTTGTCTTAGCATCCTAAAGATTCTTGGAATTGGATCACCCTTGTATCCTCAACTATGTTTGTGGAATGCCTCTTCAGGTAACAAGATACATTGCTTGGGAGTTTACATTAAAATCAGGCTTTTCTTTGTTTATTTTCAGAGAGAGAGAGAGAGAGAGAGCTAGAGAGCAGGCAGGGGAGGGGCAGAGACAGGGAGAGAGAATCCCAAGAAGGCTCTGTACAGAGCCCAATGCAGAACTGAAACTCCCGAACTTTGAGATCACGAGCCAAAGTCAGATGTCCAACCAACTGAACTACATAGGCGCCCCTAAAATTGGACTTTTTAAGAAATAAATTACTGCTTCTCATCTCCTAACATGATTGTAACCTATTACTATCCAGTTTTGTGGGCTCGTATAGTGGGTCTCCAGTGTCTGGCAGCTTGTACAAGGCTGCACAGCAGATCAGGACCTGACCCCCAGGACTCCTGACTCCCATCTTACACACCGCTCCCCCCTCCCCCTTATATTTTGAGGGAAACTATGCATCGTATGAGATCACACACCTTTCTCGTACAATTCGATGGATGTAGAGACGCTCCTCTACCCGGGTGACCAGCGCTCCAGTGTAGACCCAGGACTTTTGCATCAGCCCAGAAATGTTACTCCTGCTCTTTCCATTTCATTTGACTTCTTTTAAAGTATGTGTTCATTTTGGGGTTTGTCACCATGGCTGTCTTGATTTTTTTTTTTTTTTTTTTTTTTTTTACAAGCTTTAATGATGATACATGGGCTTATGGTGTTTGCCCAGAATGTACCAGATGCCTGAGAGTGTCTGTTGAGACTTGCAGGTGCCCCAAGGCCAGCGGCTCACCTGTGTCCGATATGCAATTCTTAGAAGCCCTGGCTTGGTGGGCATGGATGAGACCCCATAACTGGATGTGGTCACAAATGCTCTTCACTGGCTCTTGTAGAGCCAGATTATTATTATTTTTTTAATGTTTTTATTTATGTTTGAGCGAGAGACTGTACACAAACAGGGAGAGGGGCAGACAGAGGGGAACAATGGATCTGAAGCAGGCTCTGTGCTGAGAGCAGAGAACCCAACTCGGGGCTCAAACTCCTCACGAGATCATGACCTGAGCTGAAGGTGGACACTTCACACTGTGCCGCCCAGGTGCCCCAGATTCTCTGTCTTGAACCAGCATTAACGTTTCGGCTCTGAGCTGTGTGCAAGTCCAGAGCAGATCGGCCCCTTGAACCTCTCTCCTCTCCTCCCTGTTTGGTGTCCCCTGTCTCCGGTAGTGCCGTTCTGCGAGTGTTAAGAAATCTTGGCCTTGGTGATAGAATTCAAGAAATTCTGGAACTGGGGTTCTCGACCTGGCTTCCCTCCCCGCAGGCCTGCTAAAGAGGCACCCGCAGGGCGTATCCTTTCTCTGCCGAGTACCTGTGTGTCCACTTAGAGTGGCTCTTGTCCCGAGCCTGTGAGCTGCCCCCTGGGCTTGAGGGTGCAAAAGCATAGGCTGGCGGCATGGGAGGGTTGCCATCTTGTGTTCATTTTCCTGCGGCTGTGGCAGAAAAGTCTGTGTATTAGCGGCGGCTCCTGCCACAGTGTTTCGTAGACAAGGCTGCGTGGGGTGGTTTAAACAACACAAGTGTGTTTCTCGTTCTCGAGACTGGACATCTGGATCCAGGGTACCAGCCAGTCCCGTTCCTGGTGCAGGATTACTTCCTGGCCATGTCCTCACCAGGCTGACATGGGGGGTGGGGAGGGTGGGAGAGCGTCCGGGTGTGTCTTCCTCCTCTGAGGACACCAGCCCCATCAGATTAGTGCCTCCCCTATCATGACCTCCTTGACTTTGCTCACCTCTTCATAAGCTCTGTCCGAATACAGTCACCCCGGTGTTCAGACCTCAACATAGGAATTGGGGGAGTGGGGTGGGGTGGCAGACAGTACTACTACTAGTACTGGGGTAGCGGTTTCCGATAGTGACAGTTTGATTGCATTTTAATTTAATTTTTTATTTTTTTTACATTTATTTATCTTTGAGAAACCGAGAGAGACAGAGCACAAGTAGGGGAGGGGCAAAGAGAGAATGAAGCACAAAATCCGAAGCAGGCTCCACACTGAGCTGTCAGCACAGAGCCCGTCTCGGGGCTCGAACCCACGAACTGCAAGATCATGACCTGAGCCGAAGTCAGATGCCCAACCGACTGAGCCACCCAGGTGCCCCGCATTTTAATTTTAGGTTCAGTTAATTTCCATGTCCATCTGCAACAGGTTTCCTTTTGTGCTTAGGTACTAGAATGATTTCCTGGTATGTCAGGAACCCCAAGAATGTGTTTGAGAAGTTCTTGTTCCTCCCAACTGGATGGAATGAAGCTTGCTTTTTTTCTTTATTATTATTTTATTTTTTAACATTTATTTTTGAGAGTGTACATGCTTACCAGTGGGGGAGGGGCAGAGAGAGAGGAAGATACAGAATCTGAAGAAGGCTCCAGGCTGCGAGCTGTCAGCACAGGGCTTAAACCCACAAACCATGAGATCATGGCTTGAGCTGAAGTTGGACCCTTAACCACTTGAGCCACCCAGGCGCCCCCCTGGGTTTTTATTTCTTGAGGGCCTGCTTGTTTGTTTGTTTTTTTTTAATTTTTAAGATGTTTTACTTATTTCTGAAAGAGAAAGTGACAGAGAGGCAGTGTGAGCAGGGGAGGGTCAGAGAGAGAGAGGGAGAGACACAGAATCAGAAGCAGGTTCCAGGCTCTTGAGTTGTCAAGTGCAGAGCCATACGCGGGGCTCAAACCCACAAACCATGAGATTATGACCTGAGCTGAAGTTGGACGCTTAGCCTAGCTGACTGAGCCACCCAGGCGCCCCTAGTGCCTGCTTTTTTGAGACCTCCTGGGTTCTCCTAAATCTCTTATCAAGGGGGATTGAAACAAAACCCATCAGCAGAGGAGCTGCTTGTTGTAGGCCAAGATCCCGCAAGGAAGGGGCAAATGGTATTTCAAAGGCCCCAGGGGTTTGGGAAGGTGTGGCAATCCAGATGGCCCTGGATGGATGTTTCTGTTGTCAGTTTGAGAGAAATCATGATATGATTTGAGGTTGAAGAATCTTCTTTGTTATGCATGAATTCATTTCATTTGTATGTATACTGTCAAGTTTTAGGTACTTATTTTGAGAGAGAATCTCAAGCAGGCTCCCCACTGTCAGGGTAGAGCCCAGTGTGGGTCTCAAAATCATGACCTGAACCCAAATCCAGAGTCAGATGCTTACCCGACTGAGCCACCCAGGCGCCCTCATTTGTATCCTACGCACTAATAAAATTTCTTTTTCTATGCTTTGAGTGTAATTTACGGCAATACTTTCCAACCATTTGTACTTCTCAACAAGTGTAGAAAGGGGGGAACCTGTGGGGTCCCCAGATAGCGCTGCCCTCTGGCAGAGGTGACTTGTCCAACCATGGAATTGATCTGTGTACACTCCTGTAAACGGTAATGTCCCCCACCCCCTCCTTCCTGGAGATCCAGGCCTCCGGTGGTGTCTCAGTTCGCGCTGCTTCATGATTCAAGTTCTGTGATGGGTGTATTTACGGAGCTTTGACTCCCGTCGGATCTACCACAATGGACTGATGCGGTTGTTTTGCTTGTGACTTTCTTAGGTCCCATTTTACCACATGAAGAGGGGAAACATGTGGTTTTTGGAAAGCATGTGTTCCTACCTGAGCTCCGTTAAACGTTCAGTGTCTTGTATGGAGTATCTTTAAAGCCAGAAGGGCAATAACTGGGTATGTTTTGGGGGAAATTACCCAACATCCCATAATCCCTAAATTTACAACTTGTTACGGAATCTCCCCTGCCACCAGATCCCCAGTGTCTTTCCAGCTTTCTCTGTAGCCTTCGGGGTGCTTCTGCAGGGTCCCGAAATTAGCTTCCTCGCGATCTTCTTCCTAAAAGATCATAAAACAGTTTAGGTCTCTCCTACCAGGAGGTTTGGGGCCAGGGAGGGAAACCTGAACTGTTTTATAACCTCAGACCTGCCTATTAAGGAGCCGAGTCACCGGCGTCCGTCAGGCTGGCCCTGTGTGCAGAGATGGCTTCAGTGTTCTCCTTGCTGGAGCTTGAGAGTGCCTGCCCCCCACCCCCTCGCCCCCGCCCCCACCCCCGCTCCTCGTCTCCACCATCCCTACCCCTCACTAGCATCGTGAGCTCCTTCCTGTAGCTGACGGTCTCAGCCCTCACGGCACATAGGGCCTCTTTCCGGTCTGTGTTTCCCTTTGGCAGGTGGGTAGGTGTCCTGATCAACCTGGTCTTGCTGGGTGACTGGGAAAGACATCTGTGCCTGACACCCCCACCCCTCCCCCCAAGCTTCTGGTGCTGCCCCGAGTGCCAGAGCCTTCTTTCCAGTTTTCAATGGCTCTGAGCGAGTTTGGTTGCCTTGTGATGCACGAAGGCAGCTCAGGGCCTCCCTCGGGGAAACTTCACCTCTTTTAATTCCGACCCCTTCCTTCCGATGGGATTGGGGTCTACAGGAAGGATTTTGCCTTCGCGTTCTAGAAACCTCGGGCCTCCTCTTCCGGAGCAATGGTATAGAAGGCCGGCGAATCGTCTGCACACACTAGTGGAAACGGGGGAATGGTGCACGTGTATTGCTTGGGCGCGCAGGAAGGCCTGGTGATTTCTAGAGGGATCTGTGCTGCAAATTGCTCTTCCTGTCCGGGAGCTGCTTTACACTGTCCTCACTCCGCAGTTTACCCAACTTCAGCCTAGTGTTATTTGAAAAGGGCCTTTCCAGTTTACTCAGTTGGAAAGTGTTACAGAGTTTTAAAGGGTGAGTTGGAAGGCTCTCAGCTGGCACTTTCTGAATCCCTCGGAGGAAAATATTGGCAAACCCTCCACTCTCTGCCTGAACTCTTCTTATAAATCGAGAAGCCAAGAGTTACGAAGCCGTCACACAGGGCCAGGTTGAACTGCGGGGGGACCCCTTCTCTGTCAAGACCATGGGCCATTTTCTGATCGTGCTGACCTTCCCCTCAGCATCTTAATGTTAATCTTCCTGCTGCTGAAAATAGAAGTATGCAGTGAATGTACTTTGCAAGGTATCTCACCCCCCACCCCCACCCCCATTTTTTCCCCTGGAGAGCCTTTTCTCTAGAAGTTGCACATAGCTTTGAATCCCACCCTCAACACCCCCCCCTTTTAACAATTTAATAAGAAAAGTGATGGGCTGCTTTATTCAACAGGTGTCTCGCCACCCCCCTCAAGAAGGAAAGTGTTCTATTTTCATTTTTTGGCCTCCCCCCCACCCCACCCCCGTGGTTCCAGGGGGCAAGGTGCAGAGATCAGAAGCAGGAGTTTGCCGTTGATTTATTACCCTGTTTGTTACCATCTGTCTGCCTTGCGCTTCAATCTGTTGATGGAAAGCCCAATGTGCTTGTGTCCTGGGGCCCGAGAAATTTCCGTCTTCCTGAGTTGTCTGACTGCAGAAGGCTGTACAGTCGCTTCCACCCAGGGCCCCAGAGCGGCCAGCGGACGGGAAAATGACCGAGGGGAGCAGGTTGGCGTGCTTTCTCGATCCATCCTTTGAGGCCCCTGCCTCCGCCTGTCCGGGTCAGGCAGGGATGCCTTTCCTAGCACTGTCCACTCTCTATCGCTCCTTCCCTCCTGGGGTGGCTCTTGATGGAAGAATTCCAAGGGAATAGGTGAAGATTGCCATCAAGTGGCTGCTCTTGGTAGTGGATGGGAGGGTGCTGGCCGGCTCCCCAGACCTTCTCCTCCAGTTTCTTAGCCCCTTTGTGAAAAAGCATCCAGCTTGAGTGCTTGGAGTCTGAGGAATTGGCTGGTTGGGGACAGGAGCGGGCGCAGAGAGCTGGGGGCATCTGTATGTTGCCTCCTCAAGGAAGCCCTCTTTGTAAAACCAAACCACACCCGTGGTCTGAGCTCAGGGCCCTGGAGGCCGCGAGCACGAGGATCTAGAGGCTTCCCTGGGGAAAGCGCTGGGCATTCAGCCTTCTGCCAGATCTGGGCCCCTGGAGACCACTGCCCTCCCAACTCCACGCGGGGACAGTGGCGGGGAGGGTCATGGCTGTCATCTCTGTCACACACGATGTGGCCCTTCTGTTTGGCTCTTTTCCCTGTTTCTCAGCTCTGTAAATGGAGTAGTAATTTCTTTCTCAGAAGTGATATTCTTAGGATTAATATGATTTATTTAAGGTCCTTAGTATCTGGCAGGAAGCGAGCATTCAAATGGTAATTGTGATCGAGGTTCTAGATACACATTACCTAACTGCTTCCCATAAAAGCTGTGGCTGTGGCAAAAACAGCACACCTCAGGGGCTGTGTTAAAATCTGTTCGCCCCGTTCCCAGGGTCTGGACGCCATTGTCCTGTGATTAGACCTCACCCCAGGCGGCGCAGAGCAGAAACTCCGCCCGGGCTAGAAGAAAGTGAACCCTG
Organism: Proteles cristata cristata; assembly: GCA_017311185.1. Classification (NCBI taxonomy): domain Eukaryota; kingdom Metazoa; phylum Chordata; class Mammalia; order Carnivora; family Hyaenidae; genus Proteles; species Proteles cristata. Next base: position 1,476,591 of record JAESUZ010005517.1, read on the forward strand.
GTTTGCCGCACAAGGTCATTCCTGGGCATGGGAGAAACCTGCCCCAGGAGCAGTAGCAGGAGTTTGGTGTATGTGGGGGTCACCCAAGCAGCTGGCGCACTGTGTGCAGAGGAAGGTGGGAGGCGAGAGGCCTCGAGAGAGGCAGAAGGAGAAAGTAGCCACATGAGTCCCTCAGCCTGGCCGCGCAACTTCCGGGGAGGGTCAAGGAAAGAACATTCTAGGGGTTCTGTATTTGCAGCAGCCTTTTAGAAGTCCTAGAGGCTAGTTATGTAACCATTCATGTTGCCATCTGTCAAATCATTCAACCACAGTTCCTGGATTCTAGCCACTTAAAGCAGTGTCGGGTGTGTCAAAAAAGTTGAGATGTTGTAATGAGCACAGGCGTCATTGTGGGTCTGTTTGTACAGGTAACCGGGTCCCACCAGGAACAATCTGCCCTTCATGGGTTTCTTATGTCAGATACGACACTTGAGACATCCTTTGTCCTGTTAGGTTGTTTCCATGAGGAGTGATAGGCTGATGTTTATAGCCTGTTTGTGTTGTTCTTCCTTCTTTTTTTAATGTTTATTTTTGAGAGAGAGCGCGAGAGCATGGAGAATGAGTATGAGTGGGGGAGGGCCAGAGAGAGGGGAACAGAGTATCCAAAGTGGACTCTACACTCACAGCAGTGAGTCCTATGTGGGGCTGGAACTCATGAACCATGAGCTACCCAGATGCCCCTTTTTTGTTTTGTTTTGTTTGTTTATTCATTTTGACAGAGCCCAGTGAGTGGGGGAGGGTCAGAGAAGGGGAGAGAGAAAATCCCAAGCAGGCTCCTTGCTATCTGCATGGAGCCCTGTTTGGGGCCCTGTCTCCCGAGCCAAGCCGTGCATGACCTGAGCGGAAATGAACAGCCAGCTGTTTAACCCACTGAGCCACCCTGGCGCTCCACGGTGTTCTTCCTAATTGCCAGATCCCACTCTAGGAAACATTTGGATGCTTTCTGCAGAATTTGGGGGAGCATGGAGAGCTAGAAGCCTAGCACCCTCCGTGGCCACCATGTTTTCTCTCCCGTGGTGTGTGAAGCTTTGCCTCATCCCTTGACACCCCCCCTCCCTTGCATACATGAATGAACACAGGGTGGTGGTTTCTTTCTGGAGGTTCCCTGTGTAGGTAGTAACTGTGGCAGTGAGTGCAGAATCCTCTGTGGGTTTTTTACACCTTTCTTTATGCCTGTAACCTTGAGGGTAGCAAAATGTGAATCTTAACTCTGAACGATTTCATGAGAGCACTTTGTTCATGAGTATTAAGTGGTGATCGCTGGCTTTTTACTTTCAAGCTATATCAGGATTGCCTAAAATCCTCGATGAAAATCACCTTTTGGGGTAATTGCTTTGCCAAGGGTTTTTCTACAGTTCTTTACTGAATATGAATAAGCTCACATGTTTTTATAAATGGGTCTGACCTTCTCCCCTCTCCCCTGGCTGATTACACCGGGTCCATCTGCTGCTGGTCTGAAGGGGGTTCGTCTCCTTGCTGCTCCGTTTGTGCTCCTCTTTGTTCACCCTGCTGCCTGGAAAGATGCCCCTGTCTGACTTGCCCTGTTTATCGGGTCTGACCTCTAGCAGAGGACAGCAGGGACCCCAGGGGCCGTTTCCATCTGCCGACTTGATGATCGGGTCTTGAGACTAAATTCATGAAATACCTGTAGATGAGTACTGCTCTGAAGAACTTGCCACAATGATGTGGATGCTTGGGGTCTGCTTCATCATATACAGTAGCCACTTGGAAGTCCGTGAGTCCTTGATACTTAGCTGGTCTGATTAGTTTTAGTTCATTAAAGTATGGGGTGCCTGGGTGGCTCAGTCGGTTGAGTGTCTGCCTTTGGTGCAGGTCATAGTCTTGTGGTTGATGATTCGAGCCCCACTTCGGGCTCTGTGATGACCGCTCAGAGCCTGGAGCCTGCCGCGGCTTCTATGTCTCCCTCTCTCTGCCCCTCCCCCACTCATGCTCTCTGTCTCAAAAATAAATATATATATATATATAAAAAAAAGCCCTACGTGACTATAGGCTACTGCGTTAACATGTATGACTGTAGAGACCAGATGAACACTGGTCGCTTCTCTTATGTCTTCAAGCTCTTTTGTGTTGTTGTTGTTGTTTTTGGGAGTGGGTTTTTCTAGATAGCCATGGTAGTTCAATATAGAAACCTTGTTTTAGCTGTCTACATGGTATGTTGCGTATATAGGCAGTGCCAACCAAGTGAAAATGTGTTCTTCTTTTATTCACCTGCCTTTTAGTGTCTTGAGCCATTTGAGAATACTTTTGCCTGTGGTATTAATTAATCACAGTATCCCTATTATCCCTGACTTCAGTATAACAATGTATTCTTGGCTTTAAAGTTGTCATTATCTGCTGTTATTGTCATTGTTATTTGTTAGCTCTCTGGGAGTCCATGTTTCATAGAACTACTGTCATCACGGAGTACTTCTTTTTGGCTGGTACGACTTCCATCTGGGCAACACATCCATTTTCCTTGTGATCTCATTTAAATAATCATTAACCTCTTTCTTCACTGACATGTTATTAAACTAATTCATTGTGACTTTTTATTTATTTTGAGAAAAAGAATACACGAGCCAGGCCGAGGCAGAGAGAGAGAAGGAGAGAGAGAGAGAGAGAGAGGGAGAGAAAGAATCTGAAGCAGGCTCCAGGCTCTGAGCTGTCTGCACAGAGCCCGACGCGGGGCTCGAACTCCTGAGCTGTGAGATCATGACCTGGGCTGAAGTTAGACACTTAACTGGCTGAGCCCCCAAAGTGCCCCATAAAGTACTTATTTGTAGAAAGCATGGAAATATCAGAAAACTATAAAGATTGCCACTGGAGAGGATACTGTTTCTTAGAACTAGTTTATTTCCTCTAATCTATTTTCTCTATACTTTTATTTCTTTTAAACTCCATTTAATATTTCATGCAGTGGAATCTCTATAATTTAGAACCTTGGGAGTCTTTCCTTCTGTTACTAAGTTTTGGAAAAAAAAATTTTTTTAAATTTATTTCTTAATCGTGTAATATCTTGGGAAAAAAAAATAGGTTCTGTATTCAGTATTCGTTGCCTGAATGGCACATGAAACCGTGAAGGAAAATAGCACAAAGAATACACACAGAATCGTTAAACGACTGATGTAGTTTCACTTTGTGGAAAAGGTGTGGGAGGCTTATAGTTTGACTTTTATGTGAACATAGTAGTAACAAAATGAGTTCGTGTAAGTTAGCAGGGTATAAAAGGTCAATTTTGGGGGAAGACCCTAACGGTTTCAAAGACAGGGAAGAAATCATTGTCTCTAAAACAAAGAACTTTAACATTGAAACTAATAAGGGATTAAATGTCGGGGAAACCTATTGTGAAGATTAGTTGAGTGTTACATAATGTTCATAAGATTTTAGTTGTCACCTGAAAACTTGATCTTTAGATTAGATCTCTTCCCCTAAGAATTCCTAATTTTGATCAGTAACTGCTGAAAAAATCAAGTATTCTAAATTACAAGATGTGTTCCCAGCCAAACATTTCTAAATAGAGAGAGAATTCTTGGAGACCTTTTCTTCTGGAAGTTGTAAAAGGTGGGGGACCTCTAAGGCAAGAGTGTGTCAGGCGCTGAAGGCCCTGAAATGGTCTGCAGGAGCAACCTGTTGCGCAGTACTTACTAAGTCTCAGCAGTTTTCTCTAGGCCAGGTTTTAGGGTTCTTAAGATGAGCCAGACTAAATCCTCTGGTTTAGAGAACAGGACACTTGATGTGTGCTTGTCAATCACTGAAGGCTGAGGCTGGGGAGCTTTCTAGGGAGACAGAAGAGAAATATTCTAAAAAGAGGGATCTGCATGTATGAAGTTAGAGGCTTGAGAGAGCACGTTAAGACACTGTGTTAGTTGCCATGCACGGAGGATCCAGCTACCACCGCGCCTTCATGCCCCACCGTGGGAGGGTGCCATCAGGTTGCAAAACCAAAGCACTGTTAGTCTAGTGCATGGTTTAGGAAGCTGATGGAAAAGAATTCTCTCTCTCTCTCTCTCAAGATTTTATTTTTAATTAGTCTCTATAGTCCATTAGGGACTCGAACTCTCAACCCTAGATCAAGAGGTGCACACTCCACCGACTGAGCCAGCCAGGTGCCCTTAATTTATTTTTTTTAACTGGATGCAGATAGACTTGAGCCAGTAAAAGGGACAGCAGGATTGTTAAACTATGTTGAAATCCTTGCATGTTAATCTTTCTCTCATTAATATCTTCGATTACTTTTTAGAAGCGAGGTTGCTGAATTACAGACTTTAAGCAAATCCGCATCTGTGACCACGTTGCTCTCCAGAAATATTTTTCCAGTTTGTTCTCACCCTACCAGCATATGGGAGTAGGGGTTTTGTCAGAATCAGACTGCAGAAGGAGACGAACAACTCTTCAGTTGTGACCTGAGTTACCTGAGAAGGACCTTTCAGTCCTTCTCAAACATAGATTTCTATTATTCATTTCTTTCTAAGTAAGCCCGATGACCATGTTGTAATTGTGGTTGAATTTTACTGGATACTTCTGCAGGTCATGTTTTCAAAATCTTCACATTCCTATCTAACTTGTCATCATTTCTGTGTTTACCTTTTTACAAATCCATTACCTGAGTCATTTAAAAAATATTTAGAAAGCTAAAGCTTATTTTATCTTGTGTCTCTTTACAACCAAATAGTTAAAAGTATGATTCATTAGCACCAAAGTTTATTAAGGCATATAGGTAGCTCTTATTTATTAAAAAAATTTTTTGAGAGAGAGAGAGAGAATCTGAAGACAGGCTCCAGGCTCTGAGCTAGCTGTCAGCACAGAGTCCGACGCGGGGCTCGAACGCACAAACCACAGGATCATGACTCGAGCGGAAGCCAGGCACTCAACCGACTTAGCCACCCAGGAACCCCTAATAGGCAGCTCTTAACACAGTTTACTATGTACCGCTAATCCTTTTATGTATGTAATTAATGCCTTAATTTAACCAATCATGATTGTCCTCCTGCCCATTTAACAGAGGAAACTGAAGGCATTCCCTGATCCTTCCCTTCCGTTCATACACTTCATGAATACACTTCATGAAGAGTAGGATTAGAACCAGGCAGCCTTGTCCAAATTGTGTGTGTGCTGTAAACCATGAAGTTTCTTTAGTGCTAGATGTTTACCCAATCAGTAGTGTCTTTTGTATTTAAAAAATTTTAATGCTTATTACTTGTTTTTTTTTTTTTTTTGAGAGAAAAGAGTGAGAGTGGAGGAGGGGCAGATAAAGAAGACAGTAGAGGATCTGAAGCATCAGTTTGTGCTAACAGCAGAGAGCCCTACGTGGGGCTCGAACGTACAAATTATGCGATCACGCTGTGAGCCAAAGGGACACTTAACCAACTGAGCCACCCAGTTGCCCATTTAGGTTTTTTTCCCCCCTTAAATAAGAAAAACCTGATGGAATGTTGCCTTTTCTAGGAGCTTCTTAATTTGAACTTCCTTTTTTAATTGTACTGCCATTTCATTGGTATTAGTGACTAAATCCATAGCAACCAAGTTTCAGTAGTTAATATACAGTCACCCAGCCTCGATCTGCCTACTGTGTCTTATAATTGTTGGTATTATTTTATAATTGTACAGTGTGGCCCTGAAGTCATGGTGGCTATAGGGCCAGCCACATGAATTACACAGTTGAACAATGTTGGTTCTTCAGGAATTACCAAGCCCTCTTGGAAAGAGTCCAAGCCAGACTCCGTATGTACCTAATTCCTTTTGGTATATTGCCAGTGTATTAACTTTTACTTAGAGTTCTAACAAGTAATGTTTATTATTGTTATGTTGGCTGCTGTAAAGGGCCCACACTTAAGTAATATTTTTGAAAGACAGATATTATCCCTGTGGATCACTTTTCTGCATTGGCTGATTATCACAGCGTAGGTGATATGATCAATATTATGTAGTTCAGCCCAAATAACAGATGTGTCTTTATCGATACATGGCTAATGCAGTGTGATCATTAAAACCCTCTATTTCCTTTGTGAAATTCTCAGACTCTGCAATTCTGTGAACCCACCTCACCCTGTTCTTTCTTTGTGATGAGTGTTTTCTTTTTTTGGATGGTGGATTGGTAAGGTGTCGCCTTTTGTATGCAGTAACTTCTGTAGGAGGCAGGAAATGGGAGAGCTTTTGGAAGCAGGTCATGGATGGTAAGTACTTGGTGACTTGCTCTAACTTGGTAAGGCCTGTCTTTGTGAGTTTGTTCGGTCCCAGCTCTCAATGTGAGCTGACTTCCTTGATTGGCTACATGAATAAAACGAGTCTGCATGTTACGAAGCAGCTTCTTTAATTAATCAGCACAGCAGTATTAGATATCCAGATCTGATGAAGATGTGCAAGTGAATTGCCCTCTCACATTTAATCCAAATCCTAGATTGGGGTTTGCTCCAGTCACTTATTTTCAAAATGCTACGTGCCGTTGGCGGGGCTGCTGGAGTTGACCCAAGTGAGGTAATGAAATGGTGGTACATGCAGGTTGGTCTTCAGTTCTGAAGCTCCCAGGAGCAATGTATGTCCTTGGATGACCTGGTGCTTAGGTGACACTTAGGTGGCTGGTGGCCATGTAGCTGGCTGGCCGCATAGCATTTCTTAGGATGAGGGATCCTTCCTGAAATTCTCATCTCTTTGGAAGTAGCTTTGTTGGAGTACTTAGTTGGAGTACTTTGTTCTCTCTAGTCCTAAGTAATGGGACTTCATATTTAAGCACTTGGAGATCACTGCGCTACACAAGCAAAAACTGACCCCTGCTTTGGAAACTGAGTTTGTCATGAACTTGTAAATTCGTATTTGTGTATCCAAGGGTTTCCGACAGTTGTACTTCTTGGTCTGTATTCCATAGAAAGTCCAGTGCGTGCTTTCCAGAAGACAGGCAGCAGGATGTTTGCAGCGTGGTTCCTGATAGCAACAAACGGGCAATACTTCTGTTTCCCTGGAGGAGATCCTGAAACTGGGAGTGTGATGCACGATAGTGAAAATAGGCAGAGGATAAGCAAAATCGTGGATAGGTGATCTTAGTGATGACCTTGTGTTGAATTGGAGGGGGAAAAGCCAATCCTCTAAGACTTAACCCAGAGTGATCCCCGTTTTGTGAAGCTCGTAATCAAGCACAGTGAAATGATATAGCACAAATATATGTATGTTAGAAGCAAGACTGAAAGTAATGAGGCGTGGGGTAGGTATGCTTAGAAGTATGCATATAGGTAATGCTTTAGTAATTGCGTTTGGCTATGCATTTGCAGGTATTTTTGACATTCAAGCAGGGAGGCTGAAGTTGAGGACATTTGGGGAGTCTTCATTTAAAACTTTGGACTTGTTCAGATCTTCGAATGTTAAAACTTTGCTGGTGATGCCGTCAGTTATACGAACAAAGAAAGCATCTTGGTAATCCTTGCCTGTCTCACTCTGCTTCTCTTCCCACGGTTGTTCAGGATTTCAGGACTGAACGTGGTATTTTTGTTCAGAAACTGACTCCTGTTCTGTTTTTATTCTGAGTCCCCCAGAGGCTGCTGTGAGTCCATGTATCTGGTACTGTTGATGCATTTCCTCTTTGGTTAACCGGCATTTTATCGAAACCGTCCAGAAGCTACTGGACTGCACACACAAGAGCTTTTCAGCTCTTTTCCTGACCAGCAGCAGAGCGCAGGTCAGAAAAGTGGATACACGGGGTTAACTAAGCATGCGTTTTAGGGAATATGGCGTTGCAGGATCGGATCCTGATGATGGTCTTGGGAGTAAAAGCAGCCTGGGCTAACACTGTTATTAGATCTCAACCTTCTTAAATTTTAAGTACTTAGTTACCTTCTAGACATTGGGAAGTGGAAGAAGCAAGGAAGTCGGAGAGTAGAGATTTAAAAAAAAAAAAAAAAAAAAAGACCCGGATGGCTATGCACACTCCCATGTTGGGGGCGTCAGAGCTGGAATGTGAATGATGACCAGTATCCATACGTGACCCCCACGCTGTGTTTCTGGCCTGTTATTTTAGGTGGTGTGGTTCCTCTTTCTTCTTACCTTTTCTCAGAAGTACCAGACCCCACTTCCAATTCTGTGTTGGGTGCTTTTGATTACCGAGGGCTCTAAAAGCCGAGTCTCAGTAGAAGAGGAAAAAAGCCAAATAGCCATCCCTTAAATATCCTTTAATTGACTGTATATGACTTATGCGGCAGTGGGATGCATGCCAAACAGTTGTTCAGCATTCTAGGGACATTCTGCCCCAGAGAGAACTGGGTGAGGGTCTGCTCTGTGGGCTCCTACTGAGCAGGCTAGGATTGGGGAGTCACATTCCCTGTGACTTCTACAGGGAATTCTGTCATGAGGTTTTTCCAGTGGGTTTGATTATCCCCAGATACCCCAGGATTCCCGGATGACCTTCTGTTGAGACCTTACGAGGAAGTAGGTGTGATCTTGGTTAAGAACCATACTTGCAGAAGCCTCCGTTTGCTCATCTGCGAAGTGGGGGCTTATGCTAGATTGTGTCTAAGGCCCAACTCTGAGTTCCGAATTTAAAGTGGTAGACAGTAGAAATTCGGAAAGACCATCATCTCCCTCCTGATATTTTTGTTTGTGTGTTTAAAAGTGAGGGAGGCAGATAACTGCCTTGGTGATTTAGGAAACGGGAGATCACCATCCGGAAAAGAATAATCCGCAGATCTGGGAACTGTCTGCTAGATGCCAGGAGCGAAGCTGGCGCCTGCTTTCAGGGTTTCTGCGAGGTGTAAGTATGTAAAATGTGTAAAGGCCAGAAGGGGCTCCTTTGATGGTCAAACGACAACTAACTAAAAGTAATAGTAAGGGGCATTGTCTTCCTGGCTCCGTTGGATGAATCGGACATAAAACTAAATGGCACGTGGGTTCTTAGATGTCACGCCACCATCTTCTCTTGCCCCTCCGTTGGAAAGGCATAAAGAGTAGAGCGTGGGGTAGTGTTCAGAGCGTGTGTTTTGGACATTATAAACGGCAGCCGGAGTTCATCAGCTTCAAAAGAATTGACTTTTAAAATCAAATGGCTTTATGACAAATGAAGGGAGAGGCAGGCTCCAGCTCTCGGGGCCAGGGAGCTGGCTAGCCCTGTTGGATTCTTGCCTCTCAACACCCCCCCCAGCAGCTGCCAGGCCACAGAGCCGGTTTTGTGACAGATCCTCAAGAAACAATGAGGAGAAACAGCTTCTGTGTTATTAGATTAGATGAATTTCCGTGCGTGGGGGAGGGCAGCCCGCAGGCTGGGGGCGGGGAGGGCAGCGGTGGCCCCAGCGGTCATCACAGAAGTAATAAAGCACCCTGGTAGCCGGAATTGGAGGGAGGGGAGGGCGGGCTGGAGGAGGAGCAAGCCGAGCGAGATTTCTGCAGTCTGTCTGGATCGCTGCCCAGGTTTCCCAGCCAAAAAAACAAATAAAAATAAATAAAAGGCAAGTGCTGAATGACACAGATTAGGATATTAAAAAGGGATGCCATTGAAAATGTGCCACGGACCCCCCGCTGTCCACGGGGAGGGGTGCAGTGTGCGCATGGCGGGGGCGGTCTGACAGACTGGGCACAGAAGTGTGGACAGTTAAACTGCCTGCCCCCATCAAAGGTGTCCTCCACCCCCCCATTCCCCTCCCCCTTCGCAGAAATTCTCAAATAAGGAATTGTCTGCATTGCAGATTGGGGGAGAAGAGCTAGTAGAAAAGCTAGTCGCTCTTCCCTCACCCCCCCTCAATTTATCAGGACGGGGAGAAAGCGGCCCAGACCCCTCCTCCTCTGTGTTGGGTTCCCTCCCCTGCACATAAATAACCTCCCCTCCCCGACGCCTCCCCTCCCCCCTGGCCCAGGGCTGCACGGCCGGCCTATTGCAGCGAGGAATCTGCACTGCCGGAATCCGCACTGCCGCCTGCTTATTACGTACAGGGGTGGATTGTTGACAAGTGCTCTGGAGCCGCGCTTGCCGCGCTCGCCCTCCCTCCCTCCCCCCTCCTCCCTCCCTCCCTCCCTCTGTCCTTCTTCCTCTCTGTCTCTCTGCAATGATCCGGCTCTGAGGAGGATGGCTGCTCCACGGGTCTGTCAGGTGCAGTTTTTGGTGGCTTATCTTGAGGAACCTGGGATAGAAGGTCTGTTCCTATAAATACAATAAAAACCAAATAGCTCTAGGTTTGTTTCCGGCTGCTACGGCTTTTGTTGGAGGAATAGGCCTTTTGTGGTTTTTCCCTGCCGGGGTCCTGATTTAAATCCATTATGGATGGCAAGGTGCTAGATGTGTATGTATAGGAGTATGTAAAAAGTGTTGCAATTGTTTAATATTAATATTCTTTTAGCTGTGATCTCCTCCCTGGGGGCAATGGTGGCTCCTGCAAACGCACTGTGGAAATTTACAAGAGGGAATTAATGTCGTCCTTAAAGCATTCAGCTCCGTTGACCATTTTGGACAAATCTGCAGTTTTAGCCAGGCTTGTATGAATTTAGACGTTTCTCTGGGGACCAAACGCCATCCAGCTATGGCTGGTCCCTTTATTTTATTGCCAGTTTATGTGATCATTTCCCAGCATTTAAAAATAGATGTTTGATTAAAGTTAATTAGTTTTTCCTTACCATGGCTTTGGTTTCCTTCATCGACAGCATGCATGGTTTCGTTTCCCTTCATAGTTTCTTTCTCTATCTCCCGTCTTCCTTCTTTGAAAGATGGAGGAAACTGAGGCATGTAAATAGATGCTGAGTGATTCTAGGTCAGCGCTTAAAGCCTTAAACCCCGAGTGCTCTCGATATTTCTCCCATAGTTTGTGCATTAATCTGTGCTTGCATTATTAGACATAAACACAGATGAATTTTTGGGGCCATCAATTTTCGGTGCCTCAGGCCTTTGCAGATTCCGTGGCTGCGTTCCTCGAGTTCTGCTTTCTGTGCTGCTTCCGTTAGGTTTCCGTAGGAGAACATCGCTCTGGGAGGGAGCAGGCCTCTCTGAACTTGCTTGCTGTCAGCAGTTTTAAAATTTCTATTTTTTAAAAATTTTGGGTAGCCCACTTAATCCTTTTTTATTACATTCATCTGAAAAGTGGGTGTGCAGGTGGCTTTGTGAGAGTGAGGTCACAGGGAAACTTCTGCGTCCCACCTCCCCCGCCCCCCCGTCTTGCCGGAGAACTTCTGTGGGATCCATTTTTGTTGCACGAGGGAGTAGAAGCCCGGTTTTAGGGTTAAGGGTGTGGCTCTCCTCTGCAGATTGTGTTGCCAGGACACAATATTTGGAATTGTGCCTGGTTATCAGCACAGACTAGTACCCGAACTAGTAACTCTCAGGGATTTGTTGATGCTCCTTGAAGCCAGCTTTGCCTAACTTTGTAGAGACCTGCTAATATTTGAGAGCCCATTAGGGCTGGTAACTCACCTGAGGGGTAAATGTAGTTGATGATCTTTAGCTTTAAAGCTAAATACACACACGTGTGGTGATTACGTAAAGGCGGAATATCCCTAGTTGTCCAGGAGCATGCTGTATATGTATGTGGCTGTCTCCCTTTTGAGACGGGAAAATCACATGATTCAGGTAAAATCTGATTTTTGCGGCATGTCCACTTCTCTGAACGTAAAGCTCCGAATGTGTTGGTCTCATTAACCTATGAAAAAGAATTTCTCTGCAAATGCCCTGGGTTTACCTCTACTGTGTATTGACTCCTAAGTTCCTCGCTCTGCAGCGATGCCATTGTTCTATAGCTCTGTCTCCACACCGGCCTCAATCCTGCATCCTCTCTAAGCACTCTTTCTCTGAACGTGGAAGGCGGTTTTTGACCTCCGGGGTGTTGGGTCCTGGGCCGTTTGTCCAGGGGAACCCTTTTACTCAAGCCGATACGAGCTGGAGTTGAGTGTCCTCAGAATCGAGGGAGGCGCGCTTTGGCTGGACAGTCACACGAGGTTGCCCGGTGGGCATGTTTTGGCTTGTTTGCCTGCATAAAAGTCAACAAGGTATCAGGGCAGGGGCTTGGACCCAGAGGACTTAGGGCCAGGGATGGAGGAGTAATTGATGATTGCATGCAAAAGTGTGGAGCGCTTCCTTCTCATTGTGGATGTTTCCACTTGGGCAGTTATTATGATTCGAGATACTCTACCTGTTGTTACGTTCTATAAAGATCATGGTGAGGAGGAAGGACAAGTAGACAGAGGGGGAATGTAAGGAGGAAGAGCCCCTTCCCCCTAAAGGAGCGAAGTGGTGGTTACAAAATGCACAGTAGACCTTGCTGGCCGTTGTGATACTTGGAGTTCCAGTAGCTGCCAGGGCTGGTCTGGAGGGTCCTTCGCACCAGGTGATTTTTGTATCCACGTCCGGCTGTGGCTCTTTGGTGGCTGTTGGAGTCCCTCCATGAGGGTGGTTTTCTTTCTTCTTGTGACTGCTGGTCAGGACGTGGGAAGGAGCCCCGTCTTTTGTCTGCTGGTGGTACTCACTCGGGGTTTCGAGCGCCGGAATAGGGCCCGTTGCGGTGCCTGGCAGCCGCGCGCTCGCCCTTCCCGGGTGCACAGGTGCCCTGCCTGCTGGCTGCTCCTTTGTGCCTCAAGGTGACGGGGTGCCCTCCGGGCTCAAGGGTTGTGTCTCTCGTCCCCGCTCGGCTGTGTCCAGTTTAGCTATCTGCTAGATTCTGAAATTAGGAAAAAGGGCTGGAAGCAGACCTCTTCCTTGCTTGCCCGGTGGCCCAATGTCTCCATGTTAATTATTACTGCATCAGTTTTTTTGTTTGTTTGCAAACACCTTTTTTCAAAAACTCCAGCATGTGAGGCAGGCTCTGTGGGGACAGAGCAGTGGCGGTAAAGGGCCCCTGTGGGCTTAGCTGGCTATTTACTTGTTGGGTGTTAAGCTAACAAAAACCTGTGTTGTCTCTTTACCTTGGGGCTCTTTGGAGGGGTCATCGGGACTCCGTCTTGGATTGCATTTTCTTGGTTGGGATGGGAAATCTGCATAGCTGACACAGGGGAGCCCTGTCTGCCCAGGGGCCAGTCTCCTGAGAGAAGGGATAATTATTTTCCATAAGCCGAGGTATTAAACCACTTTCATTAGTGCTTCGTTGACCATGAGTGTGGCAGTGACATCATGCCTCCTGACCATCATTTGCTGTCATCTGCTTCAGCGTTTTGATGTGGGGGGTGGGGGGGATGTTCGTGGGCCAGCCTGGGCTTGGCTTGGCCGCCCTCTCTGCACTGCCCACCCCCTTTTCGGGAACCCTAGCAGCCATCCAGAAGCTTAGCTGCTGAGCCAGGTGTATTCAGTTGGGCTTAGAGTCCGTATTCCTGTGGAACCTGCGAAGCTGGCCCAAGTCAGGTTTTCCCTGGCACCCCAAAGCAAAAAGCAAACAATCCAGTTTTTTTTTTTCTTCTTTGAAAATTTGGGCGAAAACTAGATGCTAGTTTTCACTAGTAATGGCACTAGACTGTGCATGCTGAGTACCTCAGGGAGGGCCCTACCTCGGCCAAGGGGGCTGTTTTTCTAATTTTTGTCGCAACTCAAAGTGCGCCAGCCACCCCCATCCCCCACCCCCCAACGCGCGCGTGCGCACACACACACACACACACTCACACACACGCGCAGCAGCTGAAAATGAAAGCTCTCTTTGGATGCTTGACTGTTTAATATGTAATGTGATACCTTGTCTCGCAGTGACAGGGTGACAGACGGGCACTGGGCTGTATAATACAGAATTACCTTTTGTGTAACTCTACAACAAAGCCCAGTACACGGCCTCTCCCTGATATGCTAATACGTCTGGTGTGCTCCAGATGTTTTGGAAGCTAGGGAGCAGCTTCAAAGGTCTCCTTCTCCCCCCCACCCCCTCGCTTTAACCCGTCTTCAGGCACTGCTTTTTGTGAAACAGAGGCATTTGATTTTCCTCTGGTTTTGTATTCTACCGTGTGCGTGTGGCGAACGGGATGGCTGGTGAAACTTCTTTGTGTCTAAAACATAGAATTATAAGGCTGCACAGCAAAGGATTCCCTTCTCTCCCTGCGCTGGTGTTCTGAAATCTGTAGCTCTCCTCAGTTGTTTCAGCTGGAGTTCTTGACCTAATGGGATCTTTGGCCTTGATTGTGTTTGGATCCCCCTGCCCCCCTCCTTTGGGTTCAGGGAGATCCTAATTCTGCATCTCCAGCCATCCAAGGACAGGCATTCTTCTTAACCCTCTGCTGATGCTGTTCCAGGCATAGAAAAGAAGCCAGTTTTTGATGTCTTGCCTTGAAAGCCTTTTTATTTCTTGCTAATTGGGGAGGTAGGCCGGAAAGCTCCTGAATATGATGGCTCGGTTCTGTTGCACCCAAAACTTTGGGGTCCTCAGCCTGTGAGACACTGGCCCAAGTGGTCTCAGGCCTGTGACCTGCCCCTCCTGTTTGCCGCTGGTGGCTAGCCGGGATCGCGGGCGGCCCCCAAGCTGCCTTCCCTCGCGGTGGTTTGGAATTTTCAGCTCCTATTTATTGCTTTTGTGAAAGACAATAGACGTGGTTTAATTTAAGTTCAACCTACTGAATATTAATCGAGGAGAACACATGTTAATATGGGGAGAAGGGAATCTTGGGGCCATTCTGTTTTCTTCTCTTTAACCACCTCTCCCAGCGGAGGTCTGGGTTGGTCGGGGGTGGGGTTGGGGAAAATAAAGCCAGTTTGTGTGTTTTGAAGTGGGAGGGGGGCGGGGGTTGCTGTTGTGGTTTCTCATCAGCTAAAAATAATAATTCAGAAAAATTGACGGCCGGGCTTTGTTAGGGAGAAGAAAAGGCAGGCGCATTAGCTTGTCTGATGTTCTGATAAAGGCTCTCCTGCCCTGAGAAATCGTATTGCATCTTGCTGACCTGGCCCTTGTGGATTGGGCGGGCCGTACAGTTTGGATTAAAACCCTCATAATGAAATGGGGTGGCCACCACACCAGAGGTGTGACAGTAGGTGGGGGCGGGGTGGGGGGAAACCCAGAAGGAACCCAGGTCTGCCCAATCATGTAGACTGCTGCCTAACTAAAAATAAATCTTTGTTGTAGAGGATGGGAGTACTGAAATTGAAAGTTGGTTTCCATAGAACACCCATTGCTCATCCCAGCTGGGTGTCCTGTGGAAACTGACTTGACAGTAAACTATGAAAGGAAAGGGGAAAAAAAAAACCACCTAGATGACTGGGGCGGGGGTGGGGGTCGGGGGAGGGGTGTAAGTTGGTTGTGTGCAGAACCAATTGGTGTTGGCGGCGCTGGGAAAGGCTTGGAAAAGCCGAGCTGCTCCCATTTGCCGTTGACAGGCAGTCAGTTCCCTCCGTGTGGGCCCCAGTTTCCCAATCAGGGAAAGCGAGTCAGACCTCTACCTTTGAAATGGGTGTAAAATTTCATAATCCGGTTCCTCCGACTTTGCACTTGGACGGTCGACTTTTGGTGCCTTTATACACTGAGGCCTTTTAGATATGAACACTTTCCTTGTAAACATTTTTTTTTTTTAAGTTGAGAAAGAGGGAGCGAAAGACTCCCAAGCGGGCCCCGCATTACCAGAGTGGACCAGAACGCTCCCCTGAACCACGAGGTCATGACCTGAGCTGAAACCAAGAGTCGGACGCTTAACTGACTGAGCCGCCCCCATGCCCCCAAATGCTTTTCCTCTCCCACCAGAGTGCTACATTTTTCCCCTTGGTGTTATTTGGCTTTGGCCCACTCTTTGAGCTTTGCGGTAAGTTGTGTAAAGAACCTTCTTTCCCTTCACAAAGTCCCTGATGAAAGGTGGAAGAATGACTCAAACAGAACCATAGGGTTGGATGCCTTGCTTTAATTCGTGTCGTGATAGATTGTTGCAGCTATCTTCGGTTTCCTGCCCTCTGGTTCACACCTGCACAGAGCGTTGCGGTGACTCGGGGCCTGGGGTCTTCTGGTGTGAACCTTGCTTCCCCCTGCAGTAGTGGTTCTCCAACTGTGGGCTGCAGACCGGCCAAGGCAGTATCCACCTCTTTTTTAGAATAGTCTGGGGGTGAGGCCTAAGAGACTGTTGGGGGACAGGCAGATTCTGATTCATGGTCAAGTCTGAGAATCAGCTGTATAATCTGCAGAGATGATTATTGTCAGGGGCAGGAATATAGCTGTCCTTGAACTTTCCTCTGCTAAGTCATTCGCTCCCTCGCTAGCTGCTTACTCATGCAGCAGATACAGAAGATCTTGTTCTGTACCGAACTGTGTGGTCTGCCCGTGCTTCACCTAACAGCATGTGGTCCTCCCTTGTTTCCTCCTTGATCCAAATACAGCTTCAGACCAACCCTCTCTTCCTCCTCCTGCTTGATCATCGCTGCCACCACCACCACCACCTGGTTTTGGCTTTTGTTTGTAGGTGTATCGCCCGGTCCCAGTTGGTGTTGCCTGGTTTAGTATTTGCGAGCTTGTTTCCTGGTCCCACTGATTCACCTTCACCATCCCCCCCATCCCTTCGTTCCTTGCCCGACAAGTGCGGAGTGTTGTCTTCGCACATCCTAACTGCTCTGCGTATGTTTGTCGGTCGGCTTTCTCACCGGGATTTAGATTTTGTGCGGTGATGCCTGTATCCCCAGGACCCGAGCACATGGTAGGTGTTAAGAAAATAAACAGATGTTGAAAACTTAAATTATTACAGGAAAAGCCACTCCCTCTCTTGCTTTATTCTCCATGGACTTCCGGGCTGTTGAAAAAGGTGAACTCCACCAAGAGTGAGCTTGTATTTAAGATGTCTCTCTGTTACTAATTTTACATGTGGTTCTGTAATTCAGAGTTTTTATTTTGAATTTCCCAACCTTTTCAGTTGTGGTCATTCACCTGTCTCCTCTTTAATAATAGGACGTGTGTCCCTGAATCAGTTGCTTAATTTCTAGGTTTTGTCTGTTTCCATCCTATTATTTTCCGTAGTCTGGCTCCCTGCCCTGGGACCTTACTAAAGTGCTCCTTATGTAGCATAGTTCTATGTACTTGATGCCTACGTATGAGTATTTTTAGAACTTAATTATGTAATCTAAAGGCAGGTAGGATTAATTTTCGTATATTTGACTCCACCCCTTGAATATATCCCAAAATATTTCAAAAACTAATACATAAAATTGTTGAATGTTCGGCTTTCAATTGATTAAAATGAAAAATAATTTCCTTCTCTGAGGCACTTGGGTGGCTCAGTCGGTTAAGCATCTGACTCTTGATTTCGGCTCTGGTCATGATCTCGCGTGCTTGGGATTCTCTCTCTCCTTCTCCCTCTTCCCCTCTCTTGCTTGCACTGTGTTCTCTCTCTCTCTCTCTCTCTCTCTCTCTCTAAACAAATAAGTAAATAAATAAACTAAAAAAAAAAAAAGGTTTCTGTCTCCACACCAGCATATTTCAGATGCTCAATACCTACATGGTGACCAGTGGCCACAGGAGTGGATAGCACGGACCACACTTCTGCCCTTAGACTCCTGGATATCCATATAATTAATGTCTCCTTTCTACGTAACAGCGCAAACTCCCCACGGTTTTTTCTTAGTCGGGGAAGTTGTGGATGTCCTCATTTCCATGTTGCAGCCCAGCCTCCCAAAGCTGCCATGGGATTTATTTATTGCATCGTATTCGATTGCCAGCCGTAGAGTATTCCTCGTTCAGATAGTGAGGGAGGTGCATACACAGCAGTGGACCACGTCCTCTCAGACGACGTTCCCAAATCTGTGGACCCCTGTATTCTGTATCGTGCCCAGCACCACGAATAGGAACCACGCTTAAGTGTTTGACCCAAAAAGGGATTTTAATACAGGGAACTAAGTGCTTACAAAGAAATTGGTGGAAGGGACGGAAGAACAAAAATCAAGGGGCCACACCATACTTTTGCCCTTGGTTAGCAGCCAAACACTGATCCCCAGCTGCTGATGCCCATGAGGCTGGTGCCTAGATGGTGAAATTGGGGGCCAGTCACTGCGGACACTTGTGTTGGGGCAGACTTCCCATTGCTAGGACTTTGTGTCCAGAACCCTAGAGGCAGGGTCTGGGTGCCAGAACACCGGCCAGGCTTTTCTTTATTCACCTGTCACCCTTTGGTGTGGCTTTAGTGCCTCTTAAAATACTTCAATATCCCTTGGCCCGACCCCTTCCCTGGACCTTTCTCCAGTTTGATTATTAAAAGCACATCATAGGGGCCCCTGGGTGGCTCAGTTAAGCATCCAGCTTTGGCTCAGGTCACAATCTCACGGTTCGTGAGTTCGAGCCCCGTGTCGGGTTCTGTGTTGACAGCTCAGAGCCTGGAGCCTGTTTCAGATTCTGTGTCTCACTCTCTCTCTGCTCCTCCCCCGCCTGTGCTCTGTCTCTCTCAAACAAACACACACACAAAAAAAAAAATTGGAAAAAACCCAGCACACTCCCTCTTCCTCTTCTGCCTGGTGTTCTGTATCCATGTCCTTTGAGACCATCAAAGGCAAATGGGACTGTCTCCTGTCCTGGATTGCTAGGAAGACGAAGTTGTGTAGTAGGATTTCTAGTTAATGACCTAAGCCGTGCCTCCAAAATACTGATGCTTTTGCTCGTGGCGTTCCTGAAGACCGTTCCAAAAGGATTTCAGTGTTTCCAAAAGTATGCCTTCAGCCCTTTGAAAGGAAACTAGTTTGAATCGGTGACACACGAAGTGCCTTTCTTTTCGCCACCCACCCCAGCCCCAAAAGATGTTTATTTTGAAAAGAACCCTGCAGTCTGTTGCATTACAGGATTCTGCTTGGGTTTTGTACTGTTGAAACTATTTCCTGGGCCTAAAGTACAATGAGGTGTCC
The DNA here is from genome assembly GCA_017311185.1 of Proteles cristata cristata. Taxonomy (NCBI): domain Eukaryota; kingdom Metazoa; phylum Chordata; class Mammalia; order Carnivora; family Hyaenidae; genus Proteles; species Proteles cristata. The sequence continues at coordinate 1,495,354 of JAESUZ010005517.1, forward strand.
CACCAGAAGGGGCCTATACCCTTTCTTTAAAAAAAATTTTTTTTTAAAAAAATCTGTTTATTTTTGAGAGAGAGAGAGAGAGAAACGGAGTTTGATCTGGGGAGGGACAGAGAGAGAGGGAGACACAGAATCCAAATCCTGCTCTAGTCTCTGACCTGTCAGCAGAGAGCCCGACGCGGGGCTTGAACTCAGGAACCACGAGATCATGACCTGAGTCGAAGTCGGACGCTTAACCGACTGAGCCACCCCGGCGCCCCGGGACCTGTACCTTTTAATCCTCTTCTTCCCAAATTCTGGTCTGTCCTCATCAGCCATTGTGTGAGGGGTAACTGTGGTAAAGCGCTGCTTCCTGATGTCATGTGTTTTAAGTGTTTGTCCCCTTTTCTCACCTGTAGGGCTCCTTGGTCATGGCCAGTCTAAGGGATTAGGACCAGCATCAGAACAGTCAGAGAATGAGAAGGACGATGCATCCCAGGTGTCCTCAACTAGCAACGATGTTAGTTCTTCAGATTTTGAAGAAGGGCCGTCGAGGAAAAGGTTAGTACCCAAGGCTGAAAATGCTGGCGCCTTAAACCAGGGACCTCAAGCCAGACGCCAGGCTTTCCCACAGGGGAGCAAATCGGGCCCCCTCCCCCTGCCTCCTGGTTTTCCCAGCGGAGTCAGGGTTCTGGATGCTTCTCACCCCATGTTTTGGTACCTAAGTATCATCCGCCATCCACCAACTGTCATTAAAAACAACCCCCCCTCAGAAAACGGTCTGGGCCCGACGGAACCTCTTCTTGGCCTGAGACTCGGCAACCCTGTGGCCTGTAATTCTTCACTGATCTTTTCATCGATCGACTCTCCTCAGTTCCTGGAGCCCGTTCAGTGGGATGTTGGCCGTGTCTGAGGAGAGCCGCTCCTAACCGCGTGGAGAGCGGAATGTAGCGTTCCCGAGAACTTTCTCCCTCCTCAGGAAGGCAGGCCGGCTAGGCCTTCAGCTGTCGGCGGTTGTGGAATTGTTCATAAAACTTTAAATTTACTAGGTATTTTTTCCCTTAAAGGACTTTCCTAAATAAGCTGGAGAGTTTGATGGGGAAGTTGGCTATGAGAGCTTGACAACTGTGGTTTCCTGGTCAAACAGCGGCAGTGAGAGTATAAAATAATGCTTTTAGTCCGATGTTTCAAAAACCCCATGCTGGTCACCTGCCTTATCTCATTTCTAATGCGTTGTGTCCCCACCCCCGGTACTCCCCTTTAGAATTCAGATTTCATCTTTTCTTCTTCTTCATCATCTTCTTCTTTTTTGTTTTTCCTCCATTCTCATACTCGATTTTCCTGGATGATTCGGTTAAGGGCTTTTTCTTAGAACCTGGTTGTTTGAGAGGTTGAGGAAAGGAAAAAAAAATCCCCTTGGTCTGGTTGCTTCTGCTGACTGTACAGAATTCTGAATTACCTTTTAGAAATGGTCTACATGCGTGTATCTAAGCAAAAAGTGGATAGAGTGGAAATTCAGAGGAAGGGCATGGAGTGGCCATGTGTTAGGTATTTAGAATCCTTAACAGAACTGGACTCTGGCCTGAAAGTTGACAGCATCGCTCCATCTTCGTGTGTTTCCCTCAGTCGTGCAGTGTCTTTGTTTAGACAACCCGGGTTAACAGTTTCCTCTTAATTCTCAGCACTGAGTCTTAGAAGAGGGCCTGGATTGTGATTAGTAGACCCAGCAAGCCTGTGCAAGAAGTATCTCTGCCGGTGCGCTGGGCCTTACCAGTTACTCTCTTTAAAGACCCTTAGGGGAGTGTCTCAGTGACCAGCCTGTTCCGTTTCAGGGACTCGGCCACAAGCACTCTTCTCTGCCCCAGTTTAAGAAACTCAGCCTCACGAGAGCGGGAGTTGGAGAACGTGTGTTATAAATCCCATCAGTAAATACATTGAAACGTGTAATGATATTAGCCATGCTTGCAAACATGGGCGGGCGGGTGTCCATCCAGTTATCTTTCGTCTCTGTTTGGGGAACAGAATTCTGTGAGTGAGCTTGGAAATGTCAGCACCCGGTCCCTTGGCCGCACACTGTCAATCTCTCTCACGTCTGGAAAGATCTCCAGCATGGGGGTGTGGTGCCTAAGATCAGTAGGCTTCATTCTCTTGGTCGAAGGGGAGGGGCAGACCCTGGCCCTTTGTCCTTGACCCCTAACGCCTTTTCCCGTTGCTGGTGCGGCTGGCCGCCTCTTTGCAGGGTGCTGTGCGGCAGCTGTGTGCAAATCAGTCCTTTTAACTTTTGTTCTCCAGGACAGTGGAAAAGAGAAATTTTGTTTGGGATGAAATCTAAGGAAAACGTGACCGTTGCTAATCTGCTTTAATTAGTGTGCCACGTACCTTGTTTTACTGGATTAAGGATTCATAGCTGCATTTTATTTGGTTATAATCACCCTCTACTTAGTGAAATCCGTCAGGGACATAATGTAGGTTACGGGTTGACAGGTTGGGCTTGATTTCGGGCCGGTTGGGGGTGGCCTGGAATTTACAGGCGGGGGAGTTTGTAAGTTGACAAACAGCGTAGTTGGGGCTAAAGTTTCTCGCAGTGTTGTAAGGTATGTCACAAATAGAAAATAATTTAATGCTCTCTGGCTTTGAAAGAGCTCATTTGTTTTGATCCGTCATTGGTATTTAGTATGAATATTCAGTATAAATAATTTGGTATGAACCCTGCCTTCTAAGACAGATGGTTAGAGCTGAGGTCTGAATTCCTGGGGCTTTGTCAATACTCCACCAGCCGTCAGTGCTCAGCCTTCCTTTATCTTGCACATATTAGTCCTTTTTTAATAAGCGGATGGGGTGTGCTGTCCCTGCTGATGGCGAGTCGAGCCCAGAGCAGCTGCCTAAAGTGGTTGTTTCCAAATTCACTTGGAGCATTTGGTGGATTGTTGACTAGATGCTGCTTTTTACCTTGTGTCTAAAATTCCCTGAGTCTCGTGTGTCTACGGTTGAGAGGAACATACCTTGTGATTGACCCCTTGGGCTCTCTTTTGGCATTTAGACTGTGTGGTACAAAACACTGAATCCTAAACTTCTAGAGCTATGATTTATGTCTTTGCTCTGAACACAGCCTTCTCTATTCCTTAAGAATTGCGAGCCATTCTTGTGCCGTTAATCGCTCTTCCTAAACATGTGGTTTTTAGGATCCATCAGTTCATGCGCCTATTGTTTTGGGTGTGGAGGGAGAGGTAATTTGTGTTTAGGTTTTGTAAGAAAAATTAAGACCCAAAGTGTAGACTAAGCAAGCCTTAGTTAGACCTTGCCTTGAGTTTCCAACCTGGAAATCAGAGCATTTCCATTTTTCGATGATGCCTGTCACGAACCCCCTGCTCCCTGAGCTACATTTTGCCCTGTGTACTCGGTGCCTTTGGTTTTACTTGACATTGGGCATCTTTTTGGCATACATAAAGCAAAAGAATCCAGACTTCCATAGGATTTATTTTTCTTTATTGAGGCTACACTGAAAGGTATCTTTTTACCCAGCAATTAAAAGGTAGTCATCTGAAATCTTTGTCTGTTCTTTGTAAAACAAAGGCCACCCTCTCTGGAAACTCTTAGCCTCTTCCATGGACAAGACGCCCCAGCCGCTGAAGATCTGGAGGACTCGGAGCTGGTGGGAGTCCCTGGATGTTGGTTTTCCTTGCCTTTTGATCACTGGGGTAGATGACATTAAAAGTTATACATTAAAGTAGTGTTAATGTTCAGAATGGAAACATTATAGGGACGTTGAGTCTTTAATCAGCACCTTCTGATTCTGCTGGTGGCCATGCCTGCCTGGCCCCTTACCCTCGCCATCCTGTTACATGGACAATGCCCATCCTGAGAGTTCTTGCAGAAAACACGAGTTTTAAAAGAGCCACATATTTTCAGAAGCCAGAATGGACAGATCCTATCCGTCAGGTGTGGATAGACTGAGAAACTCAGGAGTGATGATTCTGTGAATATGGATTATTACTTGCTTGGCTCGTGGAGAGGAGGGTCGTGTACAGAGGAGAAGTTGGTGTGATAGGGTACTTTTAAATGCAAGCAAACGGAAGACAAAAAATGCATGATTCAAAAGAGGTCGCTTGACCTCACTCCAGATATATAGCAAAATTAATGGTGTGTACTTATTGTATTTTATGTTTGGGTGGGGGAAATAGGCAGGAAAAATGTAATGACACAGGTAGCTTTTAGGGGCCTTTCAAGGGGACTTTGTGTGTGGCACTGGGTTAACAATAAGCACTGGAGCTAGACTGTGTGGCTTCTTATTCGGGCTCAGTCAGTATCTACTTGACCTGTGCCTTTGAACAGGTTCTGTAGAATTGCTGAGCCTGTTTTCTTATTTGTTAAAGTGTCTTTAACGGCAGTACCCATCTCATGGTGGTTTTGTGCACCGAACAAGGTGAGTTTATTTATGAACAGCCCCCGGTGTGTGCCGAGTACCATGGATTAGATGCCATGTTATTAGCGACCGTCGGTGTACGTGACACATGAATTGTGCGTGAGCATGCGCATTTATTGGGAACTTCTCCAACATGTTTTAGAGGGATTTTGATTTATACAAACTGTGATCATCACTGTGGCGACACTGTCCCCACCATCTGTGGGCAGATGGAAAAGTGTAGGCGCGCCTCTCTTTTGAAGTTACTGAGTCACAGGAAGGACCCTGTGGCACGTAATGTGGATTTCCTCCACTGAGGTTGGCGTAACCAGGCCATTGGCTTCCGTGAAGCAGTCATGAATGGGATGAGGTTCAAGGTTGCAAAGATGGGCTGTTGGCGAGCAGGTTCCGTTCCCACCGTGTGTTTCATCTTGCAGGCAGTGAGGCTTCTGTTTTGCTGGTACCTATTGCTCAAATCTGACTCACTTTGAAAGGAAACACCAAGAGAGTCTAGTAAACTAGGGGGGGGGAGAGGGGAGAGTGTTTTCTTGTTAAAGAGCTGCTGTATCTTAGGCCACTGGTAGTAAAAGACTGGAGTTCAAAGATGGTCCCAGTCCAGTGGATTGGGTTGTGAATAGGAGAATCATGTTAAGGTTGAGGATGCCATGACTCTGCCTTTGAGTTTCTGGTTAGAAATATGTGTTGAAGGTGGTGAGCCTTCTCCTGGGCTTTTGGAATAGGTATCCCTTTCATAGCTGAAGAGTCAGTTATGGGTGTTTTCCTTATTTCTGTTCTGAGTAACTTTGGAGATCCAAGATACTTTTCTGCCTCTAGATTTGGAAGGAAGATAGGTCCAAATGCATAAGGTTTCTTCTTGGCACTGTAAGACATTGGAGTTATTCACTGTGGACATCCTGAAGAATTAGAAATTTTTTTAAATATATATATATATTTTAATGTTTATTTCTGAGAGAGAGACATCGTGACCAGGGGAGTGTCAGAGGTAGAGGGAGATACAGAATCTGAAGGAGGCTCAAGGCTCTGAGCTAGCTGTCAGCACAGAGCCCGACATAGGGCTCGAACTCACGAATCATAAGATCATGACCTGAGCCGAAGTCAGATCCTTAACCGATTGAGCCACCCAGGTGCCCGAAGAATTAGAATTTTAAAACTCTAGATGTTTGTTTCCTGTTAAGGAAACGCATTAGTAGTCCAGCCTAATGTTTAAAAAAATTTTTTTTAAATGTTTATTTTTATTTATTTATTTATTTATTTTTAAATATTTTTATTTATTTCTAGGAGAGAGAGAGACAGCGTGAGCAGGGGACGGTCATAGAGAGAGGGAGATACAGAATCTGAAACAGGTTCCAGGCTCTGAGCAGGCAGTCAGCACAGAGCCCGACGCGGGGCTCGAACCCACGAACCGTGAGATCATGACCTAAGTGAAAGTCGGACGCTTAACCAACTAAGCCACCCAGGCACCCCTTAAATGTTTATTTTTGAGAGAGAGAGCGAGAGCGAGTGCTCACGCATGAGAAGGGGGAGGGCCAGAGAGAGAGGGAGACACAGAGTCCGAGGCAGGCTTCAGGCTCTGAGCTGGCAGCGCGGGACTCGAACTTACAAACCGCAAGATCATGACCTGAGCTGAAGTCGGACCTGCTCACGCCACCAAGCCACCCAGTTTCCCCAGCAGTCTAGTTTGTTAAAGATGACTTGCTATCATTGGCGAGATTGAAAGCAAAACAAGCAACAAATAGCCCAAGGTTCTGTTCCTCTTAATTTTTGGTTTAGATTTAGACGTCTCCACTGACCAGGGTGTTACAGATGGTTTTGTTGTTACAGCCTTGAAGACGGTTTTACCTAGCAGAGATGAGTGCTATTATAATTTTTAATTCCACAGCTATCTTGACTAAGATGTAGTCTCTACTTGTAGGAAGTAAAGGGGCAAAATTGCAGAACGGAATATTATGTGGAACCTTTAATAACCACAGAAAATAGTTGTGGAATTATACGTGTATGCGTATGTAACATATATGTAACACACACACACACACACACACACACACACACACGGAAATGGAGATGTGTCAAGCCTATCTGCTTTTCTTTCCTTCTTTCCGGTGTCATTTTCCTTTTGCCTTGAAGGACTTTAAATACTGGTCTGCTGGCGTTGGATGGATCTTCCAGCTTTCATATGTCTGAAGGTCTTTATGCCCTGCTTCTTTTAAAATGCATATATATTTGTAAGATTTGTAGGATTACTTCTGATTCTATGAAATTTACTTCATTTTATTCATTATTATTCTGTTAAAATTTATATATTTATTTTGATAGGGCAAGCCAGGAAGAGAGGGAGAATCTCAAGCAGGCTCCGCACCCCCCAGTGTAGAGCCTGAAGTGGGGCTCAAACTCACCGTGAGATCCATGACCTGAGCTGGAACCAAGAGTTGGATGCTCAACAGATTAAGCCAGCCAGGCACCTCAGAAGTTTACTTTAATTTTTGAGAGAGAGAGAGAGAGAGCAAGAGAAGTGGAGTGTGAGCAGGGGAGGGGCAGAGAGAGAGAGAGAGGGAGGGAGAGAGGGAGACAGACCCAGAATCCAAAGCAGGCTCCGTGCTCTGAGCTGTCAGCACAGAGCCTGCCATGGGGTTCGCACTCATGAACCATGAGATCATGACCTGAAATCAGATGCTTAACTGACTGAGCCACCCAGGCGCCCCCATTACTTTAGGTAGTTTCTATCTATCATCCCTGCAGAAGTGTGTTTTGCTTTTGTTTTTCTTTTTTCTTTCTTTCTTTCTTTCTTTTTTTTTTTTTTTTTTTTTGTCTTTTTAACCTTAGATTATTTTTATCTCTACGAGTTCGATTTTGGTCTTTCTGAATAATCTTCAGCATCTTCAGTGGCCTAATGTGGTTCGTCTGTACGTTCTTGAACTCCTGGACCACAGTTCCAGTAGTGGTTTTATTAGTACACTTGTCTGCTGATTCTATCACCTGTGGTGTGCAGGGGTCCGTTTCAGATTGACTGATGCTTCTTCCTAGTAGAGGTCACATTTCCCTGCTCTTTTGTTTGCCTGATGATTTCTTGTGGGACTTCGGCCTCGCACATTTTCCTGTGGGTCCTGGATAGGTTTGTATTTCTCGACTTGTTCTTGAGCATTGCCCTAAGATGTGATGCAGTTCATAGGAGGCCGTTTGGTCCTTTTGGATCTTGACATTTCAGCTTTGTTCGATAGAACCAGAGACGTGTTTTCTGTGGAGTTAAGTTCATCCCGCTGCTCAGGCACGACCCGGATGAGTACTTGGCTGCCTTGTGAACTCATGGCATTTGCTATTTTGGCTAGTAGGTACAGGCCATGGTGCCGGCCCTTTGTGGGATTCGGGGACTGTTACCTCTCATTTTTTCTCTAGGTACTTTGCGTTCAATAGTTTCCTCATTAGTGCCTGCTAGTACTCTGTGAATACTTGAGGAGGCTCTAGAGTTTTCTTTCCTTCTGGAAAGGCCCTCTCCTTTCCAGGACTCTGCCTTACAGATTCTCTTCCATACCTTGGCCTTTGCAAACCCTCAGCTCCTTTTCCTCAATTTTGGTTTCCTCTAACCCCTGCTTGAATTTCCCCATCCGTGGGCATGGCCTGGAAATGCTCTTGGGGCTGCGAGCTGGGCAGTCCTTACCTGGCGAGGATCACAGTGCTTTGCTTTGTGACGCCCATTGTCTTGTGTGGATTTTTAGTTTCTTTGAGGCAGGACGTAAGTCCGGTCCCTGTCATTCTGTTCCTTGAACATTGAACGAGAGGGAGAAGGGTACCCCCAGGAAACGTAACTACCCTGTTTGCACTTGATCTTAGTCATGGTCCTAACCTTTCCATTTACTTTTGTTAGTCACTAAAAGAAGAAAAGAGTGAATTGCATAAGTAACTTCTGACACAGAATAGGAGAATCTCAAAATAAAGAAGCAGTTGACCTATAAATAGCAAGTCCCGTTCTGCAAGAGAGCGTGTGACTATTAGAAATACTTCAGACTCTGAAGTTCTAGAACCTTTGTTTCTAAAAGAGGAAAAACTGCTTAGTGAATAGAACATATTGTGCTTAATCAATCTTATCTTAATCCTAAGGAGACACCTGGAAGGTTTTATTATCCTTGTTTCATAGCTGAGTCAACACATTTTCAAAATACTTAACTGGTAACACCTTTACTTTTTTTTTCTTTTAATGTTTATTTTTGAGAGAGAGAGAGAGGGAGAGAGAGAGAGAGATGAGAGAGAGACAGAGAAGGAGCAAGGGAGGGCAGAGAGACACAGAATCTGAAGCAGGCTCCAGGCTCTGAGCTGTTGGCAGAGCCTGATGCGGGGCTCGAACACATGAACCGTGAGATCATGACCTGAGCCGAAGTTGGATGCTCAACTGACTGAGCCCCCCAGGCGCCCCAATGACACATTTCTTACAAGTAGCAAAGTCAGAATTGGACTCCAACACTTTGTATATGTCTATAATGCCTGGAGTTTCCATTACACTACATCTTCTCCCTTCCGTTTGGACCATCAGATGTAGGTCTTAGTTTTTCATGTACCTCTGGGACAGACAGATGCCAGAAGGGAGGCACTCCTTTTGGTGCTTGGTGAACTGAACCATGGCCGTGTCGCACCCTCACTCAAGGAGCACCTTTGTGCAGTGCACACCCCGTGTGGCCCCTCAGATCTTAATAAATGTTTTCCTCTCTGCCCAGCGTTTGTATTCCTTTTTTAATGAACTAAAAATTCTCCCCCCCCCCACCCCCCGCCTTGTAAACCAAGCAGTAAATAGAAGGAGAAAGCTTCAGCTTATCTTGAGTAAAACACTTTTTTGCTTTTGTATCTTTCCAGTGTTAGAGGTGAGAGGTCGCGCCATTCATGCACCAGGGCACCGGGGAGAGGTCCGTCCTGGATGTGAGAACATTCCGGACCTAGTTGCCTGTCCCTTGAGGTGGCTGTTCCAGACAGACCTGTGATTAATATGTGGCTGTAGTGGCTTCTTCCCGTGACCCTCTGGGAGGATCCTCTTTGACTTGGCTTTTCAGTAGTTGGTCTGGAGTTGGTGGGCTTTGAGGGCCAAGAGTTAAAGTATTGGCCTACCTTGTGGTGTCTGCTTCACGGATGCAAGTTTGGGAGGGGAGTTTGTATCTGCGGCTCTTCATACTTTACCTGTGGTCTTCAGCGTTGTCCCAGATTAAAATGGTCACCGCCAAGAAGCTGAAGGTCAGATGTCTTCATGTCAAGTAGCGGAGCATTATCAGATCATTTCAGATGGTGTTCTGTTTCCTGCACGTGTTCTGTTTCCTGCAGGATAGCATATGCTGCTCTACCATGTTCACGGCCAGCCTCTTTCCCCGCAGCCGGAGCCCCGGGCTCCTGTTCGCATCTCTCAGGTGATTTTCACAAAACTTCTCCCTTGCCCTCCCTAATGCACACGGGGCACCGGTTCTCTCTAGTAAAAAGAAACCCTCTCCCTCCTGTTGCCCGTGAGACAGAGCCTGGCCCCGGCCCCATCTGCAAAACAAAGGGAGCTGCTGTAATAAACAGAACGTCAGGCTGGTTTTGTGCATGAAATTACTTACGGGGGGTTTATGGGATTCCCGTCTCCCCTGCCTATCTTAGAATTTTAACTGCTTGGCAGATCGTTACTTAGGTGGCTTGATCCAAGGGTTACAAAAGCATCTTCTGCGTCCTTCTCTCGCATTCCAGATGCATTTTGAGGCCACCCCGGTCTTCCTTCTCACACACACTGGGCCTCTCTGACTCCGTACGTGAATAATGTCTAAAGGTAACAGGCAGCCCCCTTTACGGAGGCCCAGAGGTGCAGTCCAGTCCTGTCAAGGAAGATGGCGGAAGTCCAGGGGTATTTGGGGGGTGTGGGGTGGAGTTCAGTTGTCAGTTTTTAGGAAATCTACAAGATTCAAGCTGGGGTGGAGTTTGACACCGTAGAAGGAAGACCCTGGAGCGAGGCGGCACGTAAAGTTCCCGGGTGACGGAGCAAACCCAGGCTGGTGTTTTGAGGGGACCTCGAAGGACTGCGCATGGGTGCAAGAGTTTGGTTTAAATGCAGGGTGGACTTGCAGCTTCCCTTTGGAGCATTCCTGTCCCCTGACCTTCTACACTGCATCTCTAGCTGAAGCAAAGGCACGCCGTTACCACCCAGCCAGGAGACCAGGGCTGAGCCGGGCCTCTGCAAGCTCGCGTTTCACCCTGGATCGGATGTCTGGGATGTGGGAGCTGGGGCACCGGTGTCGCTTGACTCCAGCTGGCTTCGGTCATCCTAAGGAATGGTAGGGAGGGGGTGAAATAAACTTAGAGGGCAGCATGCCAGGGCTCTGGGCACCCATGCTGGCACTTTGGTGTCACTGTCCCTTCCCAGCTGCCCTGTCTTCCGCCACGTCTCGGTACCTGTTTTCTTGAAGCACTTCCTGGCCATGGAGCACCTTTCCTAGTGAGTCCGTCTTCCTCCTAGGCCATGTGGTGGGGACTTGGCTCTTAGCCTTCTGAGCCCATGTTTCTGGCTTCCCCTTTTGCCAGGCACCGTTATTGGTGTGTCCTCAGAACCAGGACTCGGGGGGGGGAGGGTGGTGGCACTCACAGCCACCTGGCCTCCAGGAGGAGAAAAGGGCCTCCGAGTACAGCCTGCCCTCCTCCCCCCCCGCAACACACACACATTCTGGGGGACAGCCTTCCAAGGCCTTGGTGTACAGGAGGTTTTTTTAAACTCTCAGGTCGTAGATCCCAGACGTTTTTAGACTATTTGTCTCCAGCCTGTAGATCTTAAGGCAGGTGACACCAGGGTGAGATGCTTGTCCCTGAATGATCCTCAGAGTTTGAGGATTTAAGGTGGAACAGGTTTTCCTGGCATAGCCTTACAGTGAGGCCCTTGATTAGAAATTGGGGGAAAAGAAAACTTTAAGATTCTAGAATTGGAGAGTGGGTTTGAATTCGTTTTTCCTCTTAGCTCTCCATGGGAGAGTCATCCCCCCACCCCCTGGCCCCCTGTGCAGGGTGGCCACAATGAACACTTAACACTTACACAGTTGCACTTACATATTCGCAGCGTGCTCATGTAAATCCGTGTGCATTTCAGTACCGGCCACCGCTCTAGCCTTCACATGGGACAGGCCCATTTAATGACCTCGCAAACCCCGTAGAATAGGCCTTTTATTATCACCCCATTCTACTGATGGGAAAACTGAGGCACAGCATTCACTGTGCGCAAGAGATAAAGAGCTCCTGGCACATCGTCAGTACTCAAGTCATGGTTTCTGCCCACCTTGCGTAAATTCATGAAGAGCCACCATAGAGTGCTGCCAATGGAGAGAGACGGGAAGGTTGTGTTTTGTTGTTGTTGTTTTGAATTAAAAAAATTTGTTTTCAATGTTATTTTTGAGAGAGAGAGACCGAGAGCAACTGGGGGAGGGTCAGAGAGAGAGGGGACACAGAACCTGAAGCAGCTTCAGGCTCCGAGCTGTCAGCACAGAGCAGAGCCTGGTGTGGGGCTTGAACCCACAAACCGTGAGATCATGACCTGGGCTTAACCGACTGAACCACCCACGTGCCCTGAAGGGTTGTGCTTTCAAAAGTGTTTGGAGCAGCCTGAGAATTCTGCAGTCTGGGCAAAGTGCTCCGTTTTTAATTCTCAGAGGAGTGTGACCCTTGCAGAAGGCATGTCCGAGGGAACCGATTCATAATTCATGATTCGAGTTGTTTGCCAGGTCCTGGGATGGAGCTCAAAAAAAAAAAAAAAAAAAAGAATAAATAAAGATTCGTGAAGTCTGATCCTGCGGTACAGGAGACCTCCAGTCCGGGCAGAAGAAACCGAAGACGTGCCATCCGTGGACCCGGACTGAAGAGCGGGTCAGGGTTTTTTAGGGCCATTGGGGCATCGGTAAGGTGACCTGGGCACACAGTGCTTCCTTCCAGTGAGAGTAAAGGAGGACGAGACGCTTGCTGCGTTTTAAGGTCCCAGGCTGCATCTGCTCTTGTGACTTCCTGACAGAATGTTGGGAACCTGTGCCGGAGTCTCAGCCAAAATAATGCAGAGAGAGACAGACAGACAGACAGGCCCAGTGCCCAGGGCTGCACTGACCAGCCTGTGGTAGAGCTGAAGGAGTAACCTCAGGTGTTGGGTTGCTAGCCCTGACCCCCACCCCCACCCCAGCTTCTGCATTGTCCTTGGGTGGGACTGGGCCTTGACTCAGGGCTCTGCTCTGCAGCAGGCTGCTTCTGGAAGGGCTTTGTGCTCAGCAGTTTCTCCGACCTCACCAGAGGCCTCGGAAGAGGCAGGCTTTATTTAACTAACTTCTCTTTACCAGTACGATGGGCTCCAGAGCCGAGGGTTAGCGAGCGTACTTGGAAAGGCACGTGTGGCTGGTTGTGCGAGGAGTGCAAGGGTCTCAGGCCCCAGCCCGGCTACTTCTGTCTCGTCGAAGCCTTAGAGCTGACAGGGTACTCTTGTGGTTGATCACAGAAGTCCCCTTGGAGGGAGAGCAGGGCACCTCCTGCACGCCCTCGGCACCCCTTCCCGGGTACAGAGATGGCACACTGACCGCGGGCTTAGAGAGGCCGTGCTGTGGGCTGGGAGCCAAGCAGTCCCCCACAGCCCCGACGCTTCTTAGAGGAAAGAACCTATCTCAGCCCTAGGTCGGAGGCTCTAAGCCTTGGTCCCTGAGTCCGTCTCACCCAGTATGTCCTTCCAGACTCTGAATCTATTTCTTGGATGACAGCATTAGCCTTCTTTGATTATACAGGTGGAGACAGACGAACTTCCTGTCTTCACATTTGTTAAATAAAAGACAAACCCCAATCTGGATTTTTATTTATTTATTTTTTTTTTAATGTTTTATTTATTTCTAGGAGAGAGAGAGACAGCGTGAGCAGGGGAGGGTCAGAGAGAGGGAGTCACAGACTGAAACAGGCTCCAGGCTCTGAGCTGGCAGTCAGCACAGAGCCCGACGCGGGGCTCGAACCCGTGAACCGCGAGATCATGACCCAGCGAAAGTCGGACGCTTAACCGACTAAGCCACCCAGGCACCCCTATTTAATTTTTTTAAATACCAGAGGAAGAGTTGACTTGAACATAAGGTCCAGGGCTAATTAAAGGGGTGCAGGTGGGGAGGGGAACGATCTCCATCCTTTTCTGGTTTTGATCAGCAGGCTTTCAGCATAAGCTTCCATTGGCTCCGGCCTGTCTTGAGTTTTACAGTTGGTGTGGAATTTCCATTTTTGTGTGTGAAAGCACCACCTATCTGGCCTGGGTAATTAGGGGCGAGGTAGTGCTTACATACATGGGGCCTCACAGTACCTGGGAGTCTAAAGCAGTTAGAAGATCCATCTTTCCATCCTTGTGCGGCTTTAAGTTTACCGTTCATGCTGATTTTTCTGGAATTGTGTATGAAGCTTTTCCTTGGTGAAACTGGGCTCCTTTTTCTTTGTTATTTTTTTCCTGCTAAATGTAGGATTCTGTCTAGAGAAGTCTTTGTAGATCCTCGGTTCTCCGCATAAATGCCCGCCACCATGCTTACGGGCCGGCGCACCTGGGTCTTCCGCCTGAAGGGAGAAACCGGAAGCGTGGGGTGTGCCCCCAGCAGGTGTGTTGTGCGCAGGGTCCCACGTTGGCCAAATACCTCTGATTTAGGTGGTCGGCATTCATCGCCGATGACAAATCTTTTAGGCACTGGTGGGAATGGGCAGCTGTCCCCCGAAATTTGCTTGAGGTTTCTGGTAAGCACGCAAGCTTCTGGCCACGTTTATTTAAGGAAGATGGCTTGTGAACTTCGCCCGAGGCGGTTTCATTCCCACCGTGGCCATTTCCGTGGCTACCTCGGAGATCTGACTGCAGGGGTATCCCTTCACCTCCCATGCAAATTACACTCTAGCATGCTTGCGGTTGCCACGGAAACTGGGTACCGGTTTCCTGCCTTCTCCCCAGATCCTGGCTTCTCTTAGTCTCTTAAATATGAACGCCTGTGCCACGTGCTTCTGCCCTCTCTACCTTCCGCGCCTGCCCCCCACCCCCTCCTCCCTGCACAGGACAAGTGTAAACCTGTCCCTGATCATTTCAGCAGTATCTGACCGTCTTGGAAATATCTTATCAAGTTTTCCTTGATGAAATCGAGAGGGAGGGAAATAGACACTGACTCCAGACGCAAGGCGCTCGCTGCGGCTTTGTGAGGTTCGGAGACACCTTGTCTGTGAAGGGGGTGACAGCTGCTACTGTCAATTGTGGTTCACATGTGCCTGGGTTGTTAGACGTGGCTTTTTATGCAGAACGTTCCTTGATGTCAGTACCCACCCTGACTGCCTAGCAGCTCCATTAAGAGCAGTGTACATTGTTGCTGCCTTTTGGATGGGAGGAGTGTGTTCTTGCCTTGAGCATCTAGCTTGTCTGCTCCCTCCCTTGTTTTCTCCCTCTCTCTCTGTCTCTCCCTCTCACCCTTCCTCTCTCCCTCCCTCCCTGTCGTTTCTAGAGCTGGGCCCAAGGGTAGGGGCTTGGCTGGAAGGATTCTCAAGTACAGGCTAAGGAGGCAAGGCAGCAGAGAATGACTTGTTAGGGGAGAGATGTGGGTTTGCTCCTGCTATTAGAAAGGTAAAGAAATCCTAATCAGAAGTAGTGCCCGCCCCTCGCCACCCCCGCCAAGGTAAATACCAGGCAAGATTATTTTCTTTTGCTTTGGATTCAGTTGCTCTGGTTTGCACAAGATAGAATCTTTTAAAGAGCGTAATCCTCATAAAATGGCTTGATAGATCTGTCTCATTAACTTGAAGCCTGTTCCGGAGAAGGGGTGTAGAGTCCAGGTCGTCAGGGAGGGGAAGGAATGGAGTGATCTCCCCATCTAGTCCTGCTCACTGGTCCTTCAAGCTTTTTTAAAATTTATTTATTCTCCTTCAAGCTTTTAAAAGGCTGCTAGCCTCAGCTCCCTCAGATGGGATCCACCCTATTTATCTTTGTATCCCCAGCAACTCACAGGGTGTCTGATACGCAGTAAATATTTGTAGGATTTTTTTGTGAATGTAAACCAGTTCTACCAGTAAGCAGCCAAATAAAGTGTAAGGAAAGGAAATCCTCTGGGAGGATTTGAGAAACATATTTTCCTGTTTAGAATCTTCTAGATCTTTCACATCCACTTTCTCCTACTGGAAGGTAGGTGCCTGTGTATGTCTGTGCATTGTGTGTTTTTGAAGTATCACCCATAGTTCTTTGTTTTGCTTTAAAGGTTTAGAAACGAAAAGACTCCTAGGGCGCGGCCCCCTCCCCCCTTCCCCTCCACCCCTCCATTCCTTCATCCTTCTTCCCTCTCTTTGGTTCTATAAATACTCCCTGGGACCAAAAATGGGATTAGGATATAAAGAAGTGCCTGTTTCTAGCTTTGCAGCAGATTCAGGGGACCTCAAACTAGTGCAGTATAAAGTCACTGAATTTCTACTTGGCGGCGTTAATCCGTGATGCCGAGAGAAGGGAAAAATTTCTTCTTGCCCAAAAGCCCTGCTGTATCAGTTTAAGGTAGAGTATATGGTTTTCTGGTCTCTTTAAGATTTTCAAATCTTGAACCTGATTTTATCTGATTCTGTGATGAGGATTATTCTCTGATAATAATGGCGTTAAGCCTACACCTGGCTTTTTCTCCAGTTCTCCCAAATTTTGCTTTTCGCCCAGAGGTAGATGACGCAGCTTTTGTGTTATAGTTCAGGGCTTTTTTTTGGGGGGGGGGCGGGGGGGGCGGGCGCTATGTAAATTTTCAATGGCCTGTAAGACGACTTGGCAGAAAGCTTCCATTATGTAGAATTAACATTAATATTCCTGTTGTCTATCGCACATAAATGGAAAGAATGAAGACGTTCAAAAGGAAAGCAAAAGCCAGGTCTTACTAAACTGAGTCTTTCTACTGGTGTTCATACGTGGTTTCAGACCTGTTTCGAAATGAACAGAGGCGGGAGATGTGACTTCTTTTGTATGAAGTACTACTGTTCTATTGAGTATATAAGCGTGTAATAGGCCAGGTGCTTTACTGAATCAAGTAAATTGTTCTCCGAAAGTATAATTAAAAAAAAAAAAAAAAAAAAAGACACAAAGCATGCATTGGCCTGGATGGAGTAGGCTATAAATCCGTGTCGTGGTTATTGGTGGCGATCCTGAGGGAAGGCCGCTGTCCATGCCCCTAGTGGGCCAATCCTTCCAGACCAGAGCCCGTCTCTGCCCCTTGCAGAGTTTGAGGGGGAGACCCCATGAGGATGCCTTTGGGTCACCATGAGCATGTTTCAGCCCAGCATTTGTTGGGGGAGGGGGGGCTGTGGTTACTTTAGGATTAGCCTTTGGTATATTTGTTAACTTAAAGTCTTAAAGATTTTCAGATTCTGTGATTTTGGGGCTGCAAAGGATGGGATTCTTGGAGGTTTTTTTTTTTTTAATGTTTTATTTATTTCTGAGGGTTGGGGGGGGCAGTGTGAGCAGGGGAGGGTCAGAGAGAGAGAGAGGGAGACACAGAATCCAAAACAGGCTCCAGGCTCTGAGCTAGCTGTCAGCACAGAGCCCCACGCGGGGCTCAAACCCACAAACCGTGAGATCATGACCTGAGCCGAAGTCGGACGCTTAACCATTAAGACTGAGCCACCCAGGCACCCTTCTTGGAGTTTTTAAATATATATTGTTTTCCTCAGCCGTTCTTTCTCTGCAACACACGTTACAAATTTGTTCAGCCTGTTCTGCCCCTGGGAAGTATGTTTGGCTGGCAGTGACCGCCTGCAGATGGTCGGTACGTTGCAGGGCTGTAATCTGCACGTTGTTGTGGCCGGGGCCATTTTGGAACTTGTGGCCTTTCTGGAGCTTGCGGTTCCTCCCCTTTGCGGGGATTTGAGTCGCTCTTGCCAGGATTTCTCTCTAGATTCTCCTTTCCCATGCCTCCTACACTCCAGGCACCTGGCGTGAGGCTGGGGTAAATCCAGATCTACTGGATCATTGGGGAGGGAGATCACCTGGTCTGAAGACAAGACATCTAAGGCTAGGAGAGGATTTGGGACTGTGAGAACATCTTCCTTCTAGTGTTTGAAATGTGTATTGATCTTTTCCGTACAGATAGCCCGTGTGTGCTGCTGGATGATGCCTTTGGACTGAGAGTTTTGGGGTGTTGGAAGCTAGAGGGGAGGGGGCCGCAGGTATGGCTTTCCCTTTCTGCTGGGGGGCCCTACCTGCTTGTTGAGAGGACTGGGAGAGGGGAAGCTGGGAGCCAGAGGCTGGGCGGGACCACTTTTTGTGTTGTTCCATCTACTACCACCACTGCCTTGGGTGTAAACACGTTTCCATGTTGTTGTTCAGATTTTTATGGCTTACGCCTCAGATGAGCAGGACAGACTTTTCTGTTTGAAGATCGACATCTGCCCTCTCCAGCCCTCGGTCACCAAGGCTCATCTGGTACCCGTCTCCTACATTTGCCCAGACAGGCACTTTGAACTTGACACTTGAAGAACATTTTTTAGCATTCCAAGAAAGATTTAAAACTATAAACAGAGTTTTCTTTCAAAGAAGCAACTTACGAGATGAATATACTTCACAGACGTCAGTTTGGATTGTGACACCGTGGATTTTTCCAGAGGGTGGAGAAATCTCCAATGTTGAACTCTTCACGTAGAAACGTTGAAAGTGCTTTAGTTGAAATGCCCGTCAACTGGTAGCTGCCAAGGGTGTGCCAGTGGGCTCAGACCCACGTCTCTTACTGAATAAAACCAGTAAGGAGGCTGTTTCTTCCCAGGTGGCTTGGCGAGGTAAGCCGGGTGGCCCTGCTAGGCTGGGCCTGTATAGTTTTGTGAGGCAGACCTGGGCCTCTAGTGCGTATGGCACTAATGCGGCCCCCTGTAGGGTACTTCTTTTGGAAGTCGAACTTCATCCAAAAGCAGGAGGGCAAATCCAGAATGCAAATCACTTTGGACTGAGTCTGCTCATGTGAACTTAAAATGGAAAGTAGATCTCTGACAGTGCCTCACCCGTTAAACTAGTCTTAGTCCAGCACTAGGGACGGAATACCCTTAGCATGCGGTACAGCACACAGAGCTTCGGAATAAGGTAGATTTTGCCTTCACAGCCGTGCTCTTCAAAGCTGCTTCAAGTCTGAGTCTCCATCCCATTGGCGGATAAACATATGGCAACCACGATCCCTTACAGAGGCGGCCCTGAGTCCGTGGTTCTCAGCCTCAGCACACACACGAGAACCACCTGGTAGGGCTTGCAGCTTCCTGGGTCCCACCCCAGAGTTTCTGATTTAGTAGGTCTCGGGTGAGGCCTGAGAATTCACATTTCTGCTAAGTTTCCAAGTGATTCTGATACTGTGGTTGGAGGGCCGCACTTTGGTAACCGCTGCTCTATCATTTAAAGCAGCTGCCATATTACCGTCTGCCAGTAAATCTACAGCTCCGTTCTATATATAGCCGCTATGTAAATAGACCGTATCCCTGTGGTTCAGAATTCTTGGGGCCCAGGGGCGCCTGAGTGGCTCAGTTTGTTAAGTGTCCAGCCCTGGATTTCGACTCAGGTCATGATCTCAGTTTGTGAGTTCAAGCTCCATGTCTGGCTCTGTGCTAACAGTGTAGAGCCTGATTGGGATTCCCTCCCTCCCTCCCTCCCTTCCTTTCTCTCTCACTGTCTCACTCTCTCCCTCCTTCCCTCCCCTGACTGTGCGTGTTCTCTTTCAAAATAAATAAACTTAAAGGCTTTTAAAAAAAAGTAAAAATTTTGGGGGCCAGTTAAAATTTCTCTGTCAAGTGGTTATAGCTTTGCCGCTGAAATGCGTGATCTCTTTGGAATATTCTCTGATTTCTTTTTTTTTTTTTTTTAATGTTTTATTTATTTCTAGGAGAGAGAGACAGCGTGAGCAGGGGAAGGTCAGAGAGAGGAGTCACAGACTGAAACAGGCTCCAGGCTCTGAGCTGGCAGTCAGCACAGAGCCCGACGCGGGGCTCGAACCCACGAACCACGAGATCATGACCTAAGCGAAAGTCGGACGCTTAACCGACTAAGCCACCCAGGCGCCCTGGAATATTCTCTGATTTCTGCTTGATAGTTGCTGTGACTCCCTTAGGGAAGACTTGAAACAAATTCAGTTGGTTTCCCTCCCCTTTGCCCCTTTCGGTGTGTGCTCTGTGATTATTTTGTTTTCTGTTTTGGGTTCTTCTTACAAACCTTTGCTCAGACCAGTGAGTGAAATGTGTGAATTTCATATCAGAATCAACGGTTTCTGCCTTCCTCCTTCCTAGATGCTGAGTGTTTTAGGCCTTAGTAGATCTTCTGGTGCCTGCTGGAGACCGGGCCTTTTGAGACCTATTTCTTTATATGTCCCCAATGTTTCCTTCCTGCTCGTTTGTCGGCTTTGTGCAGAAACACAAGAGTAATCATGTCTTTCCTTCCCTTGCGGTTTATTTGAAAGTATTTATAGACCAGTCACTGGCTGCGGGCCGCTGCTCCCCACCCCCCATCTCCTTTCTCTGGTGTAATTTCACTTTAGACAGTTGATTCTATGCTTTGAGCCTGACCTAAGGACCTGCCATCTGAGGGAAAGGGCTTTGTCTCCTCAAAGCAGACAATGTTATTTAGTCTTAGGTTACCTTTGCAAGGGAGTGAGTTGGGCTTGACCTTCCTTCCTAGAAGATGATTCCTGGCGCACTGTAGGTCCCAGTAGGCGATGCTCGCTTTGGACAGGTAGACGCGCTCACAGCCACACCCACCCCATCCGAACGGTACAGGCCTGGGATGTTTTCCACTATTTCTGGGCTATCGGCATCATCTGTGCAAGTTATCTCTTTGCTTTATGTGTAGGATTCATCATGGATGGCACCCGGGCTCACAGTCAGTGCCAGATCCATCACATCCCTGGTTTTAGGATTCTTCCAGACCTAAGAGTTTTTCCCATAATCCTTTGGGGTGTGTATGTATTGTGTGCGCGCGTGTGTGTGTGTGTGTGTGTGTGTGTGTGCGCGTGTGTGTGTGCGCGTGTGTGTGTGGGGGGGAGAGGTGGAATAGAGGTGAGAATATGTACAGATGTATGCACCAGATTTAATTTAATTTGTGCCCAACGGGGGAATCTATCCGTAAAACACACACCTCCGTAAGGCTGTCTACCCCTTTGTCTAGGTGCCTAACCGCTTCGCTGTTTTACCAGTCAAGTAGTGTTTAGACCAAGAGAAGGAGAGACGACACTCAATAACACTGTAGCTGTCCCTTGCTGCATGTCCCTGGGTGCATAGAATTCATGTTTCCAGTCTTGTTTGCTGCGAAGGGCAATTCCATCTACTGATCATCGTTTTCTTAGTGGCTTATCTTTTAAAAAGGAATTTATTGTGTTTTTAGCCTGTGGGGTTTTTAAAGGGGTGTTAGTATCTCCCAGAGAGTGTTGCACAGAGATTGGAGGTACCGGGGGAGGAAGGCTTGCATAAAATTCTTACCGGTGCAAATAGGGTCAGCCGTCATCTATGTTTATTTGAACCCCTGTCTGGAGTGGATGGGAGTGTGTCGGTTCACCATTGGCTTGGCGAGAGTTGCTATTCTCACCCGGCAGGGGGGTGGGGGTGGGGGGGGCGTCCATGACAGGAAAGGAACCCGTTCATTTATCTGAGGACTCAGAATTCCATTATGTGGATTCCATGGACTGTTAATCGCAGGATTTTGATAGAATGTCATTGTGTATCCTGTAGTGGTAGTCAGCAGTAGATTGACGCTGTTGAGGCCACCAAATATCTTTCTTGAGCCATTGTTTTCCTCGTGTCTGGCAGAGGTGGGGAGGGCTGAGAAGATGCTCAACAATAGAATAGGAACTTTCAACTTTCTGTCCAGGATCTAGAGCCTTCCTGTGCTGGGACATTTCTTTGAACTCTTGTGGTTGGTCTTAATTCATGAAATTTTTACTCACCATAAATCTGGGTTTGCTTTTAATAGAAAATGCTCTCAGGGCATGCTTCTAGGTGCCTCCGTCGGTTAGGCATCTGACTTCAGCCATGATCTCACGGTGTGTGAATTGAAGCCCCGAGTTGGGCTCTGTGCTGACAGCTCAGAGCCTGGAGCCTGCTTCCGATTCTGTGTGTGTCTCTCTCTCTGCCTCTCCCCCGCTTACATTCTGTCTCTCAAAAATAAACAAACATTAGGGGGAAAAACACTTTTAGTTATCACCGAGTGGAATCTTTATTTCTAGCTAGCTTTAGATTTCCTGGGTGGCTGGTTACATGAGAGGGTGTGAAGTGTCTCCCCCAGAGTTTTAGCCTTATTGATGTGTAATGGACATACACCATCATAGAAAGTTTGGCGTGTACGACCGGGTGATTTGGTGTACATACATAGGGTGAAGTGATTGCTTCAATAAGGTCATTTAACACACTCATCACCTCAACTAAGTTACCTGTGTGGTGGGGGTGGGTAAAATGGTTTTAAGATTTAAACTCCGCACCTTTTAAGTAAAGAATACAGTGTTAACTGACTCTAGTCCTCGGGTTCTCGGGCTCTCCCCCACTCTCCCCCACCACCAGGCAGTCGCCGGTCTTTGGTTCTAGGAGTTGCAGGTTTTTTTTTTTTTAACATTTATTTATTTTTGAGAGAATAAGGCAGAGTGTGAGCGGGGGAGGGGCAGAGAGAGAAGGAGACACAGAATCCAAAACAGGCTCCAGGCTCTGAGCAAGCATTCAGCACAGAGCCCGATGTGGGGCTTGAAAGCCCGAACCGTGAGCCAAAGTTGGACACTCAAACCGACTGAGCCATTCAGGCGCCCCAGTTTTGGTTTTCTTAAATTCCTCATATAAGTGAGCTCCCTCTTGCTGACTCCCCTCACTTAGCATAACACCCCCAAGGACCGTCCATGTCCTTCCTGGCTGGATTTCTTCCTTTTTTATGGCTGAAGAATACCCCACTCTGTATCTTGTGTGCCACATTTCTTCTGTATTTGAGATTGCGCATGAGCGAGGCAGAGGGAGAGAGAATCCTAAGCAAGCTCCACGCTCAGCGACACTGGGATCCCGACCCCAGCAGAAATCAGGTCAGACGCTCGACAGACTGACCCACCCAGGCGCCCCGACCATGTTTTGGTCCGTTCATCTGTGGACTCTTAGGTTGTTTCCAGGGCTTGGCGGTCATTGTCAATCACGCTGCAACAAACGTGGGGTTTCAGATGTGCCTTTGAGACCATGAGTTCCCTTCCTTCGGCTGCACGGCTGAGGTGGGATTGCTGGATTGTATGTTCTCATTTTAACGTCTAGAGGACCTCCTGTGTTCCACAGCGGCCACACCAGTTTGTCCCCACGGCCAGGACACAGGGCTCTCTGCTCCACGGCTCAGCCGATTGCTTTCCCGTCTGGTGTTTATATTCTGTGTGTTCACATTTGCTTAAAATGAGTGCAGTTCACAGGATAGGGGGACTCTCGTGGCCTTTCCCTGGACAGCCTCCGAGTCCCCATCTGCTGTGTGGTGCTTCCCTCCCCAGGCCTGGCTGGAGGGATGGGGGCTGCGAAGCTGTAAGTGCACCCTGCCCAGCCAGGGCCACTCCAGGCGCCTGGGAGCCACACCCCTCTTCTCCAGCCTCCTGGCTTTATGGCTTTACTGTTCAGCTAATCCGCAAGGAAGCCCAGGGGTGTGAGATTGTCTTTGTCTGTTGTTTGCTCCCAGAAGAGGAGGTCAGGAAGGAAGGAATAAATTTTACCTTTCTTCCTGGAAAGTTCTTTTGTGGCGAGTGATTGCATTCCCAAACCTAGTTCTGTCTCCGAGGGGAGCTGTTCTAGGAGGCTGGCCAGGAGTGGCAAGATGCCCGATACTCCCTAGTATAGCCTAGGTCACGGCCCCTTGTGGGTGGTTGAGACCCCATTTCCCAAAACCGAAGGCTCCATGTTCAGACCTGGAAGGTAGTGTCTCCTTTATTTGTCCATTTGTTGCTGTCCAGCTCAGGCATAACATGGAGTCTCTTTTTTTGCCTTGGTTTCGTTTTCAGACAGAAGACAGACACACACCCGCACACGCGCGCTCGCACGTGCTTATGTTGTATAATTAGTGCCTAGTTACCGGGATTGCCCTTTTCTTCTTTCTCGAAGTGGAAGCCGGATGAAGAGAGCATGGATATTCTGAGCTTTCTGAGTGTGGTTTTCCTGCTCAGTCATTGCCTTACTCTCCTGTGAAACACATTTGCAATTTCATTGCTTATTGATTTTTGTCACAGAGTAGTGTTTCATCTTGTGATTTCTAGCTCAGGTTTGTTGGGGTCTTGATAATCCTAGAGCTGAGAGACCATGGCATTCGAGAACAAGAACTTCTTGTTCTAACTTGCCCAGTGGCACGGGCAGCCCCCGTGAGTGCATCCTGTTACCACTTGCAGTACTCATTTGGATAACATTTTCTGCTTTTACTTTTTTTTTTTTTTTAAGTTTATTTTCAGAGAGTGAACGAAAGAGACCGCGAGGGAGCAGGGGAGGGACAGAGAGAGGGAGACACAGAATCTGAAGCAGGTTCCAGGCTCCGAGCTGTCAGCACAGAGCCTGTTGTGGGGCTCAAACTCACAAGCTGTGAGATCATAACCTGAACTGAAGTCAGATGCTCAATCAACTAAGGCACCCAGGCGCCCCTCTGCTTTTATTTTTTTTTATTATTATTATTTTTTAAGTTTGTTTTCAGAGAGAGAGAGAGAGCAGGAGTCGGGGAAGGCCAGAGAGAGCGAGAATCCCAAGCAGGCCTCACACTACCAGCCCAAAGCCTGATGCGGGGTTCAGACCCAGGAGCCTTGAGATCGTGACCTAAGCCAAAACCAAGACTTGGGCGCTTAAGTGTCTGAGTGCCCACGAGCCCCTTTTTTCTGCTTTTATAAAATGGCTTGACAAGAAAAAGAAGATCCTTTATTTTGAAAAAACAAAACCTTGTGACCTGCATCTCTACTGAAATGTCCATTTCGGAAAGGGCTAGAAGGAATCTCTGATACGTGGAATTGTATCAGACAGGAGAGCCCAGACAGGCAAGCTTGGAAGGGAGCGGTGGGAAGAATCAGCTGGGGAGGTGAATTCCTACTGTTCTGTCCTTCCGGGGTGTGGGTTTCCCTGCTCTCAGAGGGTGTTTCCGATGGGTGGGGGTAGGGGGCAGGCAGCCTTGAGTGTCCAGCTGGAAGTGTGCTCCAACCAGTCTCATTTACAAACTGCTCGAGGCGAGGCGGCGCCCCGGCGACCCCTCCCAGGACCTCCATGCGGCCTGGAGTGGGGTGTTTGGCAGCCTGTTGACGCAGTGAAAGATGGATGCCTCTTTGATCAAAGGGAGACCATTAGGGCATGTTTAGGCTGGTGGGATTGAAGAGACTCATTATAAAGTGAGTGGTTATGCCCCCCCCGCCCCCCCCCAGGCTTCAGTGGCTGCCACCCACATCTTTATGAACCGGATTCTGGTTTGCTGGCATAGCGTTTGCAGAACCCAGCTGTGAGGAAGCGTGTACGTAGCTTCTTTGAGCCAATCAGTGGATGGCCGGGGAGAGAAGGATGTCGTTTATTTCCAGGATTCCAGGCAGACACCAGTGTTGCTGAACGCTTGGGACCATGTGACCATTTTCTCCCCACCCCGCCCCACCTCCTGCTGCCCCCTCGGGCCCTTCTTTGCCTTCAGAGAGGGACTTGCCTTGTGTGTGTGGGGGGTGCCGCATGGCTAGAAAGAACCATGAGAAAAGTTCCCTGGACAGAGTGCTTCGCCCGCTCAACTGACATGGCTGGTTCTGGTTTTGGCTGGGCAATGGAATGGGAGAGAATTGGGGCCAAGGGCAGAAAGGTGCCCCTAGGACCCATCACAAAAATGACTCTGCGCGGAAGCTAGGTTTGAGACCGTGGGTTAAAGACACACGATTTGGAGGTTGGTCACTTTTTATTTATTTGTTTTTTAAGTTTATTTATTTTTATTGGGGGGTGGGGGGGCAGACAGGGAGAGACAGAATTTCAGGCAGGCTCCATGCTATCAGCGCAGAGCCCCATGCGGGGCTCGAGCTCCCTCACCTAGGAGTCCTGACGTGAGCCTCCATCAAGAGTCAGACCCTTAACTGACTGAGCCACCCAGGCGCCCTGGAGGTTGGTCCCCTTTAATCTTCTGGCTCATCAACACTGTTGATCGTTGCCCTTGTTGAGGTTTGCTTCAGTGGCTAGATCTCTACCCTTCTCCCCCGTTTATTACCGCCTTCCATGGTTTTCTCGTTTTATTCGGATCATGTAGAGCTTCTGGATTCTCCCAGTTCTTCCTCTCTTTTCTCTGCTACGCTTGTCCTGCGCCGCAGGGAAAACCGGCGGAAGCAGGCCGCACCGGGCGGCGTAGAAACGGGTCTGTGGCTGTGGCCTCCTTTGGTAGGCAGCGGGCCTCATGGCTTCATGGCGTCCTGTTCGTGGGCCAGGAAAAGGGACTCAAGCAGTCAGGATTAATAACAAGGGCCTAATTGAACAGGAAGTCTTCGAGCCCTTCCGAGTTGTGTGGTGCAGGCAGCTTGGGTATTTATCTGGAGTCTTCTACAAGAGGTCGGACTTGGCCTCTGCTTCCTGGAACCATTTTAAGAGGGGGTCGGAAATGGTCAGGGGGTTTCGATGCTCAGAGGGAAGCTGACTAGTGCGCCAGTCACCGCGTAGGCTTGTTTGGATCCCTGCATACTTCCAGTGTCTCTCCGTGGGGAGGGAGTTTCTGCCACGGCCTTTGCTCCGATCCTGTAACCAGTCGACCGAGCCAGTTTTGTAAGTACCCCAGCAAGTATAAATAGGAGATCTCCGGAAAGGAGCGATAAATCCCTCCTCTCTGGGACATCAGGGTTTTGTTGGTTAAATGGCTGTAAGGCAGATAATTGTATTTGACAGACTCCCCTCCTCTCTTGGAGAAACTTCCATTTTGTTTTTTTGTTTTTTTGCCTTTTGTTTTGTTTTGTTTTGTTTTGTTTTTAAATATTTTTTTATTTATTTCTAGGAGAGAGAGAGACAGCGTGAGCAGGGGAGGGTCAGAGAGAGAGGGAGTCACAGACTGAAACAGGCTCCAGGCTCTGAGCTGGCAGTCAGCACAGAGCCGACGCGGGGCTCGAACCCACGAACCGCGAGATCATGACCCAAGCGAAAGTCGGACGCTTAACCGACTAAGCCACCCAGGCGCCCCAAGAAACTTCCATTTTGTGATGGAAGCGAGGTATAGTGGGGCAGCTTTCTCACCAGACCCTTCTGAGGGTTCGCTTCAGCCGCCCACAGGAAGGATGGGCGGGCGTGTCCTGTAGGTGTTCACTGTCTGCTTGTCATCTGCTGCCATTCGCAGATGTGACCTCTATCCATGTAGTGCATTCGTGGCATCAGGTAAAGGCCCGGGGGCTCACACCTGCAAAACCAGCCTGGGCCTGCCAGGTGGCCGAGGAGGAGGAACTAGGAGAGCGTACTTCACCGTAGTCCTAGATGGTCATTGACAATGTCATGGGAACGAATGTTGTGATCAGGAAGATCTGATGAGGGTACCTCCCCCTTCTTCCTTCCTCTTTATTTTTCTGGTTTAAGAAGTCACTTGATTCGGTTTGATTCAGCATCGCCATTTGGAAAGATGTTTGTTTCCCGGCCTCACATATGGTTACTCTTTGTGCAGCCTTGCATATGGGGAGGGATTCAACATGGCTTGGAGGATATTCCTTTTATGCCTCGTTAGGTAAGACGGTGATTTCCATGTCTTTGACTCCCTTTTGCCTTCCTTGTGTTTCCATTTTTGTTTTTTTAATTTTTTTAATTTGTTAAAATTTCAGTATAGTTAACTTAGTGTTTAAATTATTTTCAGGTGGGGGCACCTAGGTGGCTCAGTCGGTTAAGCATCTGACTTTCGCTCAGGTCATGATATCAGGGTTCGTGAGTTCAAGCCCCACGTTGGGCTCTGTGCTGACAGCTCGGAGCCTGGAGCCTGCTTCAGATTCTGTGTCTCCCTCTCTTTCTCTCTCTGTTCCTCCCCGACTTGCACTCTGTCTCTCTCTCAAAAATAAACACATGAAAATGAAATAGTTTCAGGCGTACAATACAATGATTCAACATTTCTGTACATCACCCAATGCTTACCACGGACAAGTGCCCTCCTTAATTCCCATCACCTACTTCACTCATTCTGCAGGCTGCCGCCGCCCGTGACCTTCCGTTTGTTCTCTGTTGTTTAGAGTTTGTCTCTTGGTTTAACTTTGTTTCTTAAATTCCACATATGAATGATATCCTGTGGCATTTGTCTTTCTGTGACTTAATTCACTTGGCATTCTACTCTCTGGCTCCATCTATGTTCCTAGTGGATGCATGGCAAGATTTCATTTTTTTTTTTTTTTTAAGCTGAATAATACTCCATTGTGTATAGGTATACCATATCTTTATCCATTCATCTATTTTTAGAAAAAATTTTTAATGTTTATTGAGACAGAGAGAAACACAGCATGAGTGGGGGAGGAGCAGAGAGACAGACAGATAGACGGAATCTGAAGCAGGCTCCAGGCTCTGAGTTGTCAGCACAGAGCCCGATGTGGATCATGACCTGAGCCAAAGTCGGACACTCAACCGACTGAGCCACCCAGGCGCCCCTCCATTCATCTATTGATGGTGTTTTGCCTTTAGATTGGCACAGTTTCCTTGTTTTTCATGTACATTTCTGTGCCACTGATGTGTGTCTCCTGGACCCATCACGGTTGTCCCCAGCAGCGCCACGGAGCCTGAAGCGTGTCCCAGAGCCTGGGATGCCGCGTGAGCCCCCGTTTCCCAGTGTAAGAACTGAGTGCCATTGCTCCAGAGTCACAAAGCACAAACGACACAGAGGACAATATTTGCTGTTCTTACGTCTGCTGGCAGATTCTTTTATTTTTTTTTTAATTTTTTTAATTTTTTTTTTTTTTCTAGGAGAGAGGAAGACAGCGGGAACAGGGGAGGGTCAGAGAGAGAGGGAGTCACAGACTGAAACAGGCTCCAGCCTCCGAGCTGGCAGTCAGCACAGAGCCCGACGCGGGGCTCGAACCCACGAACCGCGAGATCATGACCTAAGCGAAAGTCGGATGCTTAACCGACTAAGCCACCCAGGCGCCCCATGCTGGCAGATTCTTTAATCGTGGTCACGGTTCCTCATCTTAGGCAATTGTCATAAAAGCCTAGACCTCTTATAAATGTTGAAGAAGAGAGAGTGTATGAATTGTAGTGAATCGTTTTATTACAGAACAGACTTCACTCAGTTTGGTTGGTGAGAGCGTTAGTAACCCCCGTACTTCAGAAATTACACATGATTTCTGTTTCCACCTACTGCATGAATTTCTGTCAGAGCCCCGAGATGAGTATTTTGGGTTCCTTAGTGAAGGAAGCAGGAGGGCCATGGTGCGTTACTTTAGGTTTGCTTTATCCCCCCTTAAGTTTATTTATTTATGTTGAAAAAGGGTGAGAGCAGGAGCCAGGGAGGGGCAGAGAGAGAATCCCAAGCAGGCTCCGCATGGTCTGCGCAGAGCCCAGCTCAGGGCTCTGTCCCCCGAACCCTGACATCATGACTGCATTGAAATCAAGAGTCAGATGCTTAACTGAGTGAGCCTTCCCAGCACCCTTTACCTTATCTTGGTGGTAAGAATCCTTTAGCGGGAGGTGTGTATTTCAGAAGACAATCCTGAGGATTTGTGCCCTGGCATATTTTTTAGTACCGACCGGAAATGCTGGATTGGGAGTTTCTCTGTATTTTCCAGACCAGCAAGGAACTTGAGTTGCAGAGGAGTTGATGGGATAAAGAGGCGGTGCTGTTAGTGTTCACATGGGTACCTGCGTACACAGTGGCTGGTTTCTCAGCCCCCATCCTTTTGTGCCCGCATTCACGCGGGTCCTAAAAATTGGTTAATGCCAGGGCTTTTCACGAAGCCGGGAAACCCAGAGCCTGTTTGTTCCCTGCAGTGGTGATCCCCGAGCTGGCCTCTGAAGTCTCTCTAGTGCCATCTCTCGGTGCTCGTTGGCTACTTCATGGGATTTCCAGGGGGGCGGGGACATTGTACAGGATCCCTTCTCAATTTGTCACCAGTTAAATAAAGCAGATCACGGTTAGCTCACTTAACTGCCTGAGAGGCAGGGGATGGGAGAAGCCGAAGCCTACTCCGGATCCTTCTGGGACTAGCTGGCATTCTGAGCACCGCCTTTGTGCCCTGGTGTGTCACGCGCTGGTGAGGCTTAGACTCTCCCCCACCATGCGACTCCATGGAGACTGTTTCTGGTGGGAAGTTCATTCCCAAAGGACAGACTCCAGTTACACTCTTAGAAGGATTCCAGTGGATTTTGGTTTTTGATGGATGAGCTGTGAAGCATTGTGAGATGGGATTTCCTTGCTTTTTTGTATTTTTTTTCCCCCTTGAAGGAAGAATTCTTGCTTCACACAACGATTCACTTTCCCTCCCCAATCATCGCCTTTGCCAGGACACGAGATTTCTGGCCTTTGGCAATTGGCTATCAAGTAACCTAAAATTGAGAAAATGCCTTTCCCCCTCCCTGGAAATATTTTAAAAACAAAATTGGCAGTGCCACATCCAGACAGGGTGGAAAGGCAGATTAACGTTTTAACTGGCTCGTTGAAGCTTTCAAAACTGAATGTACTTCAGACAACTTGTTCACACCGGAACGTATTAGGAACGTCTTTGGCCAGGTCCTGGCTGGATTCGTACCTGCACGAGGCATTCTGTGACTCTTTCCCTTTCTGCCCCTGCTATAAGATACAGTTTTTGCTCAGGATTCCCCTGAAACCCACGGTCTTTGTAGAGAAAGAGCATTCACAGCTCTTGGATCCCGGATTCAGAGTTGGATCCCTGATTTAAAAAAAAAAAAAAAAAAGGCGGGGGTTTTGGTGCCTGGGGTGGCCAGACAGACAGCTTGCTGTAGGTGATAAAGCACAACACATGTGACATTTGTGACTGACAGAACAAAAGGGCTTTGTTGCCGCTTTAATTGTTGATTAATGACGATCCCTCTCGAATTTGACATGGTTGCTTTCTAGGACACAAAAGAAGTCAATGTCAAATATTTCCTTGATCATGACAGAGTCATGATTTCCAGGCAGTCTGTGGTTCTGTGACATTTCAGGGTGTCACATAAGATTTAAGGGGAAAAAAAAAACTTTAATTGCATAATTTTTAATTAATTGAAGCAAAAGCTTTACCGCACATTACTTTTCATACCGTTTGGGTGGGATGTCCCTGTGTCCCTGAGATTCGTGTGGCCAAAGACTGGTTTTCTTGGGAAGGTTCTGTGCTGTTACTGAATTGATAATCTCCTTCATCTTGCCCAGTCCTTTCTCCCTCCTGTCCGCTTTCCAGTGCGTGGGCTCTGCGGGAGTGTGGTGTTCGTGAGCAGTGGGTACATCTTCCTGAGGCTGGTGGCGATACCGGCGTCTGCAGGGCCTGCCTTTCTCGTTGGGCCGCTGTTCTGATGGGCAGGGACGGTGACTCTGCGTGTTTATGTGACGTGCGTATTCCTGACAGAATCTTTGGGCCCTGGAGGAAGTTGGCCTCCGTGAGGGATTCATTCCTAACTGGCAAGATTAAGTCTTAAGGAAGCAGAGTGTAGGGTAAACATATGAAAGGGATCATGGAACACGTTTTGGCATGGTGCCATCTTTTAAGATCTCCAGGCGTATTTTAAGTTTTCCACTCTCGCTGTCTGAAGTGCGAGGCAGGACTCGGAGCTCAGGATCAGGAGGTTCGCGCGTTGGCTGTGCGGCTGCAGGGCCGGGGTTAGAGGACCCTGTTGGGCATCTTGAACTAGCAACACAGGCCGCTGGGAGACTGAGGTCACGCTTTCCCACTGGGCACAGTTCAGAGATCGGTGCTTCTCCTGTAGAAATATGAAGTCGCGGACCCAGAAGGAATTTATGGCCGGAATGTCTGTATTGCAGTTTTATAGAGGAGGTCAGACAGGACAGGGAGTTGGAAGGGACCTCCGTTTTCTCCTTGGCATAGCCCCTCCTCCCACCCCCTTTTAGTAAGGAACTAGAAGGCCACCTTGCCCTAGATCACAGCTTAGTTGCACCAGAGCCCAGGCTTTGATACCCCGGTTCTCTGTACCCCTCTGACCGAGCCAGACTTGTGTGAGCGTTCACTGTGAGGGGATTCAACCGACAGCCGTTCCTTTGAGGTAAATCCGGTCGATCGCACCCTCGATTCTAAACAGCTGCCTAGGTAACTTAATTAAGACAAATGCCACAGATATTTCGCGTCCTGGGGTTTTTGGTGTAAACAAGCTATTTCATTGCTTTATGGGCGATGCAAGAAACGAGGCCCGTGAGTCAGTGTGACAGGGTCTCCAGAAACCCCGGAAAGCAACATTCTCGGTCCTGGAAGCCTCGTGGGCCACTGGGCCTCCCTTTTCTGCCTGTGACATCCGCACACCCGGTATAACGAACACTGGTAGGAACCGTGGCGCAGGGTGGGAGGGAGCCCCGAGGGGCCCGTGCACTGAGAGCGCTTCCTGTCAGTGTCTGGATGGAGCCGCTCTCTGCTCGCCCCTGGGTTCACTTGAGGATGTGTTTATTTTCTCTTCGCTATACAGGGTGTTTGCGCCCATCCTGTGTGGTTTGCCGACAACTGCTCTTGTATTTGAACTTGGTGGGCAGCTTGCCCTGGGGCAGGGGATATCCCCTGCTCGACCCTCCACCATCTCCAACGCGCACACACATACACGTGCATACACACACACACACACACACACACACACACAACCACTCACTCACTCACTCACTCTTGTTTCTTTGAGTAGCTGCCAGGTTTGTAGTGTGTGTGTCTGGGGGTAGAGTAGAGTGGGTAATTATTTGGGGGATGGAAACACAGGAAATTTTTTCCCCCTTTTTCTTTTCTTTTCTCCTTTTTTTTTTTTTTTTTTGAATAGGCCTTTCAGTAAGTTGGCAAAGCTTCAGTCCCTGCTCCCACACCAGCACAAAGAACACAGCCATGCTGGTCATTTTAAATTTGCCAGACGCAACGTGTCTTATTTATTTATTTATTTATTTTTGAATGGACAGACCCTCCCCTCCCGCCCATTCCTTGCTCTTTGTTTAGAATTGAGATGTAATCTAAGTAATTGGATTTACCAGCTCCACTTCTTCTTCTTTTTTTAAATATTGGAAAATTGAGTTACTAAAATGGCATGTTGGCGAACACGTCCCTCCACAAGGGGCCGGCTGAGCGTGGCTTTCCGTCGCCTGGTCCCCCTCACTCTGTCTTCTCCAGCTGCGTGGTGCATCCGCGCCGGGTCCTCCTCAGGTTTGTAAACTGTCAGAAATCCTGGGCAGAAGTGGAGTGTAATTAACCTAGGAATTGATGTTGTGCCGTATTTAGGGGTGCCCTAATGGAGGGCACGGATAGCAGTCAACTGGTTTACACTCTTCTGGAGAGCGAGCAAGGGGAGGCTGGGACCGCGGGGCCACCCTCTGAGTCTTCTGATGACAGGCCTCCTGGGAAGCTTCTGAAGGCAGATGAGGGCAGGAGGGCTGAGGGGTGCTTTACAAAAGGAAACCTGTTTGGCGGAGAACTTAGTTGGCTAATCGGTGGGATTTTTAAAGGTATTGTCTTGCAGTTTATTAACTTTAAAATAGTGCTGGTGTTTCTTTTCTCCCATAAAGGTTTTATGCTTTTTTTTTTTTTTAATGTTTTATTTATTTCTAGGAGAGAGAGACAGTGTGAGCAGGGGAGGGTCAGAGAGATAGGGAGTCACAGACTGAAACAGGCTCCAGGCTCCGAGCTGGCAGTCAGCACAGAGCCCGACGCGGGGCTCGAACCCACGAACCGCGAGATCATGACCTAAGTGAAAGTCAGACGCTTAACCGACTAAGCCACCCAGGTGCCCCGGTTTTATGCTTAAAAAAAAAAATTTAAGGGGCACCTGGGTGGCTCAGTTGGTTGAGTGTTCGACTTCGGCTCAGGTCATGATCTCATGGTTCGTGGGTTCAAGCCCCGCATCGGGCTCTGTGTTGACAGCCAGCTCAGTGCCTGGAGCCTGTTTCGGATTCTGTGTCTCCCTCTCTCTCTGACTCTCCCCTGCTCATGCTGTCTCTCTCTCTCACAGAAATAAATAAAAAACATTAAAAAAATTTTAAAGATTTATTTGGGTAAAAAAAAAAATCCCTTTTTTTAAAAGTTAATTTTGAAAAGGAGAGTGAGAACAAGGGAGGGGTGGGAGGAGAGAATCCCAAGCAGGCTCTGCACTGTTAGCACAGAGCCCCATGTGGGGCTCATACTGACAAAATGTGAGATCATGACCTGGGCCAAAACCCAAGAGTCGGATGCTTAACCTCCCCAGCCACCCAGGTGCCCCTATTCGGGTAAAAATTTAAGTGATCAAGCAAAACATTTCTTTTGGCTGTTGACCATACCAGCTAAGCCCCAAATAAGAGAAAAAGAATGTCACTTTTTGTATAGCTTGGGGGGGGGTGTGGAAGGGAAAAGGAGGAAAATGGGACACCCCCCCCCAGTTTATGCAGCTTGATCCTGCAGTGCAAAGTCCATGTGTGCTTGGCCGTGTGGCAGGACCATTCTCCCCAGGCCAGCAGATTGTGACCCACGGACAGTTGTGACATATTGGTCACTGTGTGGTGGGATGGCATCTTGTTTCCAACGGTGGTCGAAGCCAGAACCAGACCCCTGCTTAGCTTTTGTTTGATGATGTCGATGGTGGACAAGTGGCTCAGTGAATTTGTAACTAAGTGATGACCTTGGTAATGGTAGAAACGGTGACCATGTGGGCAGATATTTAGTAAGATTCCTGTGAAATGGATTCTTTTCTTTTTAAAGTTTATTTATGAAAGATGGAGACAGCATGAGTGGGGGAGGGGCAGAGAGACAGGGAGACACAGAGTCCCAAGCAGCCTCCAGGCTCTGAGCTGTCAGCACAGAGCCCGACGTGGGGCTCGAACTCATGAACTGAGAGATCGTGACCTGAGCCGATGTCGGATGCTTATCCGACTGAGCCACCCAGGCGCCCTGGATTCTTTTCTTTTTAAAAAAATTTATGTGTTTATTTTGAGAGAGTATGTACGCGAAGAGAGGGAGAGGCAGAGGCAGAGAGAGAAGAGGGAGGATCCCAAGCAGACTCCGTACTGTCATGCAGAGCCCGACATGGGGCTCAAACCCACGAACTGTGAGATCATGACCTGAGCCAAAGTCAAGAATCGGATGCTTAACAGACTGAGCCACACAGGAGCCCCCAAACATTCATATGTTTAACTGCGTGACTCCTCAGGAATGGATGGTTAAGTGTCGCCCATCAGTGGCGCACCAGGGCCGCATTCCTTCTGTTTGCTCCCAGCCTTGATGGAGGGCTGCCTTCTCTACCTGGCGCGCGCCGAGGAGAGCCCAGGAGAGCAGATGCTGCAGGCCCCAGAAGGGCAGGGGGTGGAATCAGGCTTGAGCGGGAGGTCAGGGGCAGTGTACTCCTTTAGGATGTCCCCCTCTGAAGAGGAGACTTTTGAGCAGAGACAGGCAAGAAATGACCTCCATAAGGGGCGCCTGGGTGGCTTAGTCGGTTAAGCGTCCGACTTTCGCTTAGGTCATGATCTCGCGGTTCGTGGGTTTGAGCCCCGCGTCCGGCTCTGTGCTGACTGCCAGCTCAGAGCCTGAGCCTGTTTCAGTCTGTGACTCCCTCTCTCTCTGACCCTCCCCTGCTCACGCTGTCTCTCTCTCTCTCAGAAATAAAATTAAAAAAAAAAAAAAAATTTAAAAAAAAAGAAATGACCTCCATAAAAAGTAACAGGTCAGGAGTGTTCCTGTCATCAGATGAAAAGAAGCCAGCATAAAGGAGAAGAACATTCCAGATGGAGAGAGCAGTCTCAAGAAAGCAAGATCCCTTGGGTTATTTGCCTCTGTCTTAGGGCATTTATTTACATAGAGTGACATTCTGGGATCTGATCAGTAAGTTGACTTTCATCTCCGCATATTTTGTCCTCCCTTTGGGGACATTTTAGCTTAAATCGGATTCATCCCAGCAGGGCTGAGTTTTGTCATGACTGAATTGGCGTGGGGCTCCTGAACGCAAGAGCTTCTAGACAAGAGGCCTATCAGATGGCCTTGCCTGTGACAAGGCTGGGCCTCACATCCTCCTTGTATGAAGCGTGGTGTGACCGAGAAAACTCTGAACTGAGGACTCAGTGTTTGGCTTTTGGTCTTTTGGGCCTGGTCTCCCAAGCTGTGTGGCCTCTCGGTTGATTGTGTCGTGAGGGTGATCTTTGCAAGATCTGTACAAAAGTTAAAGCCTTTAGCTAAGTTTGTTTATTTTGAAAGAGAGCACGGGCCGGGGGGGAGGTGGGGCAGATAGTGGATCCAAAGCAACTCTGCGCTGAGAGCAGACAGCCTGATGCGGGGCTCGAACCCACAAACCGTGAGATCATGACCTGAGCTGTAGGCAGATACTTAACTGACTAAGCCATCCAGGCACCCCAGAGCCTTTTAACATTTGTCTCAAACACCAAAGCTGCTATCTCAAACAGATAGCCTGTGTCTATATTTTCTGAGCTTGCTGTCTGAATCTTTTAGTCCTTTACTTCATGTATACACATTCACATCATGGAAGGGAAGTTGCAATGATGGAATGGTTTGACCTGAGACCACTTCTTTTCACTCACCCCAGTGGCCCCTAGCCCTGGATTTTAACACACTGTAAACAAAATGGGGCTATATATATTCATCTATAAATACATTTAATTAGGTCTTCTCCATTGGTTTAAGTTGGTTTGATCTGTTGAACTTGGCTAGCTGCAGAGTTTGATTTAATTGCTTTCAGTGTCTTAAGTATATACTTAGGATTCTAGAATGAAGCCTTCTGTGATGAAAACTCTTTCCATTTAAAAACGAAAAAATGTCTTAATGTTTGGGGGGGGGAAGGGAGGGAAACACAGAACCATGAGATTGTGACTTGAGCCAATGTCGAACACTCCACAGACTAAGCCACTCAGGCGCCGCAAGAAAACTCCTTCCTTAATCGGTTAATAAACCACAAACATGGATGTGCATCCTGCTCTAGTTGATCCTTCTGTGGTCTGGACGAGGGACAAACCCCCTCTGTGTGTTCTGGTATTTGTGTGTCGCCAGTGGGCAGCGGAGGACCATGCTGGCTGCCTGAAGGTCCAGAGGCTTAGGAGACCTTGAACTCCAGATTCCCATTGACCCCAGGGGCTCCATTCTCTCTCCAGCCCCACGATGAGCCTGAACCATCTTAGTTCAAACCCTGTTTTCATTCTTAGGCATTTTCGCTGTGGGAGTGAAAAGGACAGTGCATGTTTCTGGGTAAAATGCCAGCTGATGGGAAGGGGCGGGAATGGAGGGGTTGTGCCTGGCCTGCCCCTCAGCTCCACACAGCACTTTCATGTCCTCAACCTCTCGAGGTGCAGATATTCTGGCTCTTTAGCATATCTGGGACCCCTGCCCCCCCTCCCCCTCCCCCTCTGGTCTTTACTGATTTAAAAAAAATTTTAATGTTTTTTATTTATTTTTGAGAGAGAGAGACTGCGTGAGCAGGGGAGGGTCAGAGAGAGAGGGAGACACAGAATATGAAACAGGCTCCAGGCTCTGAGCCATCAGCACAGAGCCCGATGGAGGACTCGAACCCACGAACCATG
Source organism: Proteles cristata cristata (assembly GCA_017311185.1). Classification (NCBI taxonomy): domain Eukaryota; kingdom Metazoa; phylum Chordata; class Mammalia; order Carnivora; family Hyaenidae; genus Proteles; species Proteles cristata. The sequence continues at coordinate 1,532,313 of JAESUZ010005517.1, forward strand.
AGATCATGACCTGAGCTGAAGTCAAACGCTTAATCGACCGAGCCATCCAGGCATCCCCAGTCTTTACTGATTTAAAATCACATCCACTCCTTTCCGGGCATCGGGCATTCTGGGATTGGAGTCCTCTGTCCCTCCCTTCCGGCGTGCTTCACACTTACCCCGTGGATTTGGCCTCTGAGTTGTATCCTCCAAACTCCGTTGTTGTGCGGGACCCGCAAAGCCAAGCCAACACGTCTGAAACCCTCCTGGGACTGTGCAGGATGAGAAGCTCAACCGCTGGCCTGCACTTACTGCAAAACAAAGATTCTTTGGGCTGCCCCTTAAAAAGAAAAGATACTGGTTTGTCTCCCTCAGTCCCTGCTTTCATCTGAGCCTCCCAAATACTTAATCACTTGCGAGCTGGGCTTATTCCTCTGAGGGGGAATTTACTTGACTGCCTTTTTTTTTTTTTTTTTTTTTAAATCTGTTACTTACTTGCTTTAGTTTTCGTGGTCTCCCCCTGAGAAAGTCATCAGGATAAGGTGCCTCTTATTTGAACAATGGCGGGAGCAGCCTATTGTTAAGACCCCAAAATTGTAAAGTATTTCACCGCGCCCTGCTCCGACCACCGCACCTCGTCTGCGTTTGCATGTTGGATTTTCGTTAGGTCTGCACCACCTTCTCGGGACGTGTATTGTTGGGAAACTTGTTGCTGACTTTTTTTTTTTTAATGTTTTTTTTTTTTTTTTCAAGAAGACAGAGACAGCGTGAGCAGGGGAGGGTCAGAGAGAGAGGGAGTCGCAGACTGAAACAGGCTCCAGGCTCCGAGCTGGCAGGCAGCACAGAGCCCGACGCGGGGCTCGAACCCACGAACCGCGAGATCATGACCTAAGCGAAAGTCGGACGCTTAACCGACTAAGCCACCCAGGCGCCCCTACTGACTTTAAAAATAAAAAGGCCACAAGCGGCATCCCATGCACCTGCAGGAGGCGCTGTTCCCAGGAAGTTTCTTTCGTGCCCGGAGCATGAGTTGTGTCCATTTATGTGAAGATGTACGTGTTCATACAATTGCCAGTTAAAAAACCATTTTTTTTTTCCAGGTGGAATAAGGCGAACTGGGGTTTTTCTTTCAACAGGGAGGGGAAGTTGCTGGAAGAGCCGGGTAGCTACGTTGAGTTCAGGCCACCCTGCACTTGGGCGTCTGGCTTGTTGAACATGGTCGCCGTTTGCACCCTGGCCCTTCCTCTGACACCTGCTGCCGCTTGGGCCTGCGAGTTGAATGCAGAAATTGAGGATGAGCAGTGAGAAACTTCCAGTCACACTGCTTCTATATCTGTAGAATCTAATAATAAATTTATGTGCACTTGCCTTTTTTCTTTTTTTTTAACTCCAGTTTAGTCCTCTTATAAAAATATCCTTTTCTAGGGGCGCCTGGGTGGCTCAGTCAGTTAAGCTTCTGACGCTTGGTTTTGGCTCCAGTCAGATATCACAGTTCGTGAGTTCGAGCCCCACATCGGGCTCCGCGCTGAGAGCACGTAGCCTCCTTGTGATTCTCTCAATATCGGTCTCTGCCCCTCCCCTTAAAGAAAATTAAAAAAACAAAAACAAAAACAAAAAAACCCTTTTGCACCTGATAAAAAAGTTAAAAGGGGAGAATCCCTGAACTCAGAACTTGGGTCCTCACCACTGTGGCTCTCTTCACCCCTCCTCCCCCATCTGGTCTTTAAGCTTCAGCACCCCCATTGAGTGTCCGTCCTCTGGGCTTAGTGCCCACCCTCGCACACACTTCTGGGGTGTCACGTCTTTAATACAGGCAGTCTGTTGGTAACAAAAAAGCTTTGTTCTCTATCACCAGGGGACAGTGGTGTTTGCCCTAGTAACTGGTTTAGTGTTTGGGAATTTTCATTAAACTTGTTGGGCTTTCTGCTGATAGCTTCTTCGTGCGGCTGTTTCGTGTTGGTTACTCCTGGGTCCTGAGTGCTTTTGATTAGCCTAGATGTGGGTAGGTCTCAGGGACTGAAGGTTGCCCAGCAAGTAAATAGTGGTCGCACTGTCTCCCTGTGGATCAAATGTCAGTTGTTACTGGGAACACCGTGTGTGTGTGTGTGTGTGTGTGTGTGTGTGTTGCTGAACTATTTTGTTAAACACCAGAGTGTTGATTTAACATGGGAAGGTATTGTGAGCATGGGCAGTTTAGTATAATACAATTATATTTTTAATTTATTTTTTAAAAAACATATATATTTTAACATTTATTCATTTTTGAAAGACAGAGAGTATAAGCAGGGGAGGGGCAGAGAAGAGAGGGAGACACAGAACCTAAAACAGGGTGCAGGCTCTGAGCTATCAGCACAGAGCCCAGTGCGGGGCTCGAACTCAGGAACCATGAGGTCATGACCTGAGCTGAAGTCGGATGCTTAACAACTGAGCCACCCAGGCGCCCTAATTACTACCATTTTAGGTAACTTCAACAGTAAGTAAAGGAAGATTTATTTGTGCTTTACTAATATACCTGGTTTCTTTTTATTATTCTCAACCAGCCGCTGCGGGGTGCGGGTCGCATTTTCAATTCCACATAGTGATTGCTTCTGATTTGGATTCTGACCCATCCTGTGCTATTGGGCTGCTGTTTGGTTTCTTCTTTGGGGGGAGTTGGGGGTTGGTCTTCCCCACCCCCTCAATCCTGTTTGTTGAGCACAGGGCTATGTGCAGGGCTGGCCAATCGGTCTAAGCAGCACACGAGCAGAGGCCTGCTCTCTCTGACGCCGGCCACTCCCCCTTGTGAACTGGGTTCTCTACAGTGAAGCAAGAGCCCGTATGAGGTAATTCGTGATAAATGTCAAGTTAGTTAGACATAAAATAAAAATATGGCTGTATACGTGTGTGGAGGCTAGAAAATTAACAGTGAACTGGTGGCTATAGTGTTAGCAAGGAAGTGAGGATGACTTTCCAAGACTCATTAGAATTCAAAGGCTAGAAGGAGCACCTTTCTTGCATGTAGGAATTTGTAAATAAATGGAAGATGCCTAGTTAAGGAAATATGCGTTGTGATTTGTAGGTAGCCTGGATAAACTAGGGGTCAGTGTCTGTAGCTTGTGCTGGGAAGACGCCTGACATGTAGATTAAGGCCAGCTTTTTGAATCCCTGACTGAGAAGTTAGGACTTGCCCTGTAAGCAGGGGTGCCCAGAATTTGGTGGTATATCAGATGGACTGGAGAAATCGAGTTCTTCACCCCCTACATTACAAGCGTCCATGAGTGTAATGAATTCGTACGGCTGGATTAGGGTCAGAAGAGATTGGCGGTGGGGAGACATGGCTCTGGGGGTGTGAGATGGGGTCAGTGGTGTGCAGGCAGGTGGCGGGGGCTGGGTGTATATAAGGGCATGCTGTGAAGGCAATCGTGTATGTGTGACGGCATCACGTTTAAGCGTACGATGCTTGATATGTCATGTGGCAAGATGGCTTTGCATTTCTGTCATCACTCTGGGCTTAATTTAAAACTACAAAAGCCATTCATTAATTCCATGTCCGCAGAGCCACCTGCGATGTTAGGCGCACATGTGGTTGGTGCATAGACATGTGCTTGTACACATACACTTGTGTGGTGCCTATTTATATCCGGGTCGAAAACCGAGCCTTTTAACAAAATTTATTGCCCTTTATAACGAGCCTGTGGGTTATGAGAGGGTGAGAGATACAGAACCTTAATTAGTAAGAGTTTGCTTGAATTAGGGTCCTCCCCCCCCCCCTCCCTTCGTGTCTTTAGTGCCGCACGTAGATCTTTATCTTCCGGTCGCCGCCTATTTCATGTTTAATTTCCCTTTGCTTTACAGGCCGAGGCTGCAGGCACAGAGGAAGTTCGCACAGTCTCAGCCGAACAGCCCCAGCACCACCCCGGTGAAGATCGTGGAGCCATTCCTGCCCCCTCCAGCTACTCAAATTTCTGACCTCTCTAAAAGGAAGCCCAAGACAGAAGATTTTCTTACCTTTCTCTGCCTTCGAGGTGAGACCCGGTTCCCCGGCGGGAAGGAAGGAGCACCTCTGTGCAACGAAAAGGGGGAGACCCTCTCCCGAGGAGTAGATGTTAGGTGGGGTCTGCATGGCAGACCTCTTTCAGTTGCCCGGCCTGCTCCTGGGGGTCGGTTTGAAGTGACGTGTGACACGGAGGGGGTGCTCGAGTCTTCATACTTCTCCTTCTGTTTTCATTTATTTGACTCTGAAATCTACTTTCTTGGCTGCTCAACACTGTCTCCTCATTTGCTGTTTTTTTTTTTTTTTTTTTGTTTTTGTTTTTATATTTTTTATTTCTAGGAGAGAGAGTGTGAGCAGGGGAGGGTCAGAGAGAGAGGGAGATACAGACTCTGAAATAGGCTCCAGGCTCTGAGCTGGCAGTCAGCACAGAGCCCGACGCGGGGCTCGAACCCACGAACCGCGAGATCATGACATAAGCGAAAGTTGGATGCTTAACCGACTAAGCCACCTCCTCGTTTGCTGTTTCTAGCTTTATTTTTACAACCTGACTTTTCCCGATCCCCCCTTTCCGGAACCCCCACCATCCTGCCACAAATGTGTTTGGCCAACATTGCCTTTGTTCTGTGACTGTTTTTTCTCTTCTCTTTTCTTTCTTCTTTTCTTTCTCTTTTCTTTTCTTTCTCTTTTCTTTTCTTTTCTTTTCTTTTCTTTTCTTTTCTTTTCTTTTCTTTCTCTTTTCTTTCTCTTTTCTTTCTCTTTCTCTTTTCTTTTCTTTCTCTTTTCTTTCTCTTTTCTTTTCTTTTCTTTTCTTTTCTTTTCTTTTCTTTTCTTTTCTTTTCTTTTCTTTTCTTTTCTTTTCTTTTCTTTCTTGGTGTCTTGAGCAGAGATGGTCTTCTTTGGTCTTATTTTGTAATGTCTGTCACAAGCCACATGGACTGAGGTGCAGACTTTTTCACTGGATGACTTCAGGAAGAATCCTACTAGTATTTTCCAAGTACAGTTGACCCTTGAACAGCACAGGCCCACTTCTCGGTGGTTGTGGTGGTGGTGGTGGTGGTGGTGGTGGTGTTTGTTTTTTGTTTTTGTTTTGCAGTAAAGTAGCACAAGTGTATTTGCCCTTCCTTATGATTTTGTTAATCACATTATTTTCCCCAGCTTGCTTTCCTGTAGGAAGACAAGATAAAACACATGCAGCATGCAAGATAATGTGTTAATGGCCTGTTTACATTATGGGAAAGTCTTTGAGTCCGCAGTAGGCTGTTCATTAGTAGTAGATAAGGTTTAGGGGGAGTCCTAAGTTCTACATGGATTCCTCCTGTGTAGAAGGGTTGGCTCCCCCAGTTAACCTCCACATTGTTCATGCCAACCGAATGTAACAGTGAAAATGGCGGTCGGTGTAAACGGGACTAAATTCACAGAGTGCAAGGTTGAGGATAAAATTTCATAATAAGGGATTAGTGTGGGTGTACACGGCCTTATTTGGGAAAGTGGTTACTGCAGGAACTAAGATTGTGGGGAGGAACATCGAATCCCTGAGAGCTTCGGGAGTCTCGTAGGGCCATGGTAGCCACAGAGCAGCGTGTGAATAGGAGTTTCTGATGAGGTTACCTGACAGAAAGGTGACGGTGACAGGGATGTGGTCTGTGCCATTGGTCCTTGGGTGGGCATAGGGCTTCAGGTCCAGGGTCATGTACATTAAAAAAACAACAACAGTGTTCTCTGAAATAAGTTCCAGCAAGATTTTAGTATAAAGAATTCTTTTGTAAACTATTTAAGAATTTCCACCTTGTGGCCCGTCACTCCTTAACACGAGTGTATATGTTCTTAAAATAAGGACTTGGACAGTGATCGTTATTACCATTTAATCTTCCAGGTCCTCCTCTCTGATGGCTTCAAATGCCCTAGAGAAAGGGGGTCCCCAGTTTAGAGGAGGGAGATCAGGTCTCAGTTGGATATCATCTTTAAATGTCTGCTCACCCTGGAGCTGGTCCTCAAGTCTGTGTTTCGTGACCTTGACTCTTGAAGGTCACAGGCCAGTCTGCCCCAATCCAGTGGTCTTGGGGGGCCCTCGTTAGGTTCTTAGCTTGCGTTTCGGGCAGGAATGTCCCAGAAGTGATGCTTCTCATTGCATCGAGCGGTGCACAGTCCAGTCTGTGCCTTCACAGTGCTCATTGGTTAAGGGGGATCTGCCTGGCCTCTCCATGGTGAAGCAAGCTTTTTGCCCCTTGTAACTTGTGTTTCATTGGGAGGTTCTTTGGAAGTCCATATTCCATTTCTCCTCCAACACTGTGCCGTTTGTTTCATCTGTGTGGGCTCGTTTCCGAATTTTTCTTTTTTTTTTTTAATATATGTTTAGTTTTGAAAGAGAGGGACTGAGCATGGGCAGGGGAGGGGCAGAGAGAGAGAGAGAGAGAGACAGACACACATAGAATCCGAAACAGGCTCCAGGCTCTGAGCTGTCAGCACAGAGCCCGACGCAGGGCTCAAACTCATGAACTATGAGATTGTGACCTGAGCTGAAGTTGGATGCTCAACCGACTGAGCCACCCAGGCGCCTCTGTGTGTGGGCTCATTTCTAACTTAATTTGTTATGTCCAAACCTATTACTTTTCAAAGAAAGATATTTGAGTCTTTGTTCAAAGATTAAACAAAAGTTTTTTAAGTACAGTCTGCGCCCTACAACATGGGGCTCACACGCCCAAGATAGAGTTGTATGTTCCCCTGACTGAGCCAGCCAGGTGCCCCTCTATTACTATTTTTCGTTTTGTTTGTTTTGAGAGAGAAAGAGAGTGAAATGAGAGGGAGATGAGAGAGCAAGCAGAGAAGGGCAGAGAGAAAGGAAGGGAGAAAGAATCACAAGTAGCGATGTGGGGCTTGAACTCAGAAACCAGGAGATCATGATCTGAGCCCAAACCAAGAGTTGGATAATTAACGGACTGAGCCTCCCAGGCGCCCCTCTGTTACACTGTTTGGATGTGTGGAACCCCTACGTGGTGGCTTCTTTGTCCTTTGCCCCTTTCCTGTCTTTCGCCTTGCTTCCCAGCCCATCAGTGTTCTAGACTCATCTTGTGTCTTCCCTTGCTCAGCTCTGAACAATCCATTTCTCCAAGGAGCCCTGTTTTCGTGACCACTGCTCTCTGGGTGCCACGGTCCGGGCCCGCAGTGTGCTTTTTAGCTCTTGGAGTGTTCTTTGTCTTAGGTGCCCTGTGAGTAATGTGTGCAGTGTGTGTGTGCCCGTGCGTGTGCACAAGGGCTTGTGTGTCTGCACACGCAGGCTCAGTTAGTGCATCTAGATGTCTGTTTCCATTGCTGTGTAGATTGAAACCCATGAATTAGCACCGGTACCTCCAATCTCAGTTTAACACCAAAGGGTTTGTTCTGGTCTTCTTTCCACATCAAAGACTGAGAGACTTAGCTCTTATTATTCATAAGTTATTTGTATACCTGAACAGTTTTTCCAGCCTAACTTCCCCCGTCCTCCCCCGCCCCTCACCACCCCCCCCATCTCTGCTGCCATCCTTTGCCCACCAAATGGAATCTTTCTCATCTCTCCTGGCTTGGACCGTCCTTACTGGGCTGCCCCACGTGTGGACACCGCCCTTCTCCCTCCTTTGGCTCTGACCCCCCACACGGGCCACCGTGCCTGCTTCTCCCTCTCTCCCTGGTCTCTCTCCTGCTGATTTGCTTTAGGAAGGAATTGTTAAGGAAAATGAAGAGTTGACATTCACGATGGACATTTATAGGCTGTTGAAAGTTCTCGGGGACTCTCAAGATGCAAAGGGGAATGATTTCAGTTGGACATTGTCCGGCAGCTGGAGATGGGGAGATGAGACCGAAGGGAGAAGAGACCGGAGGGGCTCCTAACCGAATAATAGCTGCTTGCCGAGATTCTAGTGATCCCGGGTGTCGGGGTGACCTTGGAGAGGGGGAGAGGGGAAGAGGGGGAGAGGAGAGAGATAGAGAAGGGCATGACCAGCTGGCCTGTCCTCTGTTAATGGAGAATCCCCGGGACCAGGTGTCCTTGGGAAAAGGAATTTACTATGTCATCAGAAGCAGGACTGTGCTTTTGTGCCTTTGGTCACACTTGACATTTTAGTGAAGCTGGAGCCAGGTGTGACTTGGAGGTGTGACTTAGAGTGTGTGTGTGTGTGTGTTAAATGTTTATTTTATTTCTGAGAGAGAGCAAGCTCGAGAGAGCAGGGTAGGGGCAGAGAGAAGGGGACAGAGGATCCGAAGCAGGCTCTGTCCTGATAGCAGTGAGCCAGTTGTGGGGCTCAAACTCCCCGATTCTGAGATCGTGACCCGAGCTGAATTTGGAGCCACTGAGGCGCCCGCCGTGGCTTCATATTTACCAAGGGAAGGATTCACTGACCATGTTTTATTAGGGTGTCTGAAAATGGCTCTGATGAGAACTGAATTTAGTTAGGAAAGTTTTCACTGTGGAGTAGGTGTGACTCATTTTTAGAGCAGAATTTGTGCCATGTGTACCTATATATGTGTTATTAAAAAAAAATACCTTCTGTGGTTTGGGAGATTTGGAGAAGGACCTTGCTTAGAGCGGCCTGCTATAATTGCTCAAGAAAATTGCATCCAGGGAAAACTTACCCATTACCCAGCTTTGACGTTTCAAGGCTCTAAATAAAAGAGAACCATATCTCTTTATAACCACAATTTGCTTTGCGTTCTCAGGTGGGCAAAGGTTTTGATAAATAAATGAAATCTAGGAGTTATTTTAAACCATTTTGGAAAAATGCTCTGAAACTTGCAAATTTATTCCTATGTTGATGAGCCAGGCAATTAAATCGGTTTTCTTACTTGTTTTTAGCTGATAAACAGTAAGAGATTGACACATAGTATTGTAGTCTTCTCTTTGTCTTAATTTTTTTTTTTAAATTTTTTAATCTTTATTTTTGAGAGAGGCAGAGTGCAAGCGGGGTAGGAACAGAGAGAGGGGAAGACACAGAATCCACAGCAGTCTCCAGGCTCTGAGCTGTCAGCACAGAGCCCGACATAGGGCTCGAACTCCCGAACAGTGAGTTCATGACCTGAGCCGAAGTAGTACGCTTAAGCGACTGAGCCACCCAGGTGCCCCTTTTCTAGGTTTATATTAAAAAAAAAAAAAAAAAATTCCTTTTTTGTGTAGTCAGATGGGCTTAACCTGATTTGGTTCCCAAAACCCTGAATAATAGGTGATTCCTATATGGTACCTTCACAGTCCTGGAAGTGTGGGGGGGATCATTAATAGGTAATTGCTCAAGCTAATTAAAACCCCTATTTTGAAGTGGACCAGGGTCCAGTAGATGATCTATGCTCTATTTGTACTTCAATAATTTTTTAAATTTTTGAAATGAAGAAAAATGTGACAGTAGTTTTGGTCGTGAAAGTATTTCTTATCTCTCTAGGGAATATCAGCAGAAGAGTTGCGGAGTATCATAAATCCAAAAGAATACATCCATATAAATAAATCCAAAATACCCTCCTTCTAGTCTCCCAGAGACAACCCCCGTTCACCACCTCTGTGATGAAAATATGACTAAGCCTTCCTTGTGCGTATATGATACGTGTGTCCCCACCTCCGCGAATCCAGCCTCTCTCCCCACGGAAATGCCATTTGATTTTTATTTGTGTAGTCTGGTTTTCCTGCCTCAACATATCCCATAAATGCGGGTTCCATTTTGTGGGCGTCTCCACTTTATCCAATGCCTTGCTTACATTTAGACATTCGGGTAGCAGCTGCTGATGCGTATCCGCAGTGAGGTCTTTTCCTGGGCTCACGTTCTGTTCCGAAGTTGGCATTCAGGCATGTGACACACATTCGAATACCTGCATTCTAATTCCTCCTCCTTGGGTGCAGATTCCAAACCCCATAGTCCGGGGCCTCGTAGAGCACCCCATTTACATCTTCAGCTTGTGGGCGACAGTGGGCACCGGTAGGGGTTAGGGGTACAAATCAGCCGTAAGCTCGTTATTTGTGCGGAAGTATGTCTGGCTGCAGAAGTCCTGAAGGAGTCGAATTAAAGACCTGGAAGTGATGTTTGTTGCCGCGGATTACTGGCCCTACTTTTGTCTAGTTCCCTGTCATTACCCGTGAGAGTGTTCGGTGCTAATTTAGAACACGGAAGAGGATAAATATTGAGATTGAGGAGACGGCGAATGGAGGTCTTTTTAATGTTTGTTTGATTTTGAGAGAGAGCAAGTGAGTGGGGGAGGGGCAGAGGGAGAGGGAGACACAGAATCCTCCGCAGTCTCCAGGCTCTGAGCTGTCAGTCAGCACGGAGCCCAACACGGGGCTCAAATTTGTGAACCATGAGATCATGACCTGAGCCGAGGTCAGATGCTTACCCGCCCCCCCACCCCCCCGAGCCACCCAGGTGTCCCGCTCATGGAGGTCTTTAAGCCTCGTTATTGATTATTTATTCAGCATGTCCAGCGAGCCTGAGACCCTGCCTTCTCCCCATACATACCTCCATCAGGTATTTTCATCAAAAACCTTAGGATAGAGATCCTCCCCCCACCCCCTTAATAATACTAGGATTAAGGTATGTGTGTAAATATTCGAGGCAGTTATTCAGGGTTAAAAACGCCTTAGCGATTTAAAAAAAAAAAAAAAAAAAGACCTTTCCGCTAAGTTATGCAAGGCTCCATCCTTTTCTATTTAAGATCATGACCTAAAATTTCGAAAGGAATGAATAGTGCAGTGGGGCCTCAAGTGTTTGCCTGCAGTGTATTTATCTTTAAATAGCTGCTTCGAAGGGGGTCCACACGTCTCCTGCCAGAGGCATAATTAGTATCTTTCACCGGTACACCCTGGGAAGGGGGTACATGTCCTGTGCTGCGGTAGGATCGCTGTTATTTCCTGTCACCAGTCTTGTTATTCTTGATGAGTTGAGTCGTCTTCTCTTTGTTCTGACTACGATTATTAACAGATTAGAAAGCTTAACACCGGAGAGCCTCGGCAGGTTAAATGATTCCCTTATTTACATTTTTCTCTTTATGGGGCACTGCCAGCGAGGCGGGGGGTTCCCAGAGGGGATTCCTGGAACATAAACCCACACACACCTACACACGGTAGGTTCTCGTGACCGTGGGTGGTGTCACTGCGCAGAGTCCCAGACCCGCCGCATGGAGAGAGCTTCTCTTTCAGGGGGGAATTCCTGGGTGAAGACCTGCTCTGTCAGCCTCTGTGAGGCCGTGATGTTTGTTTGGGGGACTTGCCTGCCTTTTGTTTCCAGAGTCTGAGAGAATCTTCAGTGATCAGCTGTCATTCAGTTGCTAATTAATTCAGCCAGCCTCTGTTGAACCCTTTTTATATGCTAGACACCTAGAAAACAGGAAAGCATAGACACACACACAATAAATAGAGCTTGTACCCCAAATGGCACCCTGCCCAGGGCTGCCCGGGATGGCTGTGCTAAGGAAGTACCACTTGAGCTGGCTTTGTGCAAGGGAGAGGGGCCAGCTCACGCCAAGGCGTGGATTGGTATTGGGGTTTGGTGCGTGGGAGGCCTGGCCCCCAGGTTAAAGCGAGGAAGTGAGATGTGTTGGGCTGGACCCTCTGAGAAGCTGATGGGGTGATTCACTTTACGTGGACTTTTAGGGAGGTGTGAGCCTAGTGGCTCAGTGGCAAATGGCCTGAGGCTGCAGAAAGGCTCCCCACGCCCCACCTTCCCATAGGGGGGTTGCTGAGGCATCCAGGCACAGCCCTGGCGAATTTGAGGTCTCTGGCCGTGACTTAATCTGCTCTCAGCAGATTTCTTCATTTGTAGAATGGGCAGGTGGTGTCTGTAGCACACAGTTGATGTGGAGTCAAAAACTACAGCCAGTGGGTATGAAACAGGCCCAGCTGATGCCCGTGGTGGCCATCCCGGCATATTTAATTCCTGATGAGAGTAAGGCAGGAGTTGAGATTTACGAAGGGACATTCTGAAAGACCAGCATCATAGGGAAGATTGCAGGTAGCCTGCCCCCTGGAGTTTGCTGTAAAGACCACTGCGGGCCCTATTGACCAGGACCACGCATGTTGATAGAGTACTGGCTTTGGCTCTTGACGACAAATTGTAAGTAGGGCGAATGCAAAAGCCTGGGGTGGTTTACAGGTCACAGGATGAAAGGGGATTAACCTGCTAGAAAGCAATTAAGTAATCCTCCAATTGCGAGGAACACTTCGGGGCTAGTAACGAACCTCCTTCGGGGAGCAGCATGGGAAGGCTTTACGTGGTCTGAGATCGTGGGGGAGGAAGCCACGCTGTCACAGCGGTACACACCTTGTTATCATGGTTCCTCAGGAGATGTGTTGCCTCATAGTTTTTGAGAGAAAAACAGGATCCAGAACGGTGTTCCCCTTGCCTCGAGGGCTTCCGCGGCCGCCCTCTCTTTTCTCCAAATCAAACCAGCCTCCTGTGTGCTTGGCTTTCCAATCGAGTCTGCGTTACGTGGCTGAGTTCTGCTGAGCAAGCAGTTTATTTGCCAGGGTAGTTTATCAGGCTAGTTAGGAAGAAATATGAAACCCTGGAATTCTTAAGCGCTGAGGAAGAGGGGAGGGGGAACGATGGATCCCTTTTAATTGCTCTGTGACCTTGATCAGTTGTTAAGATTCCAAGACATTCTGTTCAGAGGACTGGCCCTGCTCCAGGCCGGCTGGCCTCTGACCAGGCTTCGCCCTCCCTGCAGATAAAGCACGCTCCGTTTTCCCAGCCAGTGGCTGCTGGCACGGATTCAGCAGTATTCCTCACAGTCCTCTCTGGCCTCCTCTGTAATTTCTAGAGATCCCGTTTGTATTTCCTGCCCTTTTGAAATCCATTTAGAGAAGGTACATGGGGGTAAAAGTAGGGGCATCCCTATGTTGTTTGCTGAGCACCTTGCTGGCTGCCAAGGTGTGGTCGTTCTGATACCACCGCAATTCTCAGTACCATTCACCTTAAAAATAAGACTCCCGGGGACGCCTGGGTGGCTCAGTTGGTTAAGTGTCCGACTTCAGCTCAGGTCATGATCTTGCGGTTTGTGAGTTTGAGCCCCGCATCCGGCTCTGTGCTGACAGATCGGAGCCTGGAGCCAGCTTCAGATTCTGTGTCTCCCTCTCTGTCTGCCCCTCCTCCTGCTCACACTCTCTCTCTCAAAATAAGACACAAAAATTAAAAAATAGGACTCCATTTTCTTACCAGCAAAAATGGGCTTCTTTGGGAATAGCAGGGAATTGCTGTTCTGGCCTGCAAACCAGCAAGCCCATCAAGGAAGGGCAACGTTTTCTGGAGGAGGAAGTCAGGAAGGGGTTATTTCAAAAGAAAGTCCATTGCAGGAAAGCAAGTGTGTAGCGAGGTGACCGTTTCTTGGGGCTGAGTTGCAAGGGGTGTGGATTTCTTACAGGAGAAGGGATGTACCTCCTTCCCTGTTGGGGCAGTAATTGATGACTTTCTTCCTGTTGCCACTTTTCTGTTGTGGCCTGTAATTGACGCTCCTTTCTGTAATTTACATTGAGGTACCGCTCCCCTTTCTAGCCTCCTGACTCTAATGAGGTTTCCCTTTACTAATTTTCACAGTATGCATGTCCCCCAGGCAAGGTGACCCCTTCAGCGTTCAGTGTTAGGATTTGTGGATGCTTCGCACAATGAAGAGAGTGACTTTGCTGTTGGAATGGGGGCTGTGTGACCTTCATGAAGCTACTTTCCGACTGGTTTGCGCTTCTCGACTTGATGAGTAGAAGTTAGGTACCGTCGAGCCCATCATAGCTGCCATATGGTGTGATTTGTGTGTTCATTTGAGGTAGAGCCAGAGAGACCTGATTGCATTTGATTGGATGTGTATTTGTGTATGTTTTAAGCCACGTGTATAAATAGCCAACCTGATGGATTGTAAGGGGGAGGATTCCAGCTGCTAATTAAAAGTTGGTTTCTCCTGTTGCTACGGGCAGGTCGGCCGGAGTTGTTGGAAGAGAGGGTGGTTCTCACTGCTAGGAGTCAAGTCAGGTTCGGACACGGGCAGGTAGGACAGGTGCGTGTCCGTTGGGGAATTTCCCAGGTGTGGGTTCAGATCGGCACAGCTGGTTGCACGTGTGTGCCGCGGCCAGTGCCCACGGGCTGTGAACGGAGGAGGAGTGTCCTGGGAAAGACCCGGCCCGGCGGTGACGAGGTCACTACTTCCTCCCTGTTCTTAGAGGACCTTCACATGCCTGAAGGCTTCCAGCTCTCGCTTGGCATTCCTCGCGGAACTCCCTGTTCCAGAAGCCCTCTGACGGGTTGAGTTCACTTCGCGCCTACACCCCCGTGGCTTCTTGTCATCCACCTGCTTTCCGCATTTAGGAAAGCAGATAGGAAGGAGACTGCTCTTTCCTGCATAAAGGCACAGGACAGCCTGATGTCCTCGTTCTGCGGTTTTTGCCCCCGAAGCCAAATACCAACTCACCCAGCACCCACTTGAGTGTGAGTTGCTTAGAGTGCGTTGGCGTACGTTACCTCTTCCCTTTGGGGTTGTCACTCTTGTTCTGGCTGAAGACCATCCTCATCCTCACCGTACAGACCGGTAAACTGACCCTCTCACAACCAGTGAGCATGTGACTGCCGAGCGGACGCTTCATTCGAGGTTTTTGGATTCCATGCAGAGTCTTTTTCAGTGATTGGGGTTTGCACAGGTTGCAAGGAAGAACGATCCTAGGATGGGCATCGGGTGTAGGCAGATCCGGACCCCGGTGGGGATTAGGGGTTCCCTTTGAATTTGGCCTGTGGCCCTACAGGCTCTTCTCCATGTCCTGCTTCCTGTATCCCTCCCTGGTGGTACCAGGAATGGCTTACACTGAACGTTTTAAAATGTTCCTGTACTTTTAATTTCCTTTCCTTTAGGACCAGTGATACTAATTGTCTACGGATACAATAGAGAGAAATCCTTTAAGACAGGTGGACCGCTTTGAAAAGAAAATCGCCCAGGGCACCTGGGTGGCTCTGTGGATGGGGAGTCAGACTCTAGCTCAGGTGGTGGTCTCGCGGTTTGTGAGTTCGATCCCCGCATCCCGTGAGCGTGGAGCCTGCTTTTGGATTCTCCGTCTCCCTCCCTCTCCACCCCTCCCCTGCTCGTGCTCTCTCTCAAATGAACATTAAAAAAAAAATTAAAAATATATTTAAAATAGCATGTGGAATAGCTGTATGTGGCAAATCATCTTCAGGCACGTGGCCGTGGATGAAGTTTGGGAACTCTTGTAAATTCTTCCCTGGTGCATGATGAAGGGTGGCCTGAAGAGACCAAGAGACATTGCCATTGAGTGTGTTCTTCTTGCCCTACACCCTTCGTGTGGGGAACAGGAGTCCGTGGGATGAGGGCAGACCTCTGCCCTGTTCGGCTTGATGGTGCATAGATGAATGAACCGAGTTAGTCACAACTGCATTTTCCTGCAACTCTCCCACGTCAACGAGCTTTCCTCTAACTTAGGAAATCAGTAAATAATTATCCCTCTGCCCCCCTTGCCCACTGCGTACCAGTTCACCATGGAGTTTTGTTTTAAAATTGCATAATGACCGCAGCGGCCGGCTGTTTCTCATTCCGTGTGCGTGGCCCGAAGATCAGTCGTGGAAATGGCAGCGCCGTGGGCCGGCCTCGTTTATTTGGGTCGAGCTACAGAATTGGCCTCTGGAGCTAACTGACAGTGTGCAGGGAACCTCTTCAGGATCTTTCCAAAATAGAGCTGAGCTATGTTTAGCTTGTTAAGATAACCGGCCGGGGGAGGGAAGATAATGGGCAGGACGGCTTGTTGTGTGTACATGATTATGATTCATGGAGAAGAATCCAATTTTATAGAAACCACAGCCCAAATTAGAGAAAGCAAGCTTTTGGATTAAAATGATTTCTGTTGTGGTTGTAACATACCACAGTTTGATTTTTGTCCAGATGAAAACATTTGGTTTTCACTTTAGTAAATATTGTGGAGACATTGCCAGCTAATTCTGAAAAAGTAATGAAATACGGCTTTGGCAAAGCGCACACGCATTCTGTACTCCCGAATCCACTTATCTGATCCAAGTTCAGATTTTTTCCCACATTTGCTAATGCACTTGAATAATCAGAAAAGAAAATCTGCCCGTAATTTTAGTAGAAAACTGTATCCGCTCAATACGCTTTTATAATCTCTGTGGGATTAGGGGGGAAAAATATTCTCTTCCTCGGCTCTCCCCCTGCCCCCCACTCCCCACCCCCCACCCCCATTCCTTAAGTCTTTTGAAGCCTTCAACTTTCATCAATGACCTCTCTAGACCTATAGTTCGTAAGGGAGGCAGGATGTACTTCTGTGTGGTAAGTCAGCCCCTGTCCGTTGTTAATTAGCATCATGGATGGTGCTTTTCCCTGGACTTGAGGCGACCATCCTGGGAGCCCAAGGGCAGAGCTCAGAAGGAGCCCTTTCTGTGAGACCGCTCATATGTCCTGTCTTTGCCGGTGTCTGGCAGCAGGTAAGCCTTGCCGTGGGAAGGGAAGATCTCTTTGCCGAAGCTCCTTGGTGTTGTCAGACCACCCAGCCCTCTCTCGCTTGCGTTTGCAGCCCCGTGATGCCTGTGTCCCGGAGCCCTAGACCCACAGGGCGCTTTAACAAGGCCTGCCTCATTGACATTTGGAGTAACGAATTTTCCCTCCTGAATTGTCTAGAGATGATCTTGTTTCTAAAGGTTTTCTTTTTAATTAAAAAAATTCTTTTTAATGTTTGTTTGAGAGGGAGAGACAGAATGTGAGCAAGGCAGGGGTAGAGAGAGAGAGGGAGACAATCCCAAGCAGGCTCCCAGCCCCGAGCTGTCAGCACAGAGCCGGACACAGGGCTCGAACCCATGAATTGCGAGATCATCCCTTGAGCCGAAGTCGGATGCTTAACCCACTGAGCCACCCAGGCGCCCCGAGGTGAAGCTGACTTCTAACATACCAGGATCTGGAAGTTGCATACTATTTTTGATGGAAACTAGTTTGGTGGAAAACATATGTACTCTTGTATTTTCAAATACTGGTTTAACTTTCTGTGGATTCTGCATCAGTATGATTATGTAAAACACCCGTTCACCCATGTTTAGACTGAGGAATGGGGGGTAATTTCCACTAGTGATAAATAACCCATACTGCTGTGTGCTTTTTGGGTTTTAAAATTCCCTTTCCTGCATCTTTTTTTGTGTCTAAGAGATTGCACTTTCTCTAAACTGATTGGTAAATTAGATAATCGAGCTTGAATCTAGGCTAAGAAGAGACAGACGTGCCCTATGTGAATGCCTTTAACTAGTCGTGGATCCTGACACACTTTGTACTTCCTTTTATGTGTTAGAACTTGTTGCATGGCTATTCTAGCATGCAACAGTGTTTCTCCATCACCTTGATTATTTTCGCTTGAGCATGACTGAAGTCATGGGATGCTGTTTGACCGGTTTTGTCTCTGAGAATCAGAGCTCCTTTTGCTTTCTGCCCATGTCCTGGTTTCTCCGGATCAGAATGCTAGCTGTGCCGATGGACCTGTGGTCAGGGACTTCGTGGATGTGCAATCGCCACGTGGTAACAGAGTATCAGATTCTGTGAGGTGTCGTGTTCTCTGCTGGCTTCGGTTGGCCTAGACTGAGTTGGAAGGCTACGAGGGTACCCAGGAAGATTCTGGAGGTCTGTTCCTTCTGGGGCAGAAGCCAGCAGTTCACAAGGTGGCTCCTGGTAGACAGGTTATGTGGGTTGGCAGTGGCCTTGTGGACAGGCTCATAGACCGCAGGGCCACACCCAGGGGGAGATGGCTTGTTTGTAATGAGCGGCACCTGCCAGTGAGGAGCATTGACACCAGGTGAGGACGTAAGCTAAGGGCTCAGAGTCGTTAACTGACCACCTTTCTCTCAGGGGTTCATTATTCCTGAGTATTGAGCCTTTCCCCCCACTTAACCACTTCTACCTTCTCTTAAAAGGTTTCCTTCCCTTTATCATACTGGCCTGGCCGTTTCCTGTCTGGTTTGAGAACCATTCATTACTTTTGTCTTTGAAGATGCTTGCTTTATCTTTGGGTCCAGACCAGCGGGTCAGTCATCGGACCTGAACCACAGTCCCCTTGTAGCCGGAGGGCGATCAGCGCTTCTCCCTGTGCCCCAGAATGTGGGGCGGATCTGTCCACACCTGACTTAGAGCCACTTTCCTCAGGATTCGGTGGTGTTCCGAGTTTCCATCCAAGATTGTTCTCAGAAACGGCCCACCCCTGTTCTTCACATCTTATGTGTCTCTGCGATGGCCTCTGACTCTGTTCTAGAATGCCTAGGAGGTTATAGCAGTGTGTTTGTTTGCTGAGAGGCTGTTAGAACAGATGCATTGCTGCTTCTGTGGAATCAGTTACCCTGGGTGCTTTTCTTTGCGGAATATTGGCAGAACTTGCATGCTTTTTAGGCATTCTCTCTGTTTTCATTCATTGGAATATAACATTCAGCCCATTCTCAAAATTATGAGTATAATGAATGTGGGAAAGTAGATATCTGACATATGAGCTTTTAAAAATGCTGAACAGGGATGCCTGGGTGGCTCCGTTGGTTAAGCCTCAGACTCGTGATTTCAGTTCAGGTCATGATCTCTCATGGTTTATGAGTTTGAGCCCTGAGTTGGGCTCTGCGCTGACATTGTGGAACCTGCCTTGGATCCTTCCCTCTCCCTTCCCTCCCTCCCCCTGCCCCTCCCCTCTTCTCTAACACACCCAAAATAAACTAAATAGAATCTGTAGAGGATTTTTTTTTAAGTGGAAGTTAATTCTTTTTCATATGTTGCACCTGGTTTTCAGCTGATTTCTATTTGAAATATTGACCATTTTTCTCAGTCTTAATCCCCCCCTCTTTTTTGTTTTTGTTTTTGAAGATGACTCCCTATTGGCCTTGATTGCAGAGTTCACTGTGTTTCCTGCTGAGGGGAGACTGGGGGAGGCTGGAGGGGCACCTGCCGCCCCCCGCCCCCGTGGGTGCATCCCTTCCCCGCTGTCCCCCTGGCTGGCTGCAGCGTCCGCGGGCTGCCACGTGCTCTCGGCACACACCTGCTCTTCCCAGTGCTGGTCCATGTGTCCCAAGATCGAGCCCGGGGAGGCTCTTCTTTAGAAGAGCTCAGATCTGGGTATTTTAATCTGGAAGGAATTGGAAGAGATGGTCCACCTGTTGTATGCCAGGAGGAGTTAGAGCCTGTGGTAAAATAATTGTCGGTCTGTGTCTCATGAGTGTGAGATACGATTAGTCCAGCTGTTTTAAGGTACCTGAGCTGTTAGACTGGGGACCAGGGATCCACCAGCGCTGGTTATTTGACGGAACCTCACCCACCTTGTGCACGGCCTGACGCAGCCCTCCCGAGGCGGAAACCGGGCTACAATGCTGTCCCTCATTTCCTCATCAGTCTACTGCTGATTATAAAACCATTTTAAAACTTGTATAGATATGTCGTTCCAGGGCAAGTATGCCTAGTTTCCTTCCTTCCCCTCCTCTCCCCTCCCCTCCCCTCCTCTCCCCTCCCCTCCCCTCTCCTCCCCTCTCCTCTCCTCCCCTTTCCCCTTTCCCTCCTTTTGTTTTCTTTTGTTTTCTCCTTCCTTCCTTTCCTCCCCTCCCTCCCTCTCTCGTAGCTTCTGGTCTATGAGAACCTTCCTTCTGGAAGGAAGCAGGAAAACCTGCTTCTAACTGGAAATGATCAAAGGGACGAAAACAACAACAGGGGAATGGCTTTTGTTAGCCTGCAGCCCAGCCTTTTCTGCCAGGTGGAGTTGCAGTTCTACCCGGCGCTGTGGCCCTTGTAATTCTGGGAGTTTTGAACATGCACAGATGTCATGACTGCATAGAAGAAGGCGGCTTGGAGGGCTGTCGCTGCGCTCTTCGCCTTCTGCAGGGTGGGTATCGGGGTGGCCGCTTGGCCCCCTGATGCTGCCCATTCACGTCCATGTCCTTGCTGGATCGTGTGGCCCAGGACCTGGAGGGGGTGGTTTGCGAGGTCTCCACCGGGAAGGAGAACGGATTGGTTACCTGTGTCTTAGTCGCTACCCCGGGTGTTAGCTCATCCACGGGAGTGTTAGCTCATCCACGGGAGAGTGTTAGCTCATCCACGGGAGAGTGGGCAAGAGAAGAAATGAATTTCACACTTAATCCTCCTTCCGCTACTTGGGAGTAACTCTTCCCCAAAGTACTTCATGGAAGATTAAAACTGTTGGGCGCCTGGGTGACTCAGTGGATTAAGCATCCGACTCCTGCTCAGGTCATGATCTCGTGGTTCATGAGTTCGAGCCCGGGGTTGGGCTCTGTGCTGTTGATGAAGTTCTGGGGTGATAGTGGTCTGGAGCCGACGACCAAGAAAGAATTCTTGAAGACATCTTTGGTGCAGAAAGGTGATTTTTTTATTAAAGCATGGGGATGGGACCCCTGGGTAGGAAGAGCTCGGGGTCATGACGGTTAACTCATTACATGAGGGGGTTGGGATAGAGTAAGTCTCCACAGAATTTTGGAAGCAAGGTTTCCAAGACCTTGGGGGGCTGGCTGTTGCTAGGGAAACACCATTCATTACCGTTTAATAAAACCTCGGTCATGAGACCCTTTGGATGCATATCGATGGGCCATAAGCTTGGAGTAGGATTGCCAGCATATATTTTAAAGGCAATTGAGATAGAGGAAGTAGATTTACAGGATCCTCGAAGTTGGGATGATGTTAAACTAAAGTTCTTTTGTCCCCAGCAAAGTGTCCTCATCGAGGCAGCTAAGCTCCTAGAGAGAGGTCACTGCCAGTTTCAAGGACTTGTCAATGGGCTGCAGGCAGTAAGGGATAATTTTTCACTTGCCTTAGTGTCCCATGTACCATGGCAAGGACTTAAACTCCTTTCCTCTCTTCTCGGGTAGTTGGGGGAGGTCTGAGGAATATCACTCATATTCCATCTGGTGTGAAGGGGGTGCCAGCCTGTATTTTCCCCCACACTCCCCCATCACTGTCAGCACGAAGCCTGCTTCAGATCCTCTGTCTCCCTGCCCCTCCCCTGCTCAGGCATGCGCGCTCTTTCACTCTCTCTCTCTCTCTCTTTCTCAAAAATAAATATTATGAAGAGACTGTCGTTGCTGGAAATTAATTTGGGAGATTTTCTTTGGATTTTAAGCAGCTGCTGGTCCTAAACAATATACCTATGAGTTGCATGATCTTCTAAATTGTCATTGTGCGATCAAGAACCATATTGTGCTTCTTCCTAATAGCAACCTTCTTTTCTGGTGTTACTGCTTTATCTTCAGTTCAGAGATGAAAACATCTGGGGGCTTGAGGAGGAGGTTAAGGTGTACAAGGAGCGTGAGGGATGTGGGGTTTTCCTCTTGGAAGGGTTTTTGTTTTGTGTTTTAATCCAGCACTTTTAGTGAGTCTTGTGCAGGAATTTATTTTAATAATTTTACATGCTATTAACCTGATCATAGTATCTAGGTAGCTTCCCAATATATTATGATTTTTGGGAATCTGTGTCTGTCACTCAGCTCATGTGAATTCAAGAGCATTCCTGTATATCAGGAAATGTCGTATTCTGTTATTAACCACTTGGTTTGTCTTTCATTTTTAAGTTAATTTGTTTAAATTCACATTATGTTTAGTACATTAAATGGATAACCTGGAATAGTCTTTCTCTCTTCCTTGACATTGCAAGTAGGTGTTTTTACTTTTACTCCCCACCCCCACCCTCAACCCCTCACAGCGATTCATAGGAGACATAAAATTTTTTATTTTTGTTGTGTTGGGTGAATGGCATCATTCCCCTACTGGGGCGATTTTGCTTGAAATCTGTTGAAAGGATACAGATGGAGTTTTATTTCGTGGGGGATATTTGAAAAACGCAAGTGGCCATGGAGATGAACAGCTCTGTTTTATCTGCTCAAGCCTGAGGATTCAGGCTCATTCGTACCTTAATAAACATCTCCGTGTGTCGTGCTCTTTCTGGAAGGCGCGAGGGCCCAGGCCTGTGTTCATGAGCCCTCTCCCTTGCACCCACCAGGCTCTCCTGCGCTGCCCAACAGCATGGTCTATTTCGGAAGCTCTCAGGATGAGGAGGACGTCGAGGAGGAAGACGATGAGACGGAAGACGTCAAAACGGCCACCAACAACACTTCATCTTCCTGCCAGTCAACCCCCAGGAAAGGAAAAACCCACAAGCACGTTCACAACGGACATGGTAGGTGCCCTCTTGATTTGCAGGGGTAGAAACAGACAGAATCCACAACTATGACTTCAAGAGCTGGAACAGGTCCTCTGTTGAGATGACACAGTGAAGGCCGCGTGGCCACGTGGGGGACAAAGCTAGTCCTGGACACCTCTCTGGGTGCCAGAGAGACAAGTACGTGACCATGCATCCGCGTGTGCTCTGCGTGGACAGGTTGTTAAGACACGGAGATGGGTGCTCTTGCACTGGGGAGGCGATGTTCAATCCCATGTGGCTGCAGGTTATCGCAGTCGGAAGAGGACGAGGTCGCATCCTAACAGGGACGGTTAAGAAGATCTCCTGAAAAAGTCTTTCATGATCAACGTAAATTATTGCGATTTTAGCGGGAGGAGGTCGCGTAGGAAGAGAACTGTTAGTGAGCATATGTGATCCAGTAAACACATGGATATCGTGGGCTAGACCGAGTGTGTTTTCTTTTCCTTGCATTACCGTGGGTGGCGGGAGGACACGAGTGGCCGTCGGTGAGGAAACAATTCGAGTGAGTGGGCTGTGGACGGGCTCAGTGGTTTTTCAACAAGGACGTGACGTAACTGGAGTCGTGCTGGGGGAAGACGAAGCTGGCGTCGGTTGTGAGGATTGCATGGAGGGAAGGGAGCCGAGGAAGGGGACGCCCCCTCGGAAGGCTGTAATTGTGGACAGTCACCTGGCCGGTAACAAGGGACTAAGAGTTGGCCGTGGCGCTGTCACTGGGAGGAGGAGGGGGCGGATGGGGAGACGTAGCAGGGGTGAGTTTAGGAGGACTTGACGTGACTGGGGACGTAAGCAGGAAAAGACGAGGAGGAGAGTGGGGCACGGAGATTGGGGGCAGGGAGGTACCGTGGCCACTTCCTGGGGGGCTCCTACCCGGGCATCCCGTGTCCTGCAGGACTTGAGGGAGCCACAGCCCCCGCCTGGGAGTGACAGCAGACCAGCGCTGTCAGCAGGCGATTAAGGAAAGGAGGAGGTCTCCCATTTCCCCTCCATGCTCTGTGCCTTGAGCTACCACTCGTTTTTCTGGACCTAGAGGGAAATAGAGGCTCGGGTCAGGCACAGGCTAGACATCACGGGAATGTATCTGGCTTTCACCGTTGTGACATTTTTGCCTTGTCAATATAACGATCGTGTGTCCTGCCTCTTGCGGGGACTGTGTGCAGGAGGCGTGCAGACCTAGTAAAGGATGAGACCCGCTTTTTAAGAGCTTAACAGTTTAGTCGGGGAGATGGGGTTAATAACCTCGGTGCAGAATACAAAATGGAGGCTTAATTTGGACCTTCTAGGAAGAAGGTTTCCACCTGCAGCTGTGGTTCTCAGGAAGTCATGGGGCGCCTGCGTGGCTCAGTCGGTTAAGCGTCTGACTTCGGCTCGGGTCATGATCTCACGGTTCGTGGGTTCGAGACCCGCATCGGGCTCTGTGCTGACGGCTCAGAGCCTGGAGCCTGTTTCAGATTCTGTGCCTCCCTCTCTCTGACCCTCCCCTGCTCACTCTGTCTCTCTTTCTTTCTCTCTCAGAAATAAGTCAAACATTAAAAAAAAAAAAAAAAAAAAAAGGAAGTCTTGATAGTTGGAAGAGGGCTACGTAGAGAAGTTGGAATGCAGGTGTAAGTATAGATGTGAACTTGACGTGGACAGTCATGAACTGGGGTGCGTTGCCTGGTGGTGAGACAGCTGTCCCACCTGAGTATGGGGGGATGTTCAGGGTGACGGCATGACCAGATGGAGCTGATGACGTGCCCTGCTGGGCGGAAGGAACTGTTTCTGTGTGGAGAATGGGAAACGGTGGAGAATTTTTGATGTGGAAATAAGACAGAAGAGATCCAAGGAACTCAGCCAAGAATAAGCATTGGGGGCTGGGTTCGGGAACATATGATGGCTCACGTGAGTGCAAGGGCCTCTGGAAGTAAAGGGGATCAGCTTTTCACTGCTGCCTGGAGGTAATAGAAGAGGAATTAGGAAAGGAGGGGGTTTGGGGAGTAGTTAAGAACTTTATTATCTGTCGAGTTTGCAGCGATGGTGGAAGACAGAACTCCAGAGAACAGACTGGGAATTCATTGTCCCGGAGCTGCTGGCCGATGCAGTCAGAAGGGGTGAGCTTTCTGAGGTAGAATGAAGCAGGAAAGGAGGCTTGTGGGGATGTGCATTTTGTTTGAATTCTTGGGAAGATACTTTCTAGTTTTACTTTGGGTTTAATATGAGTCGGGAGTAAATAAAAAACAAGCAAAACAAGAAATTAGACTCCTATTGGTTGCTGTCTGTGTTCAGATGATAGAAATTGATTTCCTCAGGATAGTAGCTGAATTATCCCTTGGTACTGTTTTTCATTGTCCCACTGTGTTGACTGGGTGAATTCATCAGTGTTTTAGGGTTTCTGGACCCGGTTCCAATGTGGTAGGTAAGTACCCCCACCCTCCCCCCCCCAACACCCAGCAGTTTTCGGTCCCGTGTGGGGTTCTGCAAATTAAACTCCATTCTGACACTACCTACCTAGAGATTGCATGTGACTCCACAGGTTAAGGGCTCTGTCCTTTAAGGCTGCCCCTTATCCCCCACCTCAGATGCCACCCGCAAGCCCTCCCCCCACCCTCCGCTATTCGTTGGGCACCAGCTCTACATTGGAGGTTCGAATGAAATCCCCCTCAGGTTTGACTAACTTATTAGAGTGGTTTACAGAACTCAGGGAGACACTAAGCCTTCAGCAGTTTGATAAAGGCTACCAATCACCGGCCAGATGGAGAAAGATGGGGGGGGGGTGTATAGGGAGAGGGCACGGAACTTCCACACCCTGTCCAAGCATCGTCTTAGGTCCTCCAGCCCAGAAGCCTTTAGAATTTTGTCGTTTTGGGTTTTTATGGAGACATCATTTCATAATTAGGATTGACCAAGTCATTGGTCATTGGCTGATTCAACCTCTCTGTCACCTTCCTCAAGGTCAGGGGAGTCAGACTGAAGGTTCCAGTCCACTGCTCACATGGTTGGTTCCCCTGGCACCCACCCACCGTCCTTAAGAACTTTCCAAAGTTTCCCTCACTAGACATCTGTATCCCTCAACGCCTAGAAAATGCTGGGGTTTGGGAAGCTGGGAGCCAGGAATCATGAGTAGGGACCAAATACAGATCTTCATGACAAAGTATATATTTCTTATAAATCATGCTGTCTCAGTCAGATCATATGGGTCTGTTGAGTTAATCCACCCAGGTTGAGTTCCCAACTTCTCCTTTTCAGCTTATTTGGACTTGCTGTTCACTGGACAGTCTTCCCATTGACTCACCTTCCAGTGTCCAAGTTACCATCATTCACCTGCAGGGGGCATACTCTCTTGAATTCTTTTTTTCATATGAGCTGCAGAGAGGGGACGTGAAGGGGCAGTGGGTATCTGGTGGCACATTACAAAGTCTCAGGACGGGGTGGGGTGAGGGAGTTGGCTGACTTACCTGAGGAAAGAGGTTTTGCCTTGACCACGGTCATTGTGATGCGGAGTCCAGGAAAATAGATCTGTAGCTACACGTCTTTGCCTGGGCCTGTGCCCGCACACAGGTAGACTTCTCTAATTTTTTTTAAATGTCAGATCTTACCACTTTAAGTAGTTACCATATGAGTGAAAATGATCTTGTGGCGACTAAAAAGTTTTTAAATGTTCGCTTGGGGGATCTGCTTGTTGAAATGCTCTGGGATTCATTTTGTATAGTGATGAATTTTCTGTCCCTTCCTGGGTAGCGGGCTGGGGGACAGTGTGTCGTTGGATGGCAGTGTGGGGTGCCTGAGCTGAGAACCCCGATGCCCCTCTCACTGTGTCTTCTGCCTGTGCACTCTTGCACACTTTCTTCTCTTCCTCCCCGCCTGTGCTGGCTTCCCTGGACAGAGAGCAGACGAGAAGCGGGATCAAGGAGAGAGCCCAGGCCAGCCTGGCCACGCCGGAGCTCTGAATCTGCCCGCACTTGCAAATGCTTTCTGTGCTTTCCTTGATGCGACTTCTAGAAACCAAGGGTGCAAGGCCCTGTATTTCCTATCTGTGCTAATTCTAATAGTGCTCGTTCCTGTGTGTTTACTTCTAACGACTGTTTTCTTCACAGTGGGTATTGGGTACATCTCTCTTCTTAAAGTTGTAATTCAGGTATTGTGTGTAGAGGGTGCTATCATGTACAGTGTATATATTTATCTTCCAAGGAATGGAGTGTCTTTGATCTGTTGTTTTTCTGTTTTCGTTTGGGGCTGTTAAGACAAAAGACCACCGCTCTGATTTCTCCTGAAACAATTGGCTTCTAGCTTTAGTTGGATTGAGTTCATCTGTGATGAACCCAACCCCCAACCTCCAGCCCTCTCTCTATCTTTTTAGATTGTCTTTTTTTTTTTTTTAAGTTTATTTTTGTGAAAGAGGGAGAATGTGAGTGGCGGAGGGGCAGAGAGAGAGAATCCAAAGCAGGCTCTGTGCTGTCAGCATGGAGGTCGGTGTGGGGCTCGAACTCAAACCGTGAGTTCATGACCTGAGCTAAAACCAGGAGTCGGATGCTTAATCTCCCGAGTCCCCCGGGCGCCCCTGATTATGTCTGCCTTTGAGCAGGTAAGGGGTTGGTTACAGTTGCAAAGGTTCACTCCAGTAGAGTTCCAGAACCCACCTAAATGTGGCGGAGGGGTGATGGGGAGAGATTTGCAGGAGCCTGCCAGATGCCAGTCCTCCTTCCTGTGGTACCATATTGTCATCTGAAGCCCTGACCTTGTTCTGTCTGTGGGGTGTGCTCATTCCTGTACCAGCCCCCCATCTCCCATGGGCACTTAACCTCTGGAATTAGTTCATTAGCCCCGTAGAAAAGTATGGATTTGTATTGTGTCTGAGTGTGTAATGTTGTTGCCGTGAGCATGGAGACATTCCTTCTCTGTCCTTTTTCGTTTTTTTTTTTTTAAATAAAAAAATATTTTTTTAATGTTTATTTTTGATGGGAAAGAGGGGCAGAGAGAAGGGGAGATACAGAATCTGAAGCAGGCTCTAGGCTCTGAGCTGTCAGCACAGAGCTTGATGCAGGGCTTGAACTCACTAACCATGAGATCATGACCTGAGCCTAAGTCAGATGCTTACCTGACTGAGCCACCCAGGTGCCCCAGTGTTCTTTTACATCCTAAACGAATGTGGTTGCCAGTAAAGTTATTCTCCTATGAGGTGTTCGGACTTCCCAACAAATCAATTACACGGAAGTACCAGATCAGCTCCACTCTAGTATCTCCTGCAAAATTAGTTTGTGAGGTTTTGGCGGATGTTAACGCCTGTGAGTGTTGGGAAAAGCTTTTGTGTTTGCTTCTTCCTGAAAATGTTGTATTTGTGGAGGATTTGGAAGGGAGGTCTGGCCATCATTTCACTGGGAAAAGGACTAAAACACAGTCCTAGCCTTCTTGAGGGCAGGATCTTGCCCTATTAAGCACATAGGGAGTTTTTTGGAGTTAACTTTTGTGTCCTACATAAAATAAGTGTAATTGATGTGCACATGAGAAGCGTGCTAATTTTAGTGCTTTGGAAGGTGACCCAGATGAACGAGGAACAAGGATCTTTCCCTCAAGGAGCTGATGGTCTGGGAAACTCCCTGGAGAATCCCGTCAGAAACGGCCGCAGACCTTCAGGCTCTGCTCTGTCCATGTGTTTTCCAATCACACAGGCTTAATGTCTGGTTCAGGCATCCCCTCCTCCCTTTGTGTCGCTTTGTGTTTGCCGCTTCCTGTCACTTCTGGTGTGTCCCGCTGTTGTCCCATGCCACCTGTCCTGTGACTGATCAGCCTCCCTCACACCCAGTTGCCAACGTGTTCCATAAGAAGGGGCCGCCATGTTGGGTACAAGCAGCCAAGGTCCTTGAGTGTGTGTTTGGACCCCGTTAAAAATGATGTTTCTGTAAGTTCTTGTGTGTTTGAAAGGGTTTGTGAACTTGTTCTCGCTTTTCGGGCATCTGAGTACCAAACGTTTTGGGGGAGAAGAAGAACCCGAGTTTCCGTGTCGGGGAGCATGCTAACGGAGAGATCATGGGGCCCTTTCTCTCCCTGCCGCTTTCCCTGCCTTCCTGAAGTGAAGGACATTCCTTGGCAAGCATGTTCCGTGATCATGCTTGTATTCTGGAAAGGTGAACCAGGATTGCATTTTGAAAGATGGATCGTGCACAGCTTAGAGGCAGGAACAAAGAACCCTCTACGAGACTTCTGCACTAGCCTGTAGGAGATCCTGAGGTTGTAATGGAGGTGTCCTCGGGACGAAACGGAAAGGTCACATTGGATAGGTTGTTGACACACAGAGATGGCTGGGTGGCCGTGAAGATCCGGTACAGGCGCATCTTCAGACGCTGCCATGCTCTGTGGGACGCATTCCTCGGGAGAGAGCTGCCCATGAACTAGCGGACGTTCCCACTCTTGAGACCCTGCGGCCTGACAGCCGAGGGCCATCAGCATTAGACTTTCATCGGGATGCCCAGGTTGCATGCAAGGGAGCAGAGAAGAGCAGTGCTCCAAGCTCAGGCTCCAGACTCTCCCCCACCCAGCCGACATGCCCATGCCTCCCTTGAGCATGCTGCTCAGTATTTCTTAGCCTCAGGCTCTTGGTCTGGAAGGCGGAGAGGAAGCAAATGGTCCATAGGCCCTCTGTTTACTGCCTGTGCGGACATGTTCGTAGTTGGAGGGTGATTTCTCTCCTTGGTTTTTGGTAGGTGGTCTCCCGTACCTGCTTTTCTGTGTGAGGATGAGTTGAGGGCTGTTTACCACACATGACAGTAAGAATTCGAGAGGTTCTTCTTTTTTTCTTTAATCTTGTTGAAAGTTTATTATTGGGGGTGGGGGAGGTGGCACCTGGGTGGCTCAGTCAAGTGTCCGACCGGCTCAGGTCATGATCTCCCCATTCGTGGGTTCGAGCCCTGTGTCAGGCTCTGTGCTGACAGCTCAGAGCCCGGAACCTGCTTCAGATTCTGTTTCCCTCTCTCTCTCTGCCCCTTTCCCACCTGCACTCTGTCTTTCTAAACACTAAAAAAAATGTTTTTAAATTTATTATTTTTTGAGAGAGACTGCCAGCTGGGGAGGGGCAGAGAGAGGGAGGGACAGAAACCCAAGAAGGCTCCTGACATGGGGCTTGAGACCATGAACCGGGCTCGATCCCACAAACCATGAGACCACAACCCAGTCAGAGTTCAAGAGTCAGACACTTAACTGACTGAGCCACCCAGGCGCCCTAGGAATACTAGAGTTTTTAGAACGTGTGCACCTATGTGATCTCTTGATTCCATCTGCTCTACGACAGTCATTGTGAAGTGGCCCAGGCCGGTGGGGAAGTGGAAAACCTGATGTTTTTGCACCCATCACTCCAGGTGGCAGGTTGCACCAGAGTCGAGGTTTCCGAAATGCCTCTGGCCCCATACAGGATTCTGTGTAGGGGTGAGTGGTGAGCATCAGTGTTCGTGGTGGGCAGCTTGCACTGTGATGGTGGATGTCCCACTCCTGTCTGGTAGGCAGTGTCAGGAAAACTGGCACCACCGGCCCCTGCCTGGGCTGTACAGCTTGGGTCCCCACTTGTGCGATTGCCTGCATGGCTTTTATGTCCTTGGCAGCTGGATAATTACCTACGAGGATGGTGGTGCTTCTCTGCGAGACCATTGGAGGGAGGGAGTTGAAGTCAGCTCAGAAATGTACATGCGGTTCGCAGTGCTCCTTCAATTTCAGGAGACTCAGAGAAAGATGAATGGGTTTGTTTGAAAAAGAGAAGTCAAAAGGGTCGACCATGTAAAAAGAAAAAAAGGAGATGTACTCTTTGGAGAAGATCGGTTGTTTCTGAGGAATGTGGGGGCTCTGTCGTTCCCAGTTAGATGAGCTGCCTCACTCTGTGTGTTCTGGTCGCTCTCTTCTGTAAAGGAGGCAGATGATCAGGAAACAAACCACTGCCAGCCAGCAGTTTATGAAATAAAGCAAGTCCTAGCGATGATTGGGAGGAAGTTCCTGGCAGGAGAATGTGAGATCATCTGGTGGTCACTATTTTCCACAGTAGAGGAAGGACTCCTTGATGCTAGAAGCTTGCCACCCATAGGTGCTACAAGTAAAATGTAGTAGTCTTTGAAAGTGGAATATTCAACTTTGTACAGCTTACCCGAGCATTTCTGGTAATTAAAATTCTATAATACCCAGGTGCCCAGTATGTTTGTCCTTTTTTGTCTGTTTGGTTCCTACAAAGGTTTTTATCATCATCGAAAAGTCATCAGCAGCTTTGTGTCCTGCCTATTTTAAGCTCCATATTAGGGGCGCCTGGGGGGCTCAGTCGATTAAGCATCTGACTTTGGCTCAGGTCATGATCTCACTGTTCGCGGGTTCGAGTCCCGCGTCGGGCTCTGTGCTGACAGCTAGCTCAGAGCCTGGAGACTGCTTCAGATTCTGTGTCCCTCCCTCTCTGCCTCTCCCTGGCTTGGTCTCTGTCTGTGGCCCAAAAATAAATTATAAAAAAAAAATTAAAGCTCTATATTAGCTGGATGTTTCTAGGTGAGGCATTTAACTTCTCTGATTAATATCCTCTTCCATGCAATGAGGACAGAGTAGATGAGCGCTCACTTATTCATTCACTTATGTGCCCGCCTAAAGAGAAATTAATGCATGTGTCTCGTGTGTAGGAATAGTTCCCATTGGGATCTTTTATAATGGGTAGTGGGCGCTGCTGTGCATTTATGGGGAAGGACTTTCCCAAGAGCACCTGTTTGGCCGGGTAACAGATCCTTCCCTAAAACTCTGGCCTGGATGAGGGCACAATCCTCTGTGGTTGAAGGTTCTCAGAATTGTTGATTATTTTCACACGAGAAAGTGGAGAGCGCGCTACTTTTTCATGCTTCTCCATGACAGGGGGTCTCTTTTGTCCCCGTGGTGTGTCTCCCTACTGTGTGTCCTGGAGATGTTGCGGTAAGTCTGGAAGTCCAACAGCATCTCCCCTAGGAGGGTCCCCGCCCCTGAAACGTGGGGAAGTCTGTGCACGGAAAACAAGATGGAGAACGTTAACACTTGATATTTTTGGAGTAGCTTTGGCCAAAAAGTGTTCATTGGGCCATGTGACCAGGAGGAGAGGTTTCTTGGGCTGTGTTAGTTTGATGAAACCAGAAGCCAGACTGTCGATGATGTCCTGGTTTACCTTATTTCTCCCCAAAGCCTGGACCCCTCTCTGTCCCCTGGCTCCGTGAAGCGTCCAGGGTGATGTAGGGAGCACGCGTGTGGCCCGGGGCGTGGACACCCCCCGGAAGGCGGTGCCGAGGGAGAGTACATGCACCCACGACTTGGCCGTGACCTTGCCATCAGTGTCCGATTGGGCTGTGCTCGTCCTCTGTGGGCGCAGAGCCCAGACCCCAGCAGTCTCCTGCGAGAGCCTGCTGTCCCCAGGCAGACGTGACCCCGGAGTGTAATGTGCTCCTTTCTGATCTGCCGAGCAGCCTCATGGAAATGCATTTGTTTATTAAAATACATAATCTGAAATGACACGGGCAGCATCACGTGCATTGTCAGCCCTGGGTCACCACTCAGGGGTTACAATAACAACGCCTTCGGCAGCTTCTCGTTCACCAGCTCTTCAGACTTTCCAGAATACTCTTACATATACAGAACCTCAGATGATCCCAACAATAGAGCCCTTAGGTAATCCCGATTTGGAAACAAAACCCCGCCATCAAAACACTGCTCTGGGGATATTTATGTTACGAGTTGATACTTGAAATGGCTTAGTTTGTGAAAAGTGCTCCTCACTGGTTATTTTTTTTTCCCAGTGGGCTAAGCGTGGTAGACTGGAGGCATGAATACATCCGTTTGGAATGACCTTGGCCTTGGCTTTCCTCTGTGTTGTCGCCTTGGTGAGGCGTTCCTTCTCCTTTGCAAAGGGGACCTCGGGGAAGGCGACCGCTCACAGCAGCCGCGGATGGTGAACTTTTCACCTGCTTTCTTGCCCCTATGAGACAGAGGACAAAGGGGTTTGGAGCCTTGTCCCCCTTTGTG
The DNA here is from genome assembly GCA_017311185.1 of Proteles cristata cristata. Classification (NCBI taxonomy): domain Eukaryota; kingdom Metazoa; phylum Chordata; class Mammalia; order Carnivora; family Hyaenidae; genus Proteles; species Proteles cristata. The sequence continues at coordinate 1,564,391 of JAESUZ010005517.1, forward strand.
CCCCTCTCTTTCTGAAGAGGGACGTTGCCCAGAAGACTTTTTAAACAACATGTCATTGGACTCCCAGCTGGAATGATTTAATTGCTTTTGGATTCACACCGGGGGCACGTTGTGCCAGAGCCAAAAAACAGTTCTTTGGATGAATTTACCACGTTTCTGCCTCGGAGGAGGTGCATTCCTTCCTCTCTGTGCTGGGTAGGGGGCGTGAGCAGGGCCGGGGTCTCCTCATGGTCGCGTGCAGCGAGGACACGCTCCAGCCAACAGATGGCTTCTGTCTTGGCGGGGCGTCCTCTTCACCTTTTCTTCACCTTGGGCAGCTCCAGTCCCCGCTGCCGCACCCCCCCACCCCCCCCCACCACCATTATGAGTTTTCCTAAAAGTTGGTCTGTGGGGCTAGGAGCATGGTTTTATTATTTTTTTTACTTTTTAAAAATGTTTTATTTTTGAAAGAGTGAGAGACAGAGTGTGTGCAGGGGAGGGGCAGAAAGAGAGGGAGACACAGAATCCGAAGCAGGCTCCAGGCTCTCAGCTGGCAGCACAGAGCCCTACGCGGGCCTCGAACTCATGAATCTGCAAGATCATGACCTGAGCTGAAGTCAGACGCTTAACCGACTGAGCCACCCAGGCGCCCCTAGGACCGTGGTTTTGTTTTGTTTTGTTTTGTTTTGTGTGTGTTTAATAAAATTTATAGTCAAGTTAGCTAACATACAGTGTGTATACTATGTGCTGTTGGTTTTGTGGATAGATTCCCGTGATTCATCGGTTACATACAACACCCAGTGCTCATCCCAACAAGTGCCCTCCTCAATGCCCATCACCCATTTCCCCCCCTCTCCCCTCTATCAACCCTCTGTTTGTTCTCTGTACTTCAGAGTCTATTATGGGTTTCCCTCCCTCCCTCTGTTTGAAACTGTTTTTTCCCCTCCCTTCTCCCATGCTTTTCTGTGCGCTTTCTCAGTTTCCACATATGATACCTGACTTTCTCTGACTGACTTATGTCACTTAGCATAATACCCTCCACTTCCATCCACGTTGCCACAAATGGCCAGATTTCATTCTTTCTCATTGCCAAGTAGTATTCCATTGTGTACATATAAACTACATCTTCTTGATCCATTCACCAGTTGATGGATGTTTGGGCTCTTTCCATGTTTCCCTGTTTCCAGTGCTGTTGTTGAGAGCGCTGCTATGAACAATGGGATACATGTGCCCCTATGCATCAGCACTCCTGAATCCTTTGGATAAATTCCTAGCAGTGCTATTGCTGGGTCATAGGGGAGTTCTACTGTTAATTTTTTGAGGAACCTCCACACTGTTTTCCAGAGGGGCTGTGCCAGTTTGCATTCCCATCAACAGTGTAGGAGGGGGCCCGTTTCTCCACATCCTCGCCAGCATCTGTTTCCCAAGTTGCTCGTTTCAGCCACTCTGACAGCCTGAGGTGGTATCTCCGTGTGGCTTTGATTTGTATTTCCCTGATGATAAGCGACACTGAGCATCTTTTCATGTGCCTGTTGGCCATCTGGATGTCCTCTTTGGAGAAGTGTCTGTTCATGTCTTCTGCTCGTTTCTTCACTACTGGATTATTTGTTTTTCAGATGTTGAGTTTGGTAAGTTCTTCATAGCTTTTGGTAGGAGCGTGTTTTTAAGGAGCAGTAGTCTGTGCGGTGTTGAGTCAGAAGTTTTTATTTCTTCGCATCCTCCACCTCTGCATTTCGGGATGCTTGACCTCTAGTGGTCATTCATGGCTTGCAACCTTTGGGTTTTTTCCCCCTTCTACCTATTTTATTTTTCACTTTTCAATGTTTATTTTGATAGCGAGCGATCATGAGTAGAGGTAGCAGCAAAGAGAGCAAATCCCAAGCAGGCCCCACACTTTGAACACGGAGCCAAAAGTGGGGCTTGATCCCATGAACCTTAAGATCATGACCTGAGCAGAAATCAAGAGTTGAATGTCTGACTGACTGAGCCACCCAGGTACCCCTTTTCCTTATCTTCAGCGAAGATAAGGAAATTCTCCTAAAGGTCACAGTTAAAGAAGAGGTAATGGGAGTGATTTTCCGAAGATTTCTAGGATAACTAAACAAGTGCACGTGCGTGGGTATCTGCCTGCTAGAAGTGTTATATTGGTTCATCATTACTACCATACACGTGATTGAAAAGCTCTTGAGCCCAGAACAACCTTGTCAATTGATGAGAATCCCAGAAAATTAGCGTGTTTCAAAAGCCCGGCACACGGTGAGCTCTGAGAGGTGGATGTTGAGTGCTGTCCGCATGGTGTACCAGACCTTACCTTACCAGGCTGGGCCGTTTCCAGTGTGGTAGAGGCTTGTCAGGCATGCCTTTCTGAGCGTGATCAGCATGTGCCCGTTTTCTTCTTCTTTCCTTTAAGCCTGGGTTACGCCGGTCCATGCAGGACCTTAGGGACCTATGTGCACACTGAGCAGCGGCCCCGGCCCACTGTCCTACCTCAGCGTGGAGATGCCTCTTCCCGGTAATGGTGGAGCCGCTCTGAGCTTATCCACATCTCCGCGACGGCTGATGGGGAGAATCTTCTGACTCAGAAGCTTTCCTACCCAGCTGTTATTGGGCCAGTTACTGGAACCTCACTTTCTCCGTTTATAAAACAGCTAACGATGACATGTGGCTTTTTCGATTGGGGTGAGGCTGGGGGAGGGAGGAAAGGAAGTGGCTGCTGACAGACACGGTGTTTCATTTGGGGGTGATGAAAACATTTTAAACTTGCATCGTGGCATAATGGGTTGCACAGCTGTGAATATGCAGCACTCTGTGCTTTAAATGCGCGGATCACACATCATGTGAATTCCAACTTATTAACAATAAACCGAAATCTGGATGAGTGACGGAAGCACCCCGCACAGCGCCTGGTGCTTGGTGGGCCCTCCAAGCGCAGAGGCTGGCCGTGTCCTGCCCCACACCTCTTCGGAAGAACTGTGGCACTTCGCAGTTAATTAACTGCATTAGTGTTAACACTGCATTAGATTTTCAGAATCTCGAATCCGTTCTGTGGTCCAGAATTGGCCGGGATGTGTTTGCATCACATGCGTTGTAAATGGAGTGTTGAGCTCTTTGCCACACAGCCTGGTATTTGCTATTTTAGTGATTTCATTGGGCCTGTCTTCAGGGGAATGTTCAGTTGGGAAGATGTCCCACTCCCAGAGCCTCTAAAATGTGCATATAGAATTTCCGAGTCCTTTGCTTCCTGGCTGGGGGCTGGGTGGAGGTGTTTTGTGATATAGGAGCAGCTGCCAATATTTATCTGAGGGGCCTTGCTTGACAGCAATCCTTCTTGGAAGGCAAATATTCCTATATTTAGCTTTACTGTACTGGTATTTTTATTTTGAAAATTACCAGTTGTCTAACTTGGATAGTTGATCGTGTTTTCCGGGGGGGAGGGGGGGTGTTGCCTTCCACACGCACCCTTGTGCACATTTTCAAGGTGTTCTTCTCCGGATGTGCTGTGAATAATGCGATTCCTTGTTCAGATCTAAAGGTGGGCCAGATACCTTATCCTATACTTGAGATGTTGTCGGCCTTCTGGAATACCCTTCCCTATAGGGTTGGTTTTGAATCTCTAGACTGCAAACTACTATATTCATTTTGTTCTTCAAGACTTAATGCACATCCCTTCTAAGTATAACCCATAGTTCTGTGCTCTTTGTCTCATTTCTTGAGAGTGATAGAGCATGAAGTCCTTCTCGGCCTACTATCTGCCGTCCCAAAAGCCCATTTGCCCAGACGTCCCTCCCCATGCCCTGCTCTGGCACATCGGAGAATGCAGATGGCTCTGAGCCCCCTGATGTGGCCACCAGCCAGGGCAGTGGCGGGGGAAGGGGGGGTCATCACCATCAGGCTCCTCTCCTTTCCTCGGCTCCTTTGGGGGTGAGACGGGCCAGGAAACCATTTTTCAATGACAAAAACCATTCATCCTGATTCATGGTCTTTTAGTTCCCTTGACCTTTATATTCTCATCAAGGTCATATGCCCTTTTAAACTTCAGTATCAGAAGTTACTAGGATCATCTGCAAGAAACGTGTTTAAATGGCAGATCTATTCAGCTCCGTCATGTGACCTCATTGCACATCAGGCATTCACATTTTTCGATTCTGGGGTGGTGGGCAACTGTAAAAAAATAGTCTGTGATTTAAGTTCTAGAAGTTCTAATGTAGAAAATTTAACGCGCCTTAAAAATCCTCTTTAAGGGGTTTCTTTCCTGTTCTGTTGTATAATCAGAGGGGTAGGATTTCTGGGTGTCGAAATTCCAGAGGGGTTTTGCAGACACACTGCCTAAACCAGGAGAGCTTGTTCTCAAGTTCAAGGGTGGGGGTGCATGGAGGCCTCCAGTGGTTTCCTCTCACCCGTTGTCAGCCAGGCGATGGCCCTCTGTGCGAGCAAGCTGTGTCCTGGGATCGGAGTGGGACTTGTGCTGTCATGAGCGCATCCCCTCTGTCTCCCCTAGTCGGACCCGTGAGCACTGCCGCTACGTGAGCCGAGCAGTTTCTGCCCAGGGCAAACGGGGTTACAGCTCTCACACAGGCTGCATTAAAATCCTTCTGAACTGTTGGCACAAGGTTGGCAGACATTCCATTGTTTTCAGACAATAGTGACTCAAAGTTGAACGGGCTCCAGGGAGCAAGCACAGCTTTTGCACAGTAACAAGGGTTTAATGCCAGCCGATTGATGGAGTCTGTCTTCCCCAAGTCGGGACGCCTTGTAACGACACGAAGCTTCCATTTAAATATCTGGCTCCGGATCAGAAACTTGGCATGCTCTGCTTCTCCTTTCCGCAGCACGTTCCTCTTTATTTACAGTGATTCTCTTTGCTGTCCCTTCGATTCGTTTTGGGGGTGGGACAGGGAACAGGTCTTGTTTTCTGCAGTTTGGGGGTTGGTCCAGCCTGTGGGTCTCGTGATTGTTCTTCCCTTCTCTGTACCTCTGCCAGCAGACCAGCCGTTTCGGCCCAGCTCCCTCTCGTGTTCGTGTTTCCCTTTCAAGTAGGTGAAGGCTTCAGACCCCTGTCAGCTCAGGTCCGACGCTGAGTCATCCCAGGGTGTCTTGTAACTCACGCAGACGCCGAGTCACCTCATAAAAAGAAGTCAGGATTGTGCCCTTGTGTTCTGGTGAGGTGCCTTTTGTAGCACCAGTAATTAGCAAGACGGGGCATCTGGGTGTGGGAAAAGCACGGAGGCCGGCAGAGCCGATGTGCTGGCCTCGTCCGCTCTGTGATTTGGGGGGGGTGGGGGGGGCGAGGGTCACTGCTTTCAGATGTGGGTCTTGTGTGTCATCGCAGCAGGAGCTCAGAAGCCAGGTCGGCCTTCTGCTTTCTGCAGAACTCCTTCCTCCGAAGAACACCAAGCGTTTTATATCCTTGATTGTAAATACTGCAGCGATTCCTGGAGGGCAGATAAGAGGAGGCAGCTGGCTTTGTAGTTTAGAGAATTGGGGCACAGATGTGTTCGTCGATCTGGGAACTAAAAATCAACACCAAGCTCTGTACATCCCTACGAGGGGCCGTGCGTGTGGTGAGGTTTTTAAAGACCTTATGGTGGGCTTTTCATGGACCGCCTTATGGACCCCCCACCCCCCCGGCCTCCTTGCAATCAATGCAAACTGAGCTTACGTGGGGCACAGCATTAAGGATGAGCTAGAAATCGAAGAAGTTTCTCTTTGGAAGGCCTGGCTCTCCGTCTGTCCAACCAGCACGGGATTGCCAGAAGGATGCTTCTAACGTGACTTGCCTTGGCCAATTGTCTCTTTCGTCCCTTACTGGGAACATGTCTTCTCTTCTCTCGGGCACAAAGTGACCCTAAATCAAAATATCAGCCTTTGGGTGTAAAGATTTTGCCTGCTGTGGTGTGAAAACACTGGTCTAGTAGGCCATTTAATGTTCAGAGTGTGTGTATACAAATCAATAGATTTGTCTCTGTTCATTAACGTAAAGCTATTTGTATCTGAGCACAATACGATTTCCTAATACAGTTCCCTGTGATAAATGCTTTTTTTCGCTCCTTGAAGAAACGAGTCCAATTATTCCTTTTAATTGGGGAGACTGTGCATAGTCCTGTATCTGCGTCTCCCTCTCACTCTGTCTCTTAGGTTCATAGGGTTTTAGTCTTTCCCTGTGAGAGTGAATATTTTTTGCCTTCCCCCTTCTCGAGAATCTTACAAATTAAGACAAAAGATAATTACTTGGAGGGGTAAAACTGGCAGGTTCCCACGACACTTAAAATTAATGAGCTGTTGAGGACAAAATATACCCTGTCTCTGGCTCCATTGTACCCCCACCCCCTCCCCTTCCCCCCTTTCTTCCCATTTAACACATGATTTGACTTTTTGGCCGTGTTTGCCATTTGGGCACACTACTGCTGAAAAACAGCAAGATGGTTACAGAAAGTGGGCTCGTTTGAAAACGATCTCTTTGTTTGCAATTCAGAATTAATTTTATTCCATTTTTAATTTTCACATTTCTGAAAACTTTGTTTTTTCCGATGCTCTGATCAAAACAGTCTGTACCCTTTGGCTTCCTTAGCAGTACCCCCCCTCCCCCCACCAGGAGTGGATTCCTTGCTGGCGGGGCCGAACTTGTCCTCAGCATCAGAATAGAGCCACAGCTGTGCGTTCCCTGTCAGAGCCAGTGCTGAGGGAAGGATCTGGTTCCCCCCTGCCCACCCTGGATTTCAGGAAGCACTTGCTGGCTAATAACCCCAGTGCCACTCTTAGGGGAATTTCCTTGAAATCTCAGTTTAGCAACAACCTTGCCCTGTGATTCATTTGGAAAGAGGAGCCGTGTGAGGCTGTGAGCACTGGTGGCCTGCCACATGTCCGGTGTGGACGCCGTCGGGAGTGTGGTGACCTGGACAAGCCAACAGCTGGCCAGTGCTCACAACTCCTGGCCTGTTAGCCCCTTTCTGGATCAATAGTTCCTCGCGGATTTCATCAAAGCAACCCTGTGAGGTAGTCAGTGGGGAAACTAAGGCTTGGATGGGTACTAGCTCCAGGTCAGAGAGTTAGCAGGTGATTTCATGGACTCAAATTTAGGCAGCTTCCTCTCAGAGCCTGAGCTTTGTGCGGGGGGGCTTGTAGGTCTAGACATAAGTATAGGGCCCATCACATCTCTGGAGGCCATGATGGAGCTAATCATGGAAGAGATGCTTTAGCCTAGAGATGTCAGGGTTTTTTATTTTAAGGCCCCTTTTGACTCAGGAGCCCCAAAAGGATTGTATTTGCTGATAATGTTTTTAGTATGGTAAATATAAAATATTATATTAAAATTAAGACTGCGGGAACTTTATTGGGCATAGAAGACTGCTGGGTGTTTTTAATATTTATTTTTGAGACAGAGAGAGCGCTTGAGAGGGACAGGGGCAGACAGAGGGAGACACAGAATCTGAAGCAAGCTCCATGCTCTGAGCTGTCAGCACAGAGCCCGACCAAGGGCTCAAGCCCACGAACTGTCAGATCATGACCTGAGCCGAAGTTGGACACTTACCTGACTGATCCACCCAGTCACTTGGAGACAGTAAAATTCTAATGTCTGTTTCTGTGTGCAGCCTTTGCAATACATAGTTTTGGTTGACGTATATGAAGAAAATCAGTCTCTGACAAAAACATAGTTGGAAAAGGGAGGAACTTTACAGTTGATTTTTATCCTTTGGTATCACACACGCAGACTCCACCACTGGTAGTTTCCTCGAGGTCAGTTAGACCAGCAGTCTGAAGTGGTACAGGTGACCTTTTCATACTCATTAAGTTTATTTTAAAGTTTTACTTAAGTAAAACTTATTTACTATACCCAATGTGGAGCTCATATTCATGACCTCAAGGTGAAGAGTCTTATGCTCCTGACTTGGCCAACCAGGTGCCCCTGAAATCCATTGGTTTTCCTTTGGCTTTGAGCAGATCTCTTATCCATGCACAGTTTTATTATGTGTTGTATTGCTCATTTGAAAATAATGGGTCAGGGTGACTGGGTGGCTCTGTTGTTAAATGTCTGAGTCTTGATTTGGTTTGGGTCATGATCTCACAGTTCGTGGGTTTGAGCCTCGCATCAGGCTCTGTGCTGACAGCTCGGGGCCTGGAGCCTGCTTCAGGTTCTGTTTCTCTCTCTCTCTCTCTCTCTCTCTCTCTCTCTCTCTCTCTCCCCCTCCCCCGCTTGTACATGCTCAGGTGCACGCTCTCTCAAAATAAATAATTTTTTAAAACAAATTTTTGGAAAAATGGGTCACCAACTACCTCTTCCAGTTGTCAGCACCGTTCATTAAAACACCATCAAACCACCTTCATCTTCTCTGACCTCACCAGAGAGGTCGTTTAGTGGAGAGACTTGGAAACTCCCCAAATCGTGAATTGCATCATTGGTAGCAAAACAACAAAAACAAAAAATAAAAATCTATTCATTATTTCCTACAGTGGTGAAAACGGTGGACAGATGGCCCCATCATTCTTTCTTTGAAATAAAAGTAGCATTCCATGAAAACTGCTAGCTTGCAGCTTACACCACCACACGGGTGCTTTGCCCTGCAAATAACCTGCTTTGATGTGAAGGGGACGGGCTTGGTTTGTACTTCCCAGATTGTCACACAAAGTATGTGTGCTCAAGGGTCTGGATTTAGTGCTATTGACCATTTGTACTTTGTCATTCCCTGAAATGAAATCTGGCTTGTCTTTCCTCCTTTCTTGTTAACTGCTAGTAATGGTAATGGGGAGCATAGAATAGTTGAGGGGGGTTTAGTTTGCTAGGGGCACCTGGCTGGCTCAGCTGGTTAAGCGTCTGACTCCTCAGCTCATCCTGAGTTCCAGGCCCTGCGTCGGGCTCCACCTGAGTGTGAAGCCTACTTAAGAAAATCGTTTTATTGAGGTAGGACTCACAAATCCAAAAATGTACCCAAAGTGTATGATTCAGTCGTTACTAGTATATGCAGAGCTGCGTATCCATCAGTAGAGTCAACTGTGGGGTATTGTCGTCTGCTCCCTGAGAAACCTTGTTCCCATCAGCAGTTCTTCCCATTTTCCGGAACTCTTCTTCCCCCACCCTGGCACTCATTAATCTATTCTCTGCCTTTGGGTCCCTTCTGGTCATTGTATGAATGGGTTCCTACAGTATACAACCAGTTGTTAATTTCTTTAATTTATCATCGTGTTTTCAAGATCCCTTTGCACTGGTGCACGTGTGAGTACTTGATTCCTTTTTTGGGATGGATGGTACCTCGTTTGGTTTGTCTACATAACAATTGGTGAAACTTTGGGATTCCCCCCCCCATTTTTAATTATTAATATTAATTCTGCCTCAGACATTTGTAGGCAAGTTTTTATGTGGAACTATCTAAAAAAATTTTTTTAAGTTTATTTACTTAGAGCACAAGTAGGGGAAGAACAGAGAGAGAATCCCAAGCAGACCTGGCACAGTCAGTGCAGAGCCCGGTGCAGGTCTCAAACTCATGGACCCGGAGGTCATGACCTGGACCAAAGTCAAGAGCCGGTGGCTCAACCAACTGAGCCACCTCAATGGGGACCTAAATTTTTTTGTCTTTTTAAATTTTGTGTACATACCAGGGAGTGGAAAAGTCATGGAAACCCTATTTCCCTTTTTGAGGAGCTTCTGGTCTCTTTCCCAAAGTGGCTGCCATGTTTTGCATCCCCACCAGCTGGGCACAAGGGTTGGAATTTCTCCACATTCCCCCCCAGACCTCTTCAATATCTGTGTTTTGAGGCTAGCCATCCTGGTGGGTGTGACATGGTTGGCGTCTCATGGTGGTTTTGATTAGCGTTTCCCCTGATGCCAAATCCACCTTTGTTTTGTTCCCTTAATGAAATCATCACGGTGAGAAAGGCAGATAGTATCTTGGCATAGTTAAGAAAATCGTTTTGACCTCGGGGATCCCCTGAAAGGGTCTCTGCTTCCCCCAGGGCTTGAGTCCCTCATGAAGCTACTAGAAAATGTGGGCTGTGTTTCCAGCATTTATTTCTTCTTGCTCGGACGTCAGCCACACGTCTTTTCCCCACAAGACAGATCTGCTCAGGCCAGGCAGTGGTCTATATGGAAGCCCTTCTTCATGCCACACCAGTGGGGTGGGGGGTGGGGCTGAAGGCCAGAGGAGGTCTTGCCTTGGTCTGATTGCTTACATTGAGATGGTCCTTCTGAACATGCAGTGTCAGGGTTTCCCTCCATGCAAGAACATCCATTTATATTTATGCCCAGTCTCCAGATGAGACTGAGGAGCAGTAACTTACCTGGCTGCAGATGGCCATGCTGGGAATGGTGTTGCTGTAAAACTGTCAGGAAAGGGGACACAGCCACAGAAGGAAATCATTTTACCCAAACAGAGGGAAGTACTCACAGAACCGGTACTTCTTGAGTAACAAAGCATGGAAGGGTGTGGAATATTTGAGACTTAAGAAAAAAAAAAAACCCACTTCCTGTGCTGTGTTTCAATAAAGGAGCTGTGTTCACTGCTGTAGAAAATGGGTGAACAGTCAAGAATTGCCCAGATTCGTGTTCCTTCGCTTGTGTTTTAATCACACTGAGGTATGACCTCTTACGGATGTTGCTTTTAATTTGTCTCGAAAGTAAGCACAGATCCTGCCAGTCTGGTGTGATTGATGGGCTCTGACGGAGTGCAGTCACTTGTGCTTAGAATAAATGCCAGCCATTTGAAGTTTGCTGTTTTCCCCGTAACTGAGAATACCCGCTGGAACCTTCCAAAACGCCAGTCGCATGCCGCGTTGAGAGCATGGAGTCACTGGTGCTGGGAGGAACTTTCCAGATCAAGGTTCACATCCCGTCCAGGCATCGACATGTGAATCTCTGTTAGACTGTATCCGGGGGTGGTAACAAGAGGACCAGAGAAGTCCATGTAAGCAGTGTAATCAACAGTTATCAGGAGGAGGGGGCGCCTGGTGCCTCAGTTGGTTAAGCATCCGACTCTTGGTTTTTCAGCTCAGGTCATGATCTCTGGGTTTGTGGGTTCGAGCCCCACATCCAGCCCAGCACTGACCCCTTGCTTGGGGTTCTCTCTTCACCACGTACCTCTCTCTCTCTCTCTCTCTCTCTCTCTCTCTCTCAGTAAATAATAGATAAATAGAAAAGAATTAGGATGAGTGGAGGAATATCTCAGCATTCGAAAATAATGGGCAGGCTTTCTAAACATAGACGCGAAGACAAACTTAAAAAAAAAAAAAAAAGGTTAGCAGATTTAGCATCACTACAGATAAAAGAGCAAATGACAGGGCACCCAAGTGGCTCAGTCTGTTGAGCTTTTCAGCTCAGGTCACGATCTCGCCGTTCACAGTTCAAGCCCTGTGTCGGGCTCTGTGCTGACAGCTCAGAGCCTGGAGCCTGCTTCCGATTCTGTCTCCCTTTCTCTGCCCCTGCCCTGCTCACGCTCTGCTCTCAAAAATAAACAAACATTAAAAAAAACAAAAACAAAAAAGCAGATGACCGATTAGAGGAAAACTTTTGTGGTGTAGAAGTAAGTGAAAGGACACAACAGAGGTGAGGGAGAGGGTGTACGGAGCTGTGGGCATGTTTGGAGGCCACTGTCCTCAAAAGAGAGGCTTGGTTGGTTCTGAGCCCTCTGGAGGGGGCTGTGGGTGGACGCAAGTGTGACGTCACATCCGCAGGAAGAGACTCCCACTTCCAGGAGGCCTTGATGTACAGCTGCCTGGGGGCGTTCGGCCGGGGAGTCTGCCTGGTGGGGGTGGGCATGGCCTGGAGAGGAGGTGCCCGAGCGTGGTGGGCACAGGGTGGTGGGCATGGTGACCTTGAAGCCCTGCCAACACCCCCTCCCTCCCCCCCCCCCCTCAGCCCCAAAGGCTGGACGTAGCTTCCCCACCTGTTCTGTAGCTCACGCGGAGTCCTTTCTTCTTGCCCAAGGAAATAGGCTAGCACCGCCCGGGTGGCTTCAGCCCAGGGGAGGCCTGTGGGGTGTCAGGGGCAGGTGGTAAAAGCTCGTTGATTCCGTGGAGAGGGGGCCAGACCCACGGGCCTGGGCTCATAAGCCCCAGCTCTAACATCGAAAAAGAACCTTGGGAGAGGAACAGAATTGATGTGGGCCATCGAGGAGCTGAGCGTTGCTGCTCTCTGGTTTCCCCAGGTGGGTGGCATCTGGCACACTCCTGGGGAGGGGGCGAGCCTGCCTGTGCTGGCGACGGGCAGTGTGCCCCTCCCCCTCCCCGCATGTAAAACGGGCATGAGGATGTTCTGCCTGTCCCGTCGGATGGGAAGGCAGTGAGTGCAGGTGCTCGCTGCTGTAGCCGGCTCACCTGGTGTGTGGGGTGCGTGAAATGCGTTGGCCATTCCTGCTCTTAAGGCTTCTGGGAGAGAAACAGGTCTGGCTCGAGCTCTGATGCCCTCTCTCACTTCTTTGCTCTCCGATGGAATGGCAAGCAGATCTTCAGTCTCAGAATGCAGAACTTTATTTGAGAGAGAGAGAACACACACACACACACACACACACACACACACACACACACACACACACACACACACACACACACACACACACACACACACACACACACACACACACACACACACACACACACACACACACACACACAATCCCAAGTAGGCTGTCAGACTCCGAGCTGTCAGCACAGAGCCTGACGCGGGGCTTGAACCCACAGACCGCGAGATCGCGACCTGAGCCGAAGTCGAACGCCCAACTGGCCGAGCCCCTCGGGCGCCCCTGGAATCCATAACTTTAAACCGGAGAAGATAGAACCTTCAGATGCACCAGGCGGTTCTGTTCTTAGGATGCTGACTCTGTGTTCATTTCTCTTCCTTTTTTTTTTTTTGTTTGACGTGTGATGTAGGTGTTCTGAGGGCTGCTGGGTGTTTTGTTTTCGTAGGGAATTTTTAAAAATGGATTTTTCCATCTTTCCAACCAAAGCAAATCCTTCTTTGCATATGCTGTGTGGTGGTCGTGTCTCCCGGCTGGGACTGGCCCCGGTGTTGAGGCTGTGGCGGGCCACTGGTGTGTCGAACTGGGGAGGGGGCTCGGGGCCGGGGACGCGAGGGCCGGCCGGGACGGCTTCCTCCTCCTTGTCCCCGGCTTGCGGGCAGGGACGGGGGGCGGCAGCGGAACCCCATGGCGCGGCCTCACTGTCTCTTCTTTCCTTTCTAGTTTTCAATGGTTCCAGCAGGTCGTCACGGGAGAAAGAACCTGTTCACAAACACAAAAGCAAAGACACCACTCCCGGGAAGGAGAAGCACAGCGATCACCGGGCCGACAGCCGGAGGGAGCAGGCGCCAGCGGCCCCCCCCCCAGCGGCCCCCTCCACGGGTTCCTCGGCCAAGGGGCTCGCTGCTAACCACCACCACCCCCCTCTGCATCGGTCGGCTCAGGACTTACGGAAGCAGGTAACCCTGGCCTTGCCTCACGCACGGGTGGCTCTGCGCCGCCCGCCAGATGCCCCATCCCCGTGTCCCCGACGTCACTGGAGGGGATGAGGGAGTGGTCGCCTCAGGAAATCCATAATGAGAGGGCTCAGGAAGCAGGGGGGTGATGGCCAGAGGTGAGATGGGGAGGGAAGCCTGGTCTTTGCACGGAGGTGCTGGGGGCCTGTGCCTCTCCTGTGACCGTCCCTGGTGCCTCCCTCTTTAGGATCTTGCGTGTTGACACGTGTTGGATGTGGGCGGAGGGAACGTGCCTCCTTCACTGGCCCACTTCCACTCCCACGTCCTGGGCGCTAGGGGGGCTCCGAGCTCTGTTCTCTCGAGTTAAGCCCCGAGAAGTCGCACCTTGAAAACAGACCTCCTCGCACCGTTAGGGCACAGTCTGGTCCCCTCCTCCGTTCCTCTTAACGTGACGAGCCAACATCTCCGCCAGGACTTGGGGGCAGAAGAAGTGTATGGGCACATGCGTGCCGAGCAGTCCCTGTGTGCTGGGGGGCAGCCCACACCCGAGGAGCAGAGCACAGGGGGCACCTTGCTTCACCCCCCCGCCCAGGGTCGTGTTAGGTAACCCCGATCCTGTTGGGAAGCTCTGCAGAACAGCCTCAGGGGCTGCCACTGTTGTGACAGTGGACCCATCCGGGACGGTGATTTCCCAGGACCCCCGGAAAGCGCACGGTGCAGGGTCACCCGGGCCAGTGGCATGTCACTGACCCCTCTGCTCCTGTCCTCACTGCATTTTAAAGTCAGGGAGTCATGAGGATCACAGATCTCTTCACTGGGCATTTGTGACACAGACCTAACCTCTTCTGCACAGCAGATACAGTCGGGGCCAGGTATGGGCGGACGAGGGAGATTTCCTGACTGGCCGTGTTCTAGAAGTCCTAAGAGATGGTGGGAACATGATGAAATCGCTCCCTTTGTGGAGCTGTTTTTATTCTCAGAGAGCGTGGGGGGAGGGGGGTGGGGGGAGACAGAAACAGACAGAGAATCCCAAGCTGGCTCCACACTGTCAGCACAGAGCCTGACTTAGGGTTTTGATCTCCGGAACTGAGAGATCAGGACCTGAACTGAAAGTGAAGAGTTGGGGATGCTTAAGCGACTGGGCCACCCAGGTGTCCCTGTGGAGCTGTTCTTTACACATGTCCTTTCTCATTCTTTTGAATTGAAAAAAAAATTTTTTTAGATTTTCTCTAATGTGTATATTTTTGAGAGAGGAGGGAAGGGGCAGAGAGAGAGGGAGAGGCAGAGGCAGAGGCAGAATCTGAAGCAGGCTCTGAGCTGCTGGCAGAGCCTGATGTAGGGCTTGAACTCCTGAACCGCGAGATCATAACCTGAGTTGAAGTCAGATGTTTAACCAACTGAGCCACCCAGGCACCCTGACCTTTCTCATTATTGATGATGTTAGAAATATTTCTCTGAATATGTATATTTGCATGCAAGCATAGGAGTGTGTGTGTGTGTGTGTGTGCATACATTAGTAGTTTTAACCTTAGCTTTTTTGTTTTTTGAAAGGTACTTTGTGACTTTTAAACTTTTTTTTTTTTTAATTTTTTTTTTTACAATGTTTTATTTATTTCTAGGAGAGAGAGAGAGAGAGAGAGCATGAGCAGGGAGGGTCAGAGAGAGAGGGAGTCACAGACTGAAACAGGCTCCAGGCTCTGGCAGTCAGCACAGAGCCCGACGGGGACTTGAACCCACGAACCGCGAGATCATGACCCAAGCGAAAGTCGGCGCCAACACTAAGCCACCCAGGCGCCCTAAACTTTTTTTTTTTTTTTTTTTAACATTTCTGAGAGTGAATGTGATGGGGGGGCAGAGAGAGAACTGTGTGTGTGTGTGTGTGTCTGTGTCTGTGTGTGTACACGCATACATTAGTAGTTTTAGCCTTAACTTTTTTGCTTTTTTAGAGGTGCTTTGTGACTTAAAAAACATTTCTTTTAATGTTTATTTCTGAGAAGAGTGAATGCAGTCAGGGGAGGGACAGACAGAGACAGAACGAGAGAACCTTAAGCAGGCTCCACACTCAGCACAGAGCCCGAGGACTTAGGGGTTGGCCTCACGACTGTGAGATCATGACCTGAGCCAAAATCGAGGTCGGACGCTTAACCAGCTGCACCGCCCAGGCGCCCCAGTCTTGACCTTAGCTTTACATGCGATTGAGCTCCTCAGGTGAGGTGAGCAGGGTGAGAATCTGCAGTGGCTTTTCCAGACAGGCTCCTCACATTCCTATTTCTTCATCACTTGCGGCGTTACGCTGAGATGGAGTGAGCCATTGGCGCATACTTTAAACATCGGCCCCTCTTCCAAGGTGCAGAGGCCGCAGCCGCGCTCGAGCGTGGGATTAGTCTGCAGGGACGGCGCCAGGGGCCCGGGGTTCAGAAGCAGGAGGCCCCACTGTCCCTCTGTGTTTGTGGCTCATCCTCTCCCCTCCCTTTGTGGGTCGGGCAGCCGACACACACTCTGCTGAGTCTCCTACAGGTGCTTTGCTTATGAACAAGAAGCGTTCCAGAGTGACCCAGAGTAAGGGCAGCTCACAGCCGTGGGCAGAAGCGAAGGGCTTGGAAGGGGACGAACAGGACTTGATGGTCGCACAGACATGTGCACACACTCGCCCCTTCTCGAGTGAGGCTGGTGTCCGGTGGTCCCAGCTCCTCGTCGTCTGTCAGCTCGTGCCCCTCGGCTGGGGACTTCGCTTTGTAGCTGACCACTGGGAATTCGCACAGCTGGGGGAGGAGCCGGGGGGCAGAGAGGACCCCTGCTCCCTGCTTCCCCGGCCTGCATGGGTGGCCCGTCTCACATCCGTGCATCTGGGAGGCAGAGGGAGGTCCAGGCAGCTTCCTGTCACCCAGCGGCTGCAGGGCCCTGGCTCGTGGCTTTGTTCAGGTCAGTCTTTGCAGGTGGGATGTTGGTGGGCAGTGCCCAGGGCTCTCCACCCCCCCACCCCTGTCCCCCCTCCCCTGTCTAATCAGCCCAGATAGGCTGGCCCAGGGCGCCATCTCACCATCTCGCCAGCTCTTGTTTGGTGCCAACCATGACCTTCACTGAAATTCAAGATCTTCCACCTTCCTGGGCCCTGTTGTTCATTTGCACCCCTCCCAGTGATACTGGGATAAACAAAGGGATAAATTAGAAGCTGCCACATCCCCTTATTTAAAAAACGGAGAAAATAAAATAAGGTCAACGAAGGTAAGTTGTAGATTCCTTTGAAAGTGCCTGATGGATATGACTCGAATCTGACCTTTTATCTTTTACTGAATCAGGGCCAGAGGACAGGTGAGTCTTTAATTGTAAATAGGATTAATTTCTTTAGATCCACCCCAGAAGAAGAGAGCGAATGTGAATTGTGTCCGGCAGCAGAGGGCGGTGGGGGTGCGGTGTTGAGGGGCTGCCGCTCCCACAGGAGCTGACCCTCTTTGCAGTCGGAGGCACCCTCTGCTAACTCACTCGCCCTTTGTACTGAAACGGCCCCTTCCCCTTTACCTTGCACTATGTCGCATACTCCCTGCCCTTCCTCAGAGCCCAGGACCCAAACTTGCAGCCCGGGAGTAACTTCACCCATGGCTGTTTCTCGGGCTGGGGGGCTTGCCAGGCCTCTCTGGGCGCGGTGTCTGTCGGCACGTGTGACTGCCCTGAGGTTGTCAGGGTACTTTGGACGTGTGCCAGGTGTCAGACGCAGGAGCAAATGTCTTCTCTTCAGTTCTTCCCCTGGCACTTTGGTTTAAATGCAGCAGCAGACTGCAGTGCCTGTAAGACAGTGAAACAGAACGACCTTATGCATTTAGAGAGCAATTTGAAATCGTGATTTCAGGGCACCCGGGTAGCTCGCTCAGTTAAGCTGTTAAGTGTCTGACTTCAGCTCAGGTCGTGATCTCCCGGTTAGTGAGTTCGAGCCCGGCAGCCGGCTCTGTGCTGACAGCTCGGAGCCTGGAGCCTGCTTGGGATTTTGGGTCTCTGTCTCTGCCCCTCCGCTGCTCATGCTCTGTCTCTCCCTCAAAAATAAGCATTATTAAAAAAAAAAAAGAAAGAAACGTTGGTTTCCAGGAGCCTCATGAGGAGGTCTTCACTTGCGTAGATGTCCGTGAGGTTGGTCAGCCACGGTATGGACTGTTGGGCCACACCACACGTGGTCACTGTCCTCATTTATCCAGCTGAGGCTGAGCCACAATGTGAAGGAAATGATCGCCTCCTACAGGCAGCCTGCAGGTACGTTTGGTGGGAAGGTGTGCTGGGCTCCGTTGTTCCCTTTGGAAGTTGGGTCCTCCCGATAAGCTGTGCAGGAGTTGCTGAAAATGCGCTGGTCTCAAAGATTCAAAGATGGGGTTTCAATTCTGATTAATGAATTGGGAGTCATTTTATTTTTTGTTTTTTTGATTTTTTTAAAGTTCTAGAAAACCAGAACATCCAGAGAAAAAGGTCAGAAAATTGCCTCCTCCACGAATGGTTAGGGGTTCTGTTGCTCAGCGGGTCATGCGTGTAGTTGGAATGGTGGCATGGATTTGGGGACTCCGTTAAGCTGCCTGTAGTGGGAGCAGGTGCTGTCAAAGGTTTGGGGGCTCCTACCAGAAGCCAGTCTTTTGCGGTGGTTGTTGGGAGGTTGCTGCACTCGTTAACTTGGGTCTCCCCCTTTCTCTCATGAAGGGGTCTGCTGCACCAGGAGGCCTTCCCCTCTGTAACTCGCTGCCTGTCTGGTGCGCTTCTGCTCATCTTCGGCTCTTTGTTTTTTAATCCAAATAAAGTTCAAGTGGGCTCTCCCCAGCCTCCCAGCTGGGAAAGGATGTGCAGAGGCTCCCGACTCAGCAGCCCCCTCTGGTGGCGAACAGGAGCTTGACAGCAGGATCCTGGCTGTGAACTGAGCCGGGCTTCTTTGCTGTGAAACTTCATGACTTTGCACCTGGGGGTGCCGAGCTGTGGGTGATGGGTGGGCGGTCCTGGGCCGGGGAGAACAGGTCGCAGAGCGAGGGGGATTTAGGGGGAGTGGGGTGCAAAGGCAAAAATCCCTGCCAGAGCCAAGAGAAGGAATGAACAGCTTAGAGAGATGTAGTCATGTGTTTCCGTTGCACTGTGGAAGGTTCTGCTGCATGCAGCACTGTGTGTTAGCCCTCCATTGAGTGAGGCGACCTCTCTCACGTGCTCTGGGTAACTGCTTCCTCAGGGTGCGCTCCAGCAATGTCAGATCCACCAGTGGCCTGGGCGTTTTCTGCACTGGAGCTCGGTGTTTGCCCTTGTTTGATAAGGTGGTGGGCTGGAGGGGACCCTGCAAGGCAAGGTCAAATGGCACCTTCACCACCATTCCTTTGTTTTCTTTGCTACCGCTTGAGCATTTGACCCTTATAGACCAGGACAGGCCAAGCAGTAGGCAAGTGTGTGCAGACAGGTGGGTTCCTGCTGTAGGCGGGACACAGGCACACTGGGTGGGAAGAAGGAATGCGGTCCGTGAGACGTGCCCTTTGCAGTCTCCATAGCTGATTTCTCAAAATCAAGTCTGTTGCTCCAATGAGCTGTGAGGGGGATGCGTCGAGTCTTAAGAGTTTGTGATGTGTGGCCCTGCACCCATAGGGTTTGGGCAGCCGCTTTTGAAGAGGTCGGTAAACACGGCAAGGAAGCAAAGGAACTGTAACTCCATCCCGTCAGGCTGCACATGTTGGCAGGAACCACCAGCGTTAAAGTTTACAGAGATTGGCCAACAAGAAGGGGTTCTTTTTGTCATGGAAGACGGTGATCTACTTCTCTGGAATTCCGCCCTGCAGAGAATGTACCTCCCTGGGACCAGGCACTGCAGGAGAGGTGTCAGGTGCCCCCAAGGAGGCAGAATGGATGGATTCAAGGCCTCTTGATGTAGAGCCTGAGAGATTCTGACCCTGGCTCTCTGATCTCCCACGGGTGAACCGTATGCCGGGCAGGAATGGGGCCCGAATTGTCATGGGAACGCTGAGCTGTCGGGCTCCCACCGGCACGGGTCAGATCAGGGTCAGGGTTGGGATTGAGGTTGGAG
Source organism: Proteles cristata cristata (assembly GCA_017311185.1). Taxonomy (NCBI): domain Eukaryota; kingdom Metazoa; phylum Chordata; class Mammalia; order Carnivora; family Hyaenidae; genus Proteles; species Proteles cristata. The sequence continues at coordinate 1,583,797 of JAESUZ010005517.1, forward strand.
TGGTTAGGCTGTGGAATCAGCTTTATTTTGAGCTGGGTGAAGAGCTGATAGCCTGTCCTTTTAGTGATTCAGGAAAGATCGAAGGCCTAAAGGATGTGTCTTTCACTTTCTGGGCCGTGGAACCCTTCTCGGAAGATGGTGGGTCCCTGAGGTCTCTCTCCGTCTTGATGATGGGAAAATCTCTCTCTGAGCCACAGCAGGACTGTACACTGTTTCTGGTTGTTTCCTGAGTGGCTCATTTTGGTTTTAGCTAATGGCAGCATTTGAAAAAACAATGAAGAACTAGATATCTCTGCATCCCTCACTTTACTACCTATTCCACATAGGCGTGGTGCCCACCGGGGAAGGTTGACCCGCCCCAGGCTGTTGTGTACACTTATTTTTAACTTCTTGCCAGACCGTTAGCTGTTTCATTTTAATTTCCCATTCTTCGTTCCACACCCTTCTCTCCCCAGCCTGGTCTGGTCAGTCCTGCGTCTTTGTAGGAGGTGAGCAGTGGTGGCTCTGGCCCTGAGTCCTGGGCCTGCCCCATGGCCTCCTCGGTGGGGCCTGCCCCTCATGGAGTCCAGAGGTGCAGGCTGGCTCACCAGAAATCTGTTTCCCATACGCCCCAGGCTTGCAAGGCTTCTGGAACACAGCCTCTTACCAAGATGTTATGGTTTTGATCGGACTGTGTGTCATTGGCGTATAAGGAGAAATACCCTTCTTTCTCTGTTTCCAGAGTCTTCTACCAGTGGTTTGCTTCTGTTCTTAAAGCATGTTCCTGCATCGGCCTCAGCATCACCTGGGGCCACGTTGGAAATTCAAACTCTCAGGCCCCACCCCAGACCCTAGTGATCTAGGAAACCATGGGGGTGGGGCCCAGTGATCTGCGTGTTCTGAGAGCCACTGAACAGAAAGTGCCGGTCATGTTTTTGTTTTCTCCCACTTGGGCGAAGCGCATTGCCCTGGGCTGGGCCGAGGCGTAGCGCATAGTACAGAGGTGGCTCAGACAGGCTCGGGTGCTGTCCTGGGGAAGCGGATTCCCGTGGGAGCACCGGGGACCCGGCGGGAGCGCACAGCCTCTGTGCCGTGCAGGAGGATGCGCTTCTGTGCGACCACAGCTGGCGGGTCAGCCTCTGACTCGAGAGCACAGGCTCCTTGTTTGTACCCAGCGCCTCCTCGTGGGGGCTGCCGGTGAGAAGCGACGGTCATGGCCGTTCCGTTTCCTGCTGACCACGTGATAACACAGTCAGCCTCTTTTGGTGGGGGTGCTTATAGACCCCTGGCGTCTCTGTTTTGAACTGCTGCTGCAGACGGGAAATTGATGCTCAAGATGTTAGTGGCGTGTCAGGCCAGCAGCAGACGGGGCTGTGACGTGATGTCTGCCCCAGAGCAGTGTACGCAGCAGCGGCTCCTGGCTGGGCCCTTCGTCTTTCTTTGGAAGTTATGCGTTTCCAGTGTGCATTCCTCACTCTCTGGTTTCCCTTTATAAACAAGGATGACTTTATTTTGTTAAAATGTGTGTTTATTTTTGAGAGAGAGAGAGCACAAGCAGGGGAGGGGCAGAGAGAGAGGGAGACACAGAATCCGAAGCAGCCTCCAGGCTCCAAGCTGTCAGCACAGAGCCCTGAAGTGGGGCTTGAACTCACGAACCAAGAGATCATGCCAAGCCGAAGTTGGACGCTTAACTGAGCCACCCAGGTGCCCCGACCAGGGTGACTTTTACGTGTCACAGGATTACTGTGGTGTCCAAGCTGTGAGCTGGCCGGGATGGAGAGGCTGCTGAGACAGGTTCTCACTGAATGTGGGGGTTTGTCGAGGGCGGGGAGACCGGGCTCCGCCCGTGCAGAAGAGGGCAGGTGTCTTGCTTCGTGGAAGAGGTCAGGTGCATCCCGTGAGGCGGTCCCCGGGGCCCAGTCTCAAAGATGACGGGGGCAGACGGATGCCAGGGGCTGGCGGCCACGTGTCTGGGCTTGGTCTGCGGCCTGCGTGGGAGCCGGGCCACGGGAGTGCGCTTGTTCTTTTCGTTCTGTGGTATTTTTGTATCTTTCCTTTTTTAGCATGTAGATTAAAAAGTCCTGTGGGCAGAGAGAGCGTGCTGTTCTGTGGAGCACATGTGGCGGTGAGCACGTCTTTTCTCAGAATGAGTGTGCGAGTGTGCGTGAGTGTCCACGCATTCCCCCTCTTCTCCTCTCCCCCTCCTCTCCCCCGTCCTCTCCCCTCCCCTCCCCCAAATGGGCAGGGGTTGGCTCCTGTAAGTGTCCTTGACCTGTGACAGGTGACTGGCAGGCGAGTGGACAGGTGGTCGTGGTGAAACCTTAATTTCCCGGAAGGGCCATTCAACACATATGTGGAAATACACCCTGGAATCCGTGTTATGGTCACAAGGGTCGGGCCGAGTGTGTTTGTGCAGGACGATAGGCCCGTGCTTGAACCAGGGTCTCTCCCAGCTTGAGTTCACGGCCGCGTGTAGTGTCGGCTTCCGCGAGAGGGGCCGGCCGGCTCCGTTACGTCACCCGCGTGCGGCGAAGTCCCCTTCTCGGTAACGTTACTAATTCTGCTGTTCTCGTCCCCCCTCCCCCGCCTCCCAGGTTTCGAAGGTAAATGGAATCACTCGAATGTCGTCATCTCTGGGTACAAGTGCAACCGGTGCCAAAAAGATGCGCGAAGTCAGACCTTCACCGTCCAAAACTGTGAAGTACACTGCAACGGTGACTAAGGGGACTGTCACATACACCAAAGCCAAGAGAGAACTGGTCAAGGAAACCAAACCCAATCCCCACAAGCCCAGTTCCGCCGTCAACCACACAATCTCAGGGAAAACTGAAAGTAGCAATGCAAAAACCCGCAAACAGGTGCTATCCCTCGGGGGGGCGTCCAAGTCCACCGGGCACGCCGTCAATGGCCTCAAGGTCAGTGGCAGGTTGAACCCAAAGTCATGCACTAAGGAGGTAGGGGGGCGGCAGCTGAGGGAGGGGCTGCGGAACTCCAAGAGGAGGCTGGAGGAGGCCCAGCAGCCCGAGAAGCCACAGTCGCCCCCCAAGAAGATGAAAGGGTCGGCCGGCGGCGCGGAAGCGCCCGGCAGGAAGGCCCCCGGCGCCCCGGCCCCCGCCGAGAGAGCCCCGCCGCCCGGCCCCGCCAAGAAGGAAGCGGCCGAGCGGAGCTCGGAGCGGAGCCGGCCCAAGCGGGCCGCGGCCGGCAAGAGCACGCCGGGGAGACAAGCACACGGCAAGTCGGACGGCGCCTCCTGTGAAAATCGTTCTACCTCGCAAACGGAGCCCTTGCACAAGCCGCACGAGGCGGCGGCCAAGCCCGACAAGGGGGGCGGCCGGGCCGGCTGGGCGGCCATGGACGAGATCCCCGTGCTCAGGCCGTCCGCCAAGGAGTTCCACGACCCGCTCGTCTACATCGAGTCGGTGCGCGCTCAGGTGGAGAAGTACGGCATGTGCAGGGTGATCCCGCCCGCCGACTGGCGGCCCGAGTGCAAGCTCAACGACGAGATGCGGTTCGTCACGCAGATTCAGCACATCCACAAGCTGGGCCGGCGCTGGGGCCCCAACGTGCAGCGGCTGGCCTGCATCAAGAAGCACCTCAGATCTCAGGGCATCACCATGGACGAGCTCCCGCTCATAGGTGAGGCCCGCCCGCCCGCCCGCCCGCGCCGCCCTGGCCGGGGCCTAGCTCACGTCCACGGCCCGCGCCCCGCGGGGGCAGGGCTGTCTGGAGGCCTCCTGCCTTGGCGTCCGGACGCCCGTCTCCGCCCTGTGTCCTCGCCCCGGCTTCCCTCTGTGCTCCACCCTGGTGTCCCGAACTCTGGTCGTCAGGACAGTGGCCACACCGGCTTAGGACCCACCCCAGGCCCCTCGTTCTACCCTCCTCGTCTCTTTAAAGACCTGTCTCCACATGCAGCCGCTCCCGTGAGGCCCTGGGAGCTAGGGCTTGAGCATAATATTTGGGTGACACAGGTCGGCCCGGTTTCTCTCTCTCCTCCTCCTTTTTCCTTACAAGTCACTGCCTCCGGTGACCAGCGGGGCCTTTTCAGACACCACAGATCAGGGGACGGTTTTTAGGTTCTCCTGAGGGCTGGGCCCGCTGCGGAGCTCACCTCGGGGGCTCCCCGCGTGAGCGTGCGTCTCGCAGCTGCAGGGCCATGGCCCGGGCAGAGCCCCCCACGGGCCCCCGATGTCCCCTTTCCTCCCACAGAGCTGCTCGCCCCTCCGGGACTCTCACCCTGTGTCTGAGTTGCGCCGGGTTTGCAGAGAGCGGGCCTCCTTTGGCGCTTCGCTCCCAGCCTTACGTTGTGCTCCAGACCTGTGAGACGGGGCATGCTCCCGCCTCCGTGTCGGGGGCCCCGAGTTTATGAGGGCGGGGAGGAAAGGAGCCGTTGAACTGCCGCTGAAGTGCCAGGGCTTGGAGCCAGACGGGCGGCCTCACCCCTGTGATGAGGTACCTGCAGGAAGTGATGCCTGAGTGAGAATCCTGACTTGGGGCCGTGGGGACGGGCTGGACAGGCATGAGTGCTTGGTGTCGGCCGCGCCCTACGTGCTCTGAGCAGCCCCGGGCTCTCCTGGCGGTGCTGAGATGTCTCAGCCTCCCCCCACCCACCGCACAGGGCGCCGTGGGTCTTCGGGAGTAGTGGGGTAGTCAGGTGAGGTAATGACAGCCAGCAGCCTTTCGTTCAGAGTAGGTTTTCTGGGCCTTGCCTCCTTCACGCAGCGCCCACGGCCAAGGGATGCATCCCCCCAGTGCATGTGTCTGCAGTCTCGGCTGCTGCCCCCGGAGTGTACGCCTTATTTGTCCCCATCCCTAAAATGGGTGCTGAGCTGGCCTGTCAGTGCAGCAGCCTTGGACTTTGGGTCTGAGCTTGGCCGCAAGGGGCTTCACAGTTCTGAAGCAGTTTTCCAGAGACTTCCAGTACAGGTGCTCCTTCTGCGTCTGTTCCCAGCTCCTGGGGGAGCAGCTGTGCCTTGGGGAGCAGGGGTGAGGGGGCGCTTGGCCACTCAGCAGACTCACAACCCTGCGATGTGCCCAGTGGAGTCCGTGAAATGATGGATTTCCAAGCAGCGTATACATTTTCAGGTGCTGCTGGATCATAACGTTCTACGCAGAGAAAAATACAGAAGTATGGATTGCCTCCTTCCTAGTCAGCCTGTGACCTGAGCCCCGGTGGCTGGCCAAGGGCACTCCCTTCCCTGTCCACCTCTGCACGTCTGGCACTGGGCTGCCAGCCCCACATCTATCTGCCCCTTTTGAGCTGGAGACCAGGAGTGAAGGATGGGGTCTGGGCCTCATGGGCTCTCCTGGCCAAGGGCACGCTTCCCATTCCCAGCTTCCTCATCATTGATGTTCCAGACACTGACGTGTGTCGCCAAGCAGAGCTAATGACGTGCCGGCCGCTGTGCCCCCTCCCCTGGTCTCGGACAGGCGGGGGATCTGTTCCCGCACAGTCTGCCCGAGGTTCGCACCTGGTGGCCCCACGATGCCAGCCTCCATGCGCTGTGATTCTGTTCCCAGGCGGCCGTCAGAGCCCATAGGACCTTAGCTTCTACATTGCTTATAAATCTATCCACAGCCTCCAGAGACCAAAACCCTAATCTCTACTGGTCTCTCCTAGCACTTTGTTACATACTTACCTTCTAATAGCCAGTGGATGGTTACTCTGGAAGGTTTTGTTCCTCCTCTGTTGTCTAGAGGGAGGTTGCTTTCCAGGCCCCTTAGAGACAGTCCTCTGTGAGTTCAGATATATCTGATTTTCATGCGCGTTTGTACAGTGCTGAGATCTGATCGAGGCTGTAGCGAACACCAGCCCGCCCTACACCCCGAGACAGGTAAGCAGGCTCTCGGTGGGCGTGGGCCATGAGAGAGAGCTGAGGGACAGACAGACCGTCTTCTGCCCTCTCCAACACTGCCTCTTGCCCTGGAAGTCAAGGGGACCGCAGACCACTTACCGTGCGTGTGCGTGTGTGGACGAGGTGGGGACCGACAGTGCACACTGCACGCACGGTTCATGCCATCACAGCTGGTGCGAGGGTCGCTGGGACATGGGTGCCGCTGGGCGACACAGCCCGGGCCCTGCCCCGTCTCTAGGGACAGCCCCTGCTCCACCCACCTCTTGGGGTGTGGGGGGGGTGGGGGTGTCCCAGTACATCCTGCCCCTGCTGGGGCCCCCTGGATTGCTCCTCCCCACAGACCCACCAGGCCGGCTCTCCTTTGACTCGGGCCTCTGCTTACTTGGGGGACACCTCCCCTGACTGTCCCAGCGAAGACGGCAGCCCCCGGGCCCCCCAGCCCCTCTGCCTGCTTTACCGATCCCCATGGCGCCCCAGATTGTCTTGTCCGCCCGGTAGACTGAGCTCCCTGAGGGCGGGGGTGATTCTGACCCCAGAGCCCATAGCATCCTGGGCACCTCGTGGGCGTCCCCAGACATCACCGGTTGGACCAAGAGAGTCTCGATTGTGGGCCTTTCCCTGACCGTCCCTGTGCTTTGTCCCCGTCCCAGGAGGCTGCGAGCTCGACCTGGCCTGCTTTTTTCGGCTGATTAACGAGATGGGTGGCATGCAGCAAGTGACTGACCTCAAAAAATGGAACAAACTAGCAGACATGCTGCGCATCCCCAAAACCGCCCAGGACCGGCTGGCCAAGCTCCAGGAAGCCTACTGCCAGTACCTGCTCTCCTACGACTCGCTGTCCCCGGAGGAGCACCGGCGGCTGGAGAAGGAGGTGCTGATGGAGAAGGAGATCCTGGAGAAGCGGAAGGGGCCCCTCGAAGGCCACACGGAGCACGACCCCAACAAGTTCCACCCCCTGCCCCGCTTCGAGCCCAAGAACGGGCTCATCAACGGCGTGGCCCACAGGAACGGCTTCCGCAGCAAGCTCAAGGAGGTGGGCCAGGCCCAGCTCAAGACGGGCCGGCGGCGCCTCTTCGCTCAGGAAAAGGAAGTGGCTCGAGAGGAGGAGGAGGACAAGGGCGTCCTCAGTGACTTCCACAAGTGCATATACAAGGTGGGCCCCCCGGGGGGCTGGCCGCGGGCGGGGCTGCGCGCCTGGAGCAGCAGCGTGTGCTGCCTGGGGGTGCTGTGGGCGGGACGCAGGCCCGGGATGTCCGTCCCCTGCGAGCCACGACCACCAGTGAGCCCCGTGCTGGCTCTGGTCCCTGGATCTGCTTTGCGTTGGGTGGCATGTGCGCCCACGGGCCAGGGACGTGGTGGCTTGGGTGCAGACGCCTGCGGGGCCGGGTCTGCCCCTCGGAGCACCCCAGCCAAGTCAGCCTCTTGGAGCATCCCTGGCCCACAGGGCACAGTCTGCCCCTCAGGGCGCCTTCAGCCTGTCTAGTTGGTGGGAGCTGCCCGGTCGGGCCAGGCTCTGTGGGCCCTGGGCATTGGCTTCCTTTGCCTCCTTGCCTGGGTGCAGAGCGACCCGTCGGCCCCTGGCTCTGCTCCGTCCTTTCTGGGGAAGCCATCAGCACAGGCCTCAGCAGTGAGTTGCAGGGGCTTGGCAGGGGCAGGAGCCCGGCAAACAGAAGCGTGCGCACACTTTTCCCAGCAGGGCTTGCTGTCCCGAGATGTCCCTTCCTCCCAGAGGCAGGCAGAGTCCCTGTGTCCCCACATGGCCACCTGCCCGGCCCCTGCCCGCCAGCATGAGCAGGACGCCAGCACGGCAGGCAGATCCCAGCTGGGACCCTCACTAGAGGTCTGTTGGGTCGCAGATGGCCGGGAGGGAGGTGTCGTCCATGAAGCCCCTCGCCCGGCGAGCCATGCCCCCACCTCTGAGCCCTCCTGGCAGCAGTGGGTGGCATGGTGGTTTCGTGCTGCGCTGACAGGCTGCCGTGGGTCCACGTTGTCCCCTGCCCATGCTGCCCCGGGGCCCTGGCCCGTCCCTGCCTGGCGGGGTCACCGCGGACCTCCGACGCCCTCTTCACTCCCGGAAGCCATGGAATTCTGGACTAGTCTCCCTCCGGGTTCTGGGCCTTCCCTTCCTGACCCCACGGGAAGTCCCGTCTGGCTGCTCTCTGCCACACTCCTTGTCTCCCGACTGTACTCCTGTGCCCATTTCTGCAAGACGACGCCCTGCTGGCCTGGGCAGAACTTCCTTGCTAGACCCATCAGTGTCCCCGTTCTCCTCTCCTGGCACTGCCCCCAGAGATCCTCCGGGGGGGGGTGGGGGGGACCCTTGTACACTTAGTGTCTTACAGTGAGGGAGGAGGCGGCCGGCACATGGGACTCATCCACGGGCATGTGCTGGGTGCTCCTTGGATGTTTGTTGAAGCCATTTGTTGAGTCCGGTGACTCTAAATAGTCAACTCCAGAAATGAGGTATTTTGTACTTCTGTTAACATTTTTTAGTTAAGGTCAAGCCTACAAGCTTGAGGCGAATCTGAGTAGACTTATTCTGGAAACGTGTCCTGTAGTTGATAACTTCAGGGCTCATCACAGTCTGGTGGCCCACAGCAGGGGGAACGTGGCGGCGGCCGTGGGGGACGTGGGGATGTCAGCAGCAGCCGTGTGTGCGCTGAGGGCCTGCGAGGGGCCTTCTCAAGGCCCCAACCCTCTGTAGGCACTGACTGCTGGATGCCAGGTGTCATTTTCTAGAATTACAGTTGCTCTCCCTTTTGGTTGGTGTGAAATCCCATCCCTCCTGGCTGGTAGGCCCTCTGTAACGAGCGGACTGTCTGGAGAAGCTCGCGGTTGCCCAGAAGCATCTCCTAGTCAGAGCCCCACGCAGCCCCTCTCCCTGCTGAAAGGCAGAAGCAAATGCTCCAACTTCATGGTGATCACTTTGTCCTTCCTGAGGCGAGAAGGGTCCGCCCCCTTCTGAACCTGTTACCTGTATGGGGGAAGGGTGCGCAGTGTCCCCACATGAGGGAAAAGCCACCCTGCCTTGTCACGTCCGCCAGTCTGCTTACGGCTCCCTGCACTCACGGTGCTCGCTCACTCACTGAGGGCTGGGGTTCTGCAGGCCAGAGACGTCGTCCATCCAAGCGCTGCTCTGTCTCCGGCCCCTAGAACTAGGCCTGGTATACAGTAGGTGCTCAGTGAGTACCTCTGCAGTCAAGGGACAGACGTGCCCGGTCAGGAACACAGCTCTGACGAGGCTCGTCTCTGCAGAACGAAACCACCTCTCTGTGGAGCTGAGCACGGAGTCCCCCGTGGGATTCCCAGACCGACACCGCGAGCCGTCTTCTTAGAGCATGTCCCTGTGGAGACCGCTGGGCAGGGAGGCAGGGTGCTGGCCGTCCTGATGCTAGGTCTCCGGCGCCAGGTGCTCCCCGGGAGGTGTGCGGAGGGCAGCGTGTGGCTTCTGTGGCAGAGAAGAAGCAGAGCGTGACTCCCCTCCCAGGTCCTTGAGGGGAGGCTCAAGCAACGTGTGCTCCTGTGTGTCACGGCCGTGCCTGTCCGTGGCCGCTGTGTCTGCCAGATCAGGGCAGGGGTCCTTCTGCTGCGGGTGCTGTGTCCTCCGTCCCCAGCGGTCACCATCGAGGACCCTCCCGAGAGCGTATTCTTCTGTGGTCTCTGCCCGTGTCAGCTCACTGGAGACAGGGGGTGCGGCCTCGGGTGGCTCAGGGCTCAGTTTGGCGTCTTACACTTTCGACCCTCTCGTCTTTTTCTTTCCAGGGAAGGTCTGTTTCTTTAACAACTTTTTATCGAACAGCAAGAAATATCATGAACATGTGTTTCAGCAAGGAGCCCGCCCCGGCTGAAATCGAGGTGAGTGCGCCTCCCGGGGCCCCGGACCCCCCTGGCGCCCAGTGGTGCTGAGGGGACCCCCCGCCCCCGCCCCTGGGGCCGTCGTGGGTGTCTGTATGCTGCGGGCTGGCAAGTTGTCGCCAAATCCAAACACGCTTGGGGGCAGAAGAGGTGTAGCTGCCTCCCTGTCTCACCCCAGCCAGTGGCCGGGAGACGCAGAGCCGGGGGGACAGGGGGGCTCTGGGCGCGTCCCCTGCCTGTGGCTGGTCCTCGCCCCGTCCGCTTATGCAGGGGAACGTTTGGAACCCCTTGAATCCACAGTTGGACGTTTCCTCTCCTCTGTTTTCTCTCTAACGGGATTGGCAGGGCCCGTCTTTCTGCCCCTCCTGCTGTTCTTGGAGTTCGTGTGAGGCTGGGAAGGTGGGAGCGCGCCCGCCCCCGGCGGGGGGGGTTCTGGGGGAGCCCCTGCTGCCCGACAGGGCCCGGATCTGTCTGCCTCCTTCGCCCGGCCCGTCAGGGGAAGGAAACCTAGCTTGTGTGGTTGGGTCTCAGACCGCGTCTTCCTGTCGTCAGGCATGTCCGCCCCTTCTAGACACACATGCACTCACTGCTGGGGCCCAGCCTCCCCGGGGAGGGGCGCCGGGACAAGTCCCCGCATGGGCCGGGTCGAGCCAGGTCGCGAGGGCCGTGCATGGCAGCCGTTGGAAGCCCAGGACCGGAGTGCCAGCCCCGCAGCCCTGCGCGTCGGTCATCCTACCCTCGGCCGTGTGTCTGCCCATCTGCACGGCTCCCCCCGGCTCCATGCCCTGGTGCCACTTTTGAACGCTTCCCCCCACCCCTCCACTTTGGACCCACAGAAGCCACACCGCTGGGCCCTGATTCTGGGACGCAGTCGTGGGAAGGGTCATCAGGAGAAAGGGACGGGCCCATTGGGGTGAACAGGCGGGCCGGCAAGAGAGGCCTTCGCTGCTCCGCACAGGTCTCTGCGGGGGCCTCTGAAGGTGCAGGACTCGATCCTGTGCGGGGCACAAAAGACGCACAGCTCATTTTAGTTTCCGCTCAGGACTTCGTTCTGAGAGTCTCGCTTTCTCTTAAGCTCTCGCATGGTATCTGGACGCGAGGGGAAAGTCTGAGTCTGGTTTCTGGATCCTCCAGAAAGGGCTGGTGGGCCTTCCTCTTGGCTGGTGGTTGGGTGTCCCCTGGAGAGGCCCCCACTGAGTGGCGGGTCCCCCACGTGGCCGTCGGTCTGTGCACCTGGTGGCAGGGCCGGGCCTCACACAGACACCGTTCCTCTCCCTCCAGGAGATGCGCTTAAGGAACCCAGACGCTTAATGCTGTGGGATTTGTTCTTGAGGCTTTCAAGCCCCCGCAGGCTGGTCCCCCTTTGGAGAAGTCGTGGCGGAGCCTGTGTGCTGTGGCCGCTAGCACTTCTGTGCCTTGTGACGCCCAGTGCCTGTTCGTTAGGCTTCCTCCCCTCCCTCCGTGTCGTTGCAGCTAAACGGGGTTTGCCAGAGTATTAGGGAGGTGATGCTGTGCTTCTGGAGTGACCAGTGAAGACAAAAAGGGCCTGTGAGTTGGGGGAATTCCTTGTAGGAAACTGAGCACCTCTTAGCTGTTAGCAGAACATGTTCCTAACCCCCCGCGCCCCCAGCCCGCCCCTGGCTGTGGGCAGGACTCCCTTTGGTCCCCTGGGAGTCTTCTAAAACCGGTGGTGTCACAGCCCTGGCGCCCGGTCTCATTTAATTGGCCTGGTTCACGGCCAGCGTGGAAGTAGTCTTCCCTCCTGGGGATTCTGATGTGCAACCAGGGCTGAGGAGTCAGGAGCGCGGAGACAGGAGGTGAGGACGGTGTGCGTGTGTCCAGATGCGGGACCTGGAGGCTGTGCTCGTTACAGTGTGAGGATGATGGGCGGACGGACGGCTTCAGCCCCCTTCATCTCCTTGCTTTCCCCCCAGGTTTTCATATAAATAAAAAGTTTTTTTAAGTTTATTTGAGAGAGAGAGAAAACATGAGGTGGGGAGAAGCAGAGAGAGAAGATGCCAAGCCGGCTTCGTGCTGTCAGTCCAGAGCCCGGTGCGGGGCTTGAACTCACAAACTGAAATCATGACCTGAGCAGAAATCAAGAGTCGGATGCTAGACGGAGCTGTCCATATAAATGATTCTTAAAGTCGTGTAAAAATACACGTAACGTGACTTAACCCCCTCAGCACTTTCTCCGCGTGCAGGTGGCTCGGCGGCATTCAGTGCCTTCACGTTGTTAGGTGCCCGTCACAACCACCGGTGTCCGGACTTTCACCCTCCCAGACTGAAACTGTTCCCGCTGTACGCGGACTCCCCGCCCCAGCGGCCAGCGCTCTGGTTGTCTCTCTCTGACCTTGACCGTGGTGCTGAGTGTGTCCGTGTAGGTGGAGTCACACAGCACGTGTCCTGCCGCTCGGTGCATTCAGCCTCAGGTCTTCAGGGCTCACCCGTGTGTCCACACAGCCTTCCCTGGAGAGGCCGAGTCCTCGGCTGGGTTCTGTGCTGTGGGTTCTGTGCGTCCTGCTGGGCTCTGGACGCGGCCACGTTTAGCTGAGCGTGGTGACTGTCTGGGCGCCCGTCGGCGGTTCTGTGGGGAACGTGCGTGCTCCCGCCGCCGCGCCCTGTGCCCCGTGCTCGGCGGCCCGGGCCGGCGGAGGTGCTGACCCGGCGTCTCCTCCCCGCAGCAAGAGTACTGGAGGCTGGTGGAGGAGAAGGACTGCCACGTGGCCGTGCACTGTGGCAAGGTGGACACCAACACTCACGGCAGCGGATTCCCGGTGGGAAAATCAGAACCATTTTCAAGGTAACAGGCACTCTGGCCTGCGCTGGGGGGGACTCGGCGGTGTCCCGCTCCGCTGGTCTGTGACGCCCCGCCGCCCTCCTCCGCAGGCATGGATGGAACCTCACCGTCCTCCCCAATAACACAGGCTCCATCCTGCGTCACCTCGGTGCTGTGCCTGGTAAGCCTGACGCGGCCGCCGTCCTCGGGGTCCCGAGGCCCCCTGCCCACACGACCAGAAGGGGACAGGAGGCTTACGGTGGGGATCACATATATTGAACGCTTAGCTCCTTAGAATAGAGAGGAATCCATCGTCGAAGTCAGTGAAATGTGGACGAGTGAACCAGATGGTAGAATCTAGAAGCCGGGCAGACACGTAGTGGCCACATTTTCATCTTGAATTTGGTGTTTTCAACCCCGATGTCCTGACTCCTAGGGCTGTTGTAGGCTCAGAAGTGACGGTTTGCAGATGGCAGGGACAGCCAGGTGTCCTGGGGGCCGTGGTCACTGAAAGCTGGGCCCCTCCACACAACTCGGGGTGCGCGGGGGGTGGGGGGCAGTGATTCCTCGAGGCCTCGCCAGATGGTGGGGTTTGAGCCTCCCGCCCCAGCACGCGCAGGAGGCCACGACATGTGGCTTGGTGGTTACCTCAGGACAGTGATCGTGTGCCGCTTTGGGCATCTTTGAGCTTCCTGACTAAACTCACAGATGAAGATTTTTTTTTTTTTAAACCTTTTGTAACCGCATCTACCTTGCTGGCTTCCTTTCTGTGTAGCTCAGAGGAAGGGCCAAGCACCTTCTCATCGGTGTTGTCTGATTTTGAATCCCGTTCCTTTTTCTCTCCGCTGGGGGAGGAGGCAGGGGTCTCTGGTCACCACCCCTCATAACGCCTTCCTCTCCCCGTTGGCAGGAGTGACAATTCCCTGGCTAAACATTGGCATGGTCTTTTCTACCTCATGCTGGTCTCGAGACCAAAACCACCTTCCCTACATCGACTACTTACACACTGGTGCTGACTGCATTTGGTGAGTACGCCTGTCCTGGGGCCCAGGGGAGGGGCTTCTGGAAACTTCCACCTCTCCCCGGCGGCCCACCGCCCTCGGGAGCTTGCCTGTGTGGCTTGGTCCCTCGCTCCCAGTTCAGCCACAGGATTTCTTCCTCCCTTGGAAGCGCTTGAGCTGGTGGGAAGGTTTAGAAGAAGGTTTGATTTGCTTGAGTGGTGAGCAGGGTTTTGCGTCGTTTCATATGCTTATTGGCCGTTTCCGTTCCTTCTGTCAGCTGCCTGCTTACCCTGGTCTTTTCTTCTAGGACGTTACTTGGTGGTGGTGTTCTCTAGGACTTTATGTCATAGTAGGTGACGGGTGTCACAGAAGGTTGACCGGTGTCCCCAGCCTTCCCCGCACCCAGTGCGGACCATCCTCTCTCTGGCCTCGTGTGGGGTTACTTTTGGCATCTCTATAGGAGGAGTGTCCCATCCGTCGCTGCCACAGAGTATAGGTGTCATGGCCGCGGTCTCTGCTGTGGGAGAGGCCTGATTTCTCCTACCTGGGTGCCCGCCTGTGACCTGCCGCCCTGTTGGCCTGGCTGCGCCCACGGTTGGTCCTCGGGGCCCTCGTGACAGTGGCGGATGGGAACGTTCTGCACGTAATCAGGCTGTCCTGGCACCTGCCGAGTTACGGGCAGCACACGCGTCCCACACTAACTGAGGGGGTGTCCTGAGGAGTGATAAGGCGTTCTTTATTAAAATATTAGCGTTGTATGTTCTGCGGGGCCTGTCTCTGCCACGGCCTCGCCATCAGGGCTCCCTGCTCTCGGGCCACCTTCCCACAAGTGCGCTTAGTGCCGAAGCCTGGTGGGACTGCGGGCCCCCCAATACGGGCTTCCCCGCAGAGGAAGGGGTGCTCTGCATCCTATGGGGAGATGGAGAGGCTGCTGGGCCATGGAGGCGAGGGGGCTGGTGTACTGGGACAGGGCGTGGCGTTCAGGAGTGCGGCCTGCTTGTCTGGAGGGCCGTTCACCACGGATGAGCTTGCCACAGCCGTGCCTGGCTTGGGGTGCAGAGGGGCCCGTCCTGCACGCAGGGGTGAGGGGCAGTGAGATGCTGTGACCGTGGGCCTTTGGAAGCCTGACCCCTGGAACCCCGCTGGTGGGGGGTTAAAGAGGATGCTAGGATGTGATCAGAGGACCCTGTAGTGTGTGGTTCTTCTTAAAACACGTGGCTTGGCTTAGACCCCCTGGGTTTCGGTCCGAGATCAAGAGCAGAGCGCATGGGTGTTGAAATACGCACTCGTAGAGAACGTGACAGTGCCGATCGGCCCTCCCTGTCGTTGGTGACTGAAAGCTGGATTTGGCCTCGAAGGATAGGGTTTGCTCACAGATAGCAGTTGTGATGCCGGCCAGCCAGTGGGCCTGTGTGCAACCGGACATTTGGATGGTCGTATGGGGGCCAGGATGTGAGCTGCCCGACGGACTCCCCTGATGGGAGGTCAGTGGTGTCATTGGTGTGCGGCCTGGTCAGACCCCCCCTCCCCCGGAGCGTGTCCCTGGTGGGCCCCCTTGGGACACTGGTGATAACTCCTCGCCTCCCTGTGACGCAGTGAGGTTCCAGACTCTTCTGTTGGTTACGTTCTGTCTACATCGTCAGCCTTTTCTCCCACTCCGCATCCCTAGGGCTCCTTAGCTCCGGCCAGAAGGGTCTGCACTGTCCCCTGCCCTGTGGCCCGGCCCCTCTGCTGTGCAGCTTGCCCGACATGCCTCTCGTGGTGCTGGCTCCCCTGTGCCCTCAGCCGGGCTGCCTCCTGGCACGCGGCTCCCTCTGGACCCGTGTTCCTGTGTCCCCTGAGTTTGCCTGCTCCCCGTCCCAGGATTTCAGAGCCACTGTGCTGTCCTTGTGGCCTGGGGCGCAGGGCGGCCAGTGCACAGGCCGGACTTCTCTCCCAACTTTGTGTGTATTTGGAGACTGCAGGGGTCCCCTCAGCTGCCTGGGGGACCAGCGCCATCGTCCTATTGCGTCCTCTGCAGGTTTAGGGCTTAACGGAGGCTGGTCGAGTCTGCACGTGTGTCTGGATCTGATTTCTAGGGGCTTTGGGACACCTGGTCTGGGTTCGAAGGCTCTTTGGCTCGTGCGTAGGTCAGCTGCGCGTCAGGAGTGTGTGCGCCCGCTGTGCCTGCGTTCTGCGTGCGGCGGAGGCCTGGGGGTTGCCCTGGGAAGCGGGGTGCAAATCCCTGGTCCCGGGTGGGCACCCTCCCCCAGGCAGCGACCATGTTAGTTCACCTCTCAGAGGGAGGGAGGGTTGCATGGAGCCCAGCGAGCGCTTCCTGGATAGAGACCCCGTGTCAACGGCCGCATCCCGCCCGTGTCCCCGCACCTCCCAGGTATTGCATTCCTGCTGAGGAGGAGAACAAGCTGGAAGATGTGGTCCACACCCTGCTGCAGGCCAACGGTACCCCAGGGCTGCAGATGCTGGAGAGCAACGTCATGGTAGGTGCCTGCCCCGCCCGGGGCCGCAGCACTCGGGGCCCTGACCCAAGCCAGAGCCGTTGCATCAAGTCCCTTTCCCTGCTGGCCCCCTCTACTCCCCCCGAGGCAAAGAGGACATTGAAAATAATGAACCCTCCGGGGATCCGTCCAAGTCAACCTGTTCTCTTTTACAAAAACTAAAGCAGTGCTGTCCTCGGGGCAGGGGGCTCTGGCTGATGAGGCACATGCGGCCTTGGAGTCTGCTCAGGGCCTGCTTGTTTTGTAAGTGGAGACCCTGAGTTCTAGGAGGCGGGGCCGGGGCTCGCCACAGCGGTCTAGTGTTTTGTTTTGTTTTTTTTTTAATGTTTTATTTATTTCTAGGAGAGAGAGTGAGAGACAGCGTGAGCAGGGGAGGGTCAGAGAGAGAGGGAGTCACAGACTGAAACAGGCTCCAGGCTCTGAGCTGGCAGTCAGCACGGAGCCCGACGCGGGGCTCGAACCCACGAACCGCGAGATCATGACCTAAGCGAAAGTCGGACGCTTAACCCACTAAGCCACCCAGGCGCCCCAGCAGTCTAGTGCCCTGGCCTGCTGGGCACTCGGGGGACTGGACTGCTGCTCCGGGATCCTCAGGTCACAGGAAGCAGTGCAAAGGCTTCTGACCCCGACTTCAGGAAGTCCTGGGCCTGTCGAGCTCCTGGGAGTCTCTAGCCTTGAGCTGCGTCCTGACGCCTGAGCTCAGGTCCTCTCTGGCTCGTGTCTCCCCCCCCACCCTCAACCTGGGTTTTCCATCCCTGTTCGGCCCAGAGAAGGGGGAGCCGCAGCCCCCAGCCTGCACCTCTGGGCCCGCCTGGCTCCAGAGGCTGCCCAGCAGCTCCCCCTGGTGGTGTCAGTTTACCCTGTTCCAAGCTGGCAGCGGTGCATGGGGACGGGGCTGTGTCCTCACAGCTGCTGTGTGCCGGCGTGAGGGTGTTGTCCGTGTTAGGCCGGTATCCGTGCAGATCTTTGTTGTTCTCTTAGGAATTGTGTGTCTGTGTTTTTTTTTGAGGTTTATTTTTGAGAGAGAGATAGAAGGAGTGTGAGCAGGGAAGGGGCGGAAAGAGTGGGAGACACAGAATCCGAAGCAGGTTTCAGGCTCTGAGCTGTCAGTGTAGAACACAGTGTGGGGCCTAAACTCAGAAACCGTGAGATCACGACCTGACCTGAGGTCTGACGCTTAACCGACTGAGCCACCCAGGCTCCCCTTGTGCCTTTGTCTTCTAAAAGGAGCAGATCTGTAATACTAACCCTCCCCTCCAACTCCTGGCCCGCAGGGTGCATGGCCATACACTTGCTGGGGGAGGGGCTGTTGGGCCCCGCAGAAGAGGGACTCTTGAGCGGGGGGTGGGGGGTGGTATTTGGGGTCAGCAGCCATGAACTCGCCCGAGCCCGGCCTGTCTCCCCAGATCTCCCCGGAGGTGCTGTGCAGGGAGGGGATCAAGGTGCACAGGACCGTGCAGCAGAGCGGCCAGTTTGTCGTCTGCTTCCCGGGGTCCTTTGTGTCCAAAGTGTGCTGCGGCTACAGCGTCTCTGAGACCGTGCACTTTGCCACCACCCAGTGGACGAGTATGGGCTTCGAGACGGCCAAGGTAAGTCTGGGCGTGCGCGCCCCGGGTGTGGGTGCACATGGGTCTGACGTTAGGTAATGCTGAGTTTCAGAATCTGCATTTTGAAACCTTTAAGAGGCAGTTGGGGGGTGTTTCTAAAAGGGAAGTTTAGATCACAAAAGATTTTGAATTCTGTTACTGACTCACACACCGTGTTGGGAATATAGTACGGAAAGAGTATATGGTAAGGCTTAAAATGAAAATTTGCACCCCGCCTCTCTTTTTAAAGTTTATTTTGAGAGAGAAAGTGCGAGTGGGGGAGGAGCAGAGAGAAGGGGAGAGATCCCAAGCAGGCTCCGCACTGACGGTGTGGAGCCTGACGCAGGGCTTGAACCCACAAACCATGGGATCATGACCTGAGCTGAAGTCGGAGGCTTAATCATCTGAGTCACCAGTTGACCCTGCACCCATTTTAAAGCTGTGACAGCTGCCCTGTGGCTGGTGGCCCCCTGTGACGCCTTTTCCGGCCGCCTGGCACTGTTCTGGAGGTCAGGGACGGGCCTTGGATTCGCAATCGCGTTGAATCCAAATGGAATTCAGAATATGAGAATTCAGCCAGCCCCCCACCTTTCCAATGAGGGGGAGCCCCGGGTAGCGGCCCAGTGAGGAAGACCCGCCCGAAAGTCCTTGACCGCCTCTCGCAGGAAATGAAGCGGCGCCACATAGCCAAGCCGTTCTCCATGGAGAAGTTACTCTACCAGATTGCACAGGCGGAGGCGAAGAAGGAGAACGGCCCCACGCTCAGCACCATCTCCGCCCTTCTGGATGAGCTCAGGTAACACGGAGGCGGGGCTCTGGGCCCAGCGGGGGAGGGGGGTTCCTGTGCCCTGGGGTGAGGGGGCCCATGGGGCACTGGCTGCCTCTCAGAAGAACCACAGGGCCCGCCGGGTGCTCGGCGAGGTGGTGGAGACATTGGTGGCTTTTCTTATTCTTCTCTCGATGCCCAGTGTTCAGGGTTAGTAAGTGTCGATGGGCACTTGCAGGGGGTCAGCCGCCGTGGGAAGGATGGGGGCGGGGCTGGACCCCCGTGTGCTGGCGGCACGTGGTCCCTGAGCCATGACCCACAGCCACCAGGCCCAGCCCGGCCCCCCCATGTCCAGGTTGGCGCCTGTGGTGGGGGTGCAGTGGGTCCCACCAAGTCCAAGGGCCTCCCCCTGCTCCCGTCCCCAGCGCTCAGAGCAGCCCCGAGGGTGCAAGCGGGTCGGGGCCAAAATTGAGGCTCGGCTCTCGTTCGCGGCTCCCCCTGCGACGTGTCCACCTTGCGCAGCCGGGTGGAGGTGGAGGCTGGCGCGGCCCCCACGGCGCCCTGACGCCCGCCCCGCTCTGCTCTCACAGGGACACGGAGCTGCGGCAGCGGCGGCAGCTGTTCGAGGCCGGCCTCCACTCGTCCGCCCGCTACGGCAGCCACGACGGCAATGGCGCCATGGCGGATGGCAAGAAAAAGCCTCGAAAGTGGCTGCAGTTGGAGACGTCGGAGAGGAGGTGTCAGGTCTGCCAGCACCTGTGCTACCTGTCCATGGTGAGCCGGGGAGTCTTCACCCCCACCCTGTGCCCCCCTCTCCTCTGCCCTGCACTTCAGCCCGTCCTTCCCCTCGGCTGCCCCCGGGAGGCCTGGGCCCCGTCTGTCCATCTGTCCTGAGGAGTCGGGTCTGTCTGGTCAGAACGAGCATTTCTCCTCAGTGGAGCAGCCCTGTTTGCAGCCTCCTGGTCTCTGGCGGGAGTTGCTGCTTCTGGGGTCACCCGACCTGCTTTGTCCCCGTTGGCTCCCCACCAGCGTCCCCGGCCTGCCCAGCCCTGGGTGCGGCTGCGCTCATGCTGCCCTGTCTCCCCGCGGGCGTGGGGCTCGGGCACCCGGGCTGCTGTGGCCCCGGCCTCCCGTCGGGGCGGCCACTGGGACTCCGTGCGCCTCTGCCCGGCGGTCCCGGCCTCCAGTAAGAGGAGCTGAGAGAGGCGGCTCCTCACACCCGCGAGGGCACCGATGTCCCGCACGCGGTCGCAGGGGTGCAGAGCAGCCAGCACACACCCGCCCACCTCCTGGCCTTAATGCCTCTTGGGATGCCACCTCTCCCTGTGTCCCTGTCCCTGGACAGGTGCCCTGCATGAGGGGGGGGATCCCCCCTTCTGAGAGGAGAACCGCAGTAGCTGGGTGCTGCAGCCAGCACCCCCCGCGGGGGCCTCAGACGACCCGTCTCTCCCTTCCCAGCCCTGGAGGCTGAGAGCCCGGGATCCGGGAGTCGGCAGCGCAGGTTTCCTCCAGGGCCACTCTCCCCCTGTGTCCTCATGTGTGACCCCCCCACCCGGGGTGGGGGTCTAGGTCTTAACCCCTTCTTGTAAGGACACTAGTCATACTCAGACTAGGCCCACCCGGTGACCTCATTTCATCCCAGTTGCCTCTCTCTAGGTCCCGCCTCCCGGTATGGCCCCATTTTGAAGTACAGGGTGTTAGGACTTCACGTGATGGGGGTGCAGCGAGGGGGCCACATAGTGGAGGCCACAGCTGCCACACACGTCCACGCAGACGCTTCCCAACTTAGGACGTGTCCGCTTTGAGATGCTCCCAAACTGGTGTGTGCATTTAGTGGAGACTGTACTTGAATGTTCACTTTTGAGCCGCGCCCTCTCCCCCCAGCGATGCGCTGTGGGGTCCTGTGTGACACGGGGCGGCGGGGACCCTGGCTCCCCACCTGCCCTGCGGTCACAAGGCACCACCGCCCCGTCCCGTACAGCCATTCTGTCTTCACGTTCAACAGCGCGTTCGGGAAGTTCCACGAGGCAGTCAGCACTGCGTTGTCGCACGGGCTTTGTGCTGTGTGACTGGGCCCCGTAGACTGCGTGGGAGCACGCGTCGGGTGGCCCAGGCCGAGCCGCGCTGTTGGGGACGTTAGCTGCCTAACGCGCAGTTTCAGCTTTAGGAGAGTTTGAGCGCTCAGTGGCTTCATCGGGATGTATACGTCGAGGAAGCTTTGTGTGTGCTTCTGCCTTAGCCTCTCTTTTCCAAGGCATTTCTGAGGAGGGAAAATCAAGGGCAACGCTCTCTTAGAGAAAGCAAACCAGAAGCATTTCCCCAGATCTTGAAGCTGTTTTGTGAGTGTGGTTCATAAAAGCCACGTAGTCCTGTGCATGTCCCTGTCGTGTTAGAACGGAGTTACGCCTGTGGGAAAGTGTCCTGTCACTTCCCACGACCATGAAGAGCCCGGTCATGACCTCTGTGCGGGGCACTGGCCTGTTCTATGGGTTTGTTTTCAGGGTGTCAGCAGGCGTTTCCTATCAGCCTGAGTGTGGTTTTAAGAAAGCCTATGTTGGGGCGCCTGGGGAGCTCAGCCGGTTAAGCATCTGATTCTCGATTTAGGCTCAGGTCGTGATCTCACAGTTTCTGAGTTCAAGCCCCGAGTAGGGCTCTCTGCTGACCGTGAAGAGCCTGCTTGGGATTCTGTCTCTTCTTTCTCCTCTCTCTGCCCCTCCCCTGCTCACGCTTTCTCTCTCTCAAATAAAACACTTAATAAAAAAAGTTACTTAGATATGAAAGCTTATATCATCCTGAATTGATAGGTAAAAACTGACGTTTCATTTTGATTAACAGTTTTCATTGCTTGGATTGCTTAATAAGATTGTATTTTTGTTTACGGTTTCCTGGTTTTGTCTATTTCTGTCCTTAGCCCGAGCGGCTTAAAAGGCGATGGGTTTATTTCCCTTAGTGTCGCTTCCTTCCTCGTGCGGCTGCCATATCACTATGTGTTTCCCTCCATCTTTGTGAAAAGGCCTGTGAATCTCTTGCATCTTCTTTGTTAAGGCAGCATTTCCCCTAATACCACACTAAATGAGACCTGGACTAGAGGTTGGGAGGAGGGGGACAGCCCCCATCCAAACCAGCCGTCCCTTCGTGGCTGTGGTGGGTCAGGCCCCACCTGTGCTGCCTGCACGGGCCGTGGGGCGCCCTTCCCGCTGCCGGATTTCGCTCTAGCGGGCTGGGGGGTGGGTGTGCCGGGCTTGCACATCACCCGAGCTGGCGGTTGGAGTTTCAGGGCAGGTGTGGGCAGAGGCACTGGATCCCCCAGGGGATTGCAGGTGGGGAGCCGACCGAGCCGCTGAGACGTTTGGGGTGCATTCCTGGTCCCCCTGCTGCACCTGCCTGCGCGGTGTGTGCACGAGGTCCCAGGAGCCCGTTAGCTGGCACCACGGTCTCCTCCGGGGTCCTCCAGCCAGCCAGCGGCAAGAACCCCGCGTAGGACGGGGCAGCGGAGGGGAGAGGGGGACTTGAACCCCCCGCCCACGCAGTTCGGAGACGGCGGCGTGTTCACTTGGTTGGAGGTGCTGCTCTGGGTGGTCGGTTTTGGTTTTTCCTCATTGTCAGGTTCCGGGCACCCCTTACCCTGGGTGATAGGTCAGGGTCAGGCCTCCCTGAGGTGATCCCGGGCTGTCCCTGCTCTCCCCCGCCCCCCCCAATGGCTTCTGCACCTCAGGAGTGCCCGCGCTGTTCCCGCAGGTTGTGCAGGAGAACGAGAACGTGGTGTTCTGCCTGGAGTGCGCCCTGCGCCACGTGGAGAAGCAGAAGTCCTGTCGCGGGCTGAAGCTCATGTACCGCTACGACGAGGTCAGTCCGCGCCGGGAGCCTGGGCCCTGTCTGCTTCCCACAGGGGTGAACTAGCCTCGGTCGTTGCCCCAGGGGGCCCGCTGGCGGGGCCCGGGGCTGGGGGCCAAGGGCACCCAGCATGGCCTACCGGATGGCCTCCTACCCAGAAAGTAGGGGAGGGCCGGCCTGCCTCCGAGCCAACCTGGGGACCCCCAGGAACTAGAACCCGGGAGATTGGCTCACTTCCTCAAACTTCGTTCCATCCGTTTTCTTCTTCCACTTAACGGGACCCCTCGCCCCCCTCTCCCCTGCAGTGTCTCCATCAGCACCAGTGGCCTCAGGGCCTCTGTTTCCAGGGGACTTGGTGTCAGGCTGTGGGCGTTGGGCCTGCTGGTTGCCTGGGTTGCTGAGGAAACGAGGGACCGCGCTGTCCCCTCCAGCTGGGGCTGGGGTCCAGATCCAGGGGCATGTGCGTGTCCATTGTGGGACAGAAGCAAACTGGGGGGACAGGGCGTGGTGCAGACGGCACAGGAAGCCCGGGGCCTTCCCTCTCCGCGGGGTGCCTGTGAGCAGCAGCGGCCGCCTCACAGGCTCAGGGCAGCCTTCCTCTCTAGCCCCGCAGAGTCCCCTCGGCCACAGCCTTACCGCAGCACAGACTGCGTCCAGCGGTCACCCCCACGGTGGGCAGCCGCCAGGGCGGGGTCAGCGCGGAGGGGCGCGGGGTCTGCCGAGAATCCCGCTGCACCGGCGACGGCGCCTGGCACCGGCTTCCTCCCACTGATGACCCTCGTGCATGCCCGCTGTCGCCTGGGCTGGGGTTGGGACAGCGGGCGCGTGGCGGCGCCTTCCGTCGCTCGTGGACGCGCCACAGACGATCGTCTCAGTAGAAACTCCCGTGTGACCAAGGCCAGGTCAAGAACACGGGAGCGTCCGACGCAAGCGGCAGGGCCGCGGTGGGAGGCCAGGGGCGGCCCTGGGTCCTCGCACGACGGCCCTCCGCTGAAACGTGATGTCTCGTGTTAATGCATCCAACCCCCCAAACCCCGCGCCAGCTTCCGGTGCCAGTCCAGCCGGTTGTCGCCATGCACGCGCTTCCGCGTTTGTTCGGGGTAGCCGTGCCCCCCGGCCCGTCTCGCCGAGCCCCCCGGTCGCTTGTGTCCATCAGACGCGGCACGGAGACGGGTGCCACGGCGCCAGGCGCACCCCTTGGGTGACTCCCTGGCACTTCCGGCAGGATCGCCTGGGCCCGCCGGCCCCGCCCCCTGCCCCGGCGGCCCCGCCCCCTGCCCCGGGCCCGCCCCCTGCCCTGGGCTCTCCTGGCAGCTCCCGGAGGATGAGTGCGCGTCTCACCCCTTGACAGGCCCAGAGCGCTTTGGGGTGGGGGGTCTTCCCTACGCTGGGCCGCACGCACCTCTGCGCCAGGCTCTTCTCCCTCAGCCTCTAGCGCAGCTGAGCCCCGAGGGCTGTGTCCCCCGCGGGCGCCTCTGTCCCGCACGCCCTGCACCAGCTCTGAGGGGTCGGGTGCCCTGGGCGGTGACCGCACCTGGCCTCACACGTCTGAGACCCCGGGCTGGACTCGGGAGGGGGTGGTGGCGCGTCCGCGGGGCTCGGGCGGAGGTCAGAGGGGAAGCCTTAGGCCGAACAAGCTTGGGGAGCGCCGGACGGGCCCGGGTCTGGCTCTCCCAGGGCGCGTCAGTGAGCGCGGTGCCCGCCGTCAGGGCCCGGTCAGCTCGCAGGGAGCCACCGCGCGCCCTGGGGCTTCGCCTCAGGCTTTCAGGCGCTGCAGGGTCTGGGCTCTTCCACTGGAGCCCAGTGTCCTGTGTGACCAGGATGTGGGACAGAGCATTGGTCTGTAGAGTCTGGCTGAAGCGGAATGGGGGGGAGAGAGAAGGGCGGAGAAGCCGCCTGCTTGGTCATCGGCCTGATTTTAGTGAGAATCTGCGGATCGGCCCCTCCCGGGCCGTGTGCTTCGTGCCGCTGTCATTTCTCACTCGGGGCTGGGACTCAGAACAGGCGTGGGAGCCCCCGCGACGCCCTCTGGCCTTGGCAGTGGTGGGAGGGACGGAGCGGGGACAGGCTCGAGCCCCAGGGAGCATCCTCCTGAAGAAGCGCCTCTATCTTTGCTCTCTCGCTCCCAGCAGGTTTACCGTAAGTGCTGGAGAAAAACGGCCGGGGGCGGCGTTTTTGCAAATGGGAGACCCTGTTGCTTTCGGGGTGCTTTTCTCTTTCCAGACGGTTTTTACTTCTTCACCGTTGCCACCCGCCGCCTCCGTGGGGAGAGGCTCGGGGTGCGGGAGGGCCGGGCGGGGACGTGGGCGGACCCAGGCTCCCCCGCTCTGCGTGTCCCTGTGCCATTTTGGTATTTTCCCCCGCGGTTTCTTGTCAGACTGCACGGTTCTGAGCGGTGCTGATGTTACGAATATATTCTTGACACCGATAGCAAAATGGTTCCCTTGACGGGCTTTTAAGAACCATCTCCCCCTCGCTGAGGAGGGGGTACCAGAAAGGTCGAGAAGTAGACACGTGTGTTTATCTGCAAGGCCAGGTGAGGGGTCCAGGCACTTGTCCTCCTCGGGGCAAGGAGCCCCCGGGACGCCCCCTAAGGTCACGTGCACGCAGAGCCCAGCCCCCCCTGCCCCTGCAGGCTGGTGCGGGCAGCCCCGTCCAGCGCTCCGCGCACTGGGCCCGGCTCCCCGGGCGACGTGGCCGCGGGCCGGTGACCTGCTGCTGCTGCTTGTCCGGGTGGCCCGGGCCCCGGACAACACGTACCGTACTTAGCACGGGTATGCGGCGTCAGGGGTCTCCGCGAACCCGCCTCCGGGGCTCAGGGGGAAAGCACCTGCCCTAGGGCCAGCTTCGGGCCGGTTCTCCTCCGGGCGTCCTGCCGGGTTCTCGAGCCGCCGCCGCCGCCGCCGCTCGCTCGCGGCGCCCGTGAACCCCCTCCGAGGGCAGCACTCGGCCGCCCCCGGTCTCGTGCGGCGTCACCCCGGGTGGGGGTCGGGGACCGGCTCTTGCGCGCTGTTAACCCCGGCTTCCTCTCGCCCCGACGCAGGAGCAGATCATCAGCCTGGTCAATCAGATCTGCGGCAAAGTGTCCGGGAAGAACGGCAGCATCGAGAACTGTCTCGGGAAGCCGGCGCCGAAGAGGGGGCCCCGCAAGCGAGCGACCGTGGACGTGCCGCCGCCGCGGCTCTCCTCCTCCGCCTCCCCCCGAAGTGCTTCGAGCTCGTCGTGAAGATGCCAACACCCGTGTCGATCGATATATATTTTTTTGTAATTATTATATTCTAGTTTGGAGTACTTGCTGTAGGATACAAGCTGTCTTTGCACTAGCTCTAAAGAAGATTTTCTTCTGGTTTTAGAGAACTAATTTTGTTTTAGCATTAAACTGTTGAACTTTTTTTTGTACTTAGAATACCTAGATACTGCAGTCAGATTTGGGGAACTGCCGTATACTCACTGTTTTAAAAACCCTTGAGGGGCTGTATTAATTTGTATCGCCCCTGTGGCTGGAAAAAGCCTTTTTGGTTTTTTTTGTTTTGTTTTTTTGTTTTTGGTAAACTGGGGGAAAAAAGGCTTTTTTAACCCATTTTCGAAGAGGGTGAAGTTTGGAGAACAAATTTTAAAAAACCATCAGTCACGTGAGCAGATTTTTCTAGAGAGGAAAAGGGATAGGAGACACACCCAACACACACCCACACCCACAAAACTTGAAAAGAAATGGCTTTACTTTGGCTGTCTTTTCTTCTGTCATGTGCAAAATGAGTTTGTAATTTTTGAAACCGGAGAACCCCCATTTGGTGTCTTTGGGCGGTTTTGGCAGCTGAAGGCGGACGTTGTTTCCTAACCCGAGGCGAAATGCGGAAGCGGACGACGGAGGTTCTCTTTACCAGCAAATCTCTATGCATCTGTTGAAGGGGGAGAGAGGAGAGCGAGAGAAGAAAGCAGACCTGCCTGCCTTGGAGGGGTCACGTGAGGGAAACCTGTGCCTGATTTCATTAGGAAATCCATTCTGTTATTTTTTGGTGCTGTTGGCTACTTTATCAAAAAAACCCTTCAATAGCATCCTTAAGGAAAAAAAAAAACCACAAAAAACAAAAAAAAAAAGGAAAAAAAAAAGTGATTGAAGCCAAAAGTGCTTCTTTGTCCTAGACGTGCAATCTCTCTAACATTCCGTCTTCATGTCACTGCTTGGTTTACACCTTCACAAGTCAGCATTAATCTTTCTTTCTGAACTCGTTTTTTCTGAACTCGTTTCGTTGATGGTCACACTTAGAGCCACTAGGAGGTCTGCAGTTCTTTCCGAATGTGAAATGCATTTGCGCTCATCTTGTCTATTTTTTCTCTTCATGTTGTAACAAAAAAAAAAAGGAAAAAGAAAAAAAAAAGAACCCCATCCCTTTTGTACATACGCCTGTAAATTGTTTTAAATACTTGAGCCTTTTTCTCGGTGGGGGTGGGGGGCGGGGAGGGTGCGAAGACAAGATGAAGAAAAGCCTTACGTTTCCGTTTCTTCATCGGGTGGATTGGATGCTTACAGGGTTTTTCTTGTAACATTTATAAGTGCTGCTTACATCACTGAACAACAACAAAAATAATAATGGAGTAGCTGTTGCCCTTCTCCGGTTGTGTGTATAGTACGTGTGGAATAAAAAAGGGAACTGTTTTCACAAGCTGTCCTTTGTTTCGTAATTGGATCCATCGAGCCCGTGGCTCCTCACACTGCACTGAGCTTGCCGGTGGGACTGGCGGGAACGTCCTGTGATACACTTTGTCGGTCGTTGTTGCAGAAGACTGAACTGTTTTTGGAATATTTAACAATGACATAAACAGAGTCACGTGTTTTCCAATGTGGTTGTCCGGTTTTTATGGCCTTGCTGTGTACTTTCCCTCTTTTTGACAGTAAACTTCTGCCTCTGGCTTACAGTTTGACATTTAATTTATTAGCGCTGCTCTGCACCCCTCCCGCGGGAGGGAGACTCCATGTTGTTTATTGCCAGTTTTTTGTTTACTTTTCAGGTTTGTACTACAAGGTTTAATAATAAAAACAAAGTTTTTTTGAGACTGGTCTCTGTTTTCCCGTGAAGGGGCAGGGGGCTGCGACGCCCTCCCGCGTCGGTGAGTTAATCCCCCCACCCCCACTCTGTCCGCAGGTGCCCGGCGGAACCCCCTTGGATTAGACCCCACGGCGGATGGCTTAGCTCTTCACCCCGGGCGCCCCTCCCCCCCCGGGGGCCCAGCTCGCCGCGGGACGTGACAGCGGGCCGGGCCACCTCCCTCACTAGGTACCGGGCCGCGGGTGACCCGCTCCTGGTCAGGAGGAGGGGAATGGTGATTGGCATCCTGTGCGGGGGCCGGCTCGCGAACCCCTCGTTCTGTAGGCGACAGCTGAGGGCCCAGGCTGACTGTGGCCCCGCTGGGGAGGATGGATTGAGGATCCCGGCGCCGAGGCGGGGACGGGGTGGCCCTGCCTGCCGCAGGCTCCTCAGCACCCACGCGGCCGCCCTCCCTTCTGCACAAACTGGCTTTGCACCCGGTGGGTGTGAGGTCCGCAAGCTTTATTGTCAGCGCTTCGTACAGTCAAGGCCTCGCACCTCGCACGCCGGCGGCAACAGAGTCAAATCCAGGAACCTCAAGCACCTGCCCCGAGGGCGGGGCGCGTGCACCTACGAGTCGTCACTGTCGTCGGTGTGCAGGGTGGCGAGGGCCGTGTCCACCTCCACTCCTTCCTCGTCGGACTGGACGACGGGCGGCTCCCCGCCATCGCCGGGGGACAGCTCTGCACACTCGGAGGGCGAGGACGGCGGCTCCGCTGGCGACGCAGAGGGGCTGGGAACCCGGAGGGTGGCTTGAAGCCGCCCGCCGCCCGCCTCGGGCCCTGCAAGCACAAGAGGAAAGCTGCCGCGGTCGCGCTGGAGACGCCCTCCCCCGTCCTCCACGGGCAACGAATGGAAGGAGCGCCGGTGACCCGGTGGCTGCAGAACCCGCCTGCCTGTCGCCGCGTGGACAGGTGGCACCAGGGCAGACCCTTCCGCCGCCTGGGGCCCAGGCCACCTGCTTTCCAGAGCAGCCCAGGAACCGCACCATCAGGACTAAACGTCCTGTCGAGTGATTCAGGGAGTTTTTCCCTTGGCGCCGAGGCCACTGATCTTTCAGCAGTTCTCTGAGTTCACGGGAACTGAAAAAGGCCCTAAACTCCATACTGTTTGTCCCTGACTCTGGGGAAGGGCCAGGCACTGTCCCCTTGACAGCAGGGAGGCGGAGACGCTGCCTCGGGCAGAAGGTAAACCCGAGAGGACAGGCAAGCTGGGGGTGGGCTCGGGAGGAAGGGGGGCTGTGGGACGGGACCCTGGTTACAGCCTTTCCCTTTCAGGGCACGGGGAAGAAAAAGTGCCTTCTTAGCAAGGATGCGCACAGGAGACCCCCCCACCCACCCTGCAGGACTTGTCTGAGACTCAGACTGAGGCCGTGCAAAATTTCTACTGAACTTCCACGAACCACAATTTGGGGAAGGCAGTAAATAGAGGTAAGTGCCCAGAGGGGCACGACTCACTCTTACCTATGAGCCCACGCTGAGCAAGGGGTGAAGTAACCACCCGCAGGGGAAGGGCTGCGGAGGGTGAGCTCCAAGTTCGAGGCCTTACAGCCTGACTCCAAGGGCCTTGAGAGCCGGAGGAGGAGGAGGTACGACCTGAATCGGGCTGCGTGGTCCCCCCAGGCGTGTGGGCCGAGCACTTGGCCCCCATGTGGCGGGACGAGAGGCAGAGCCAAGGGCCTGGCCTGGGGCGCCCAGGACCCTCCCCCTGCGCGGAGCGGGTGGGCGCGGGGGCCTCCCCGCAAGGCTGTCGCCCCCACCTGCGGCCGGAGACAGCACAGTGTTGTCTTCGCTGCCCGAGTTCAGGAAGACGTCCAGGGCCTCCTGGTCACACACGTCCATCAGGTCCATCTGCTCCAGCAAGTCGATGTTCACCTCCATGGACGACATGCTGCCCATGGGCTCTGGGAAGAGAGGGGCCCGAACAGAAATGATCCTCTTTGTCTGTAATAACCCTGCACGTGCACGCAGTTAGCTACGTGTGTTCTCCAGGTACGGAAGCTCTCCTGCCGCCCCAGAGCTTCTGTAACAAAGACGGCGCGCCCCGGTCGGGCCCGTGACAACATGGTCGCTACCACCGTGGAGCCGCTCCGGCTGTTCCGCTGACCCCGAGCCCCCTCTGCCTGCAGCTGCGGAACGCAGCCCGGGGCTGCTGGGGGCCGGGCCCTGGGAGCCGTGTCCCCGCAGCCGTACGCGGGTCGTTCCCTCCCTGCCGACACCACTCTTGCAGGGCCCCCTGGACTTGAAACTCCTGGGGAAGCTGTCACTGCCCTTGTGACCTTTCTCTAGTCTTTGATCTGAAAAGCAGACAAGGCTCAGGCAGCCGGGGAGCATGAGCTCCCAAGAGCAAAAGGACGTGAGCACCAGGAGTCATCGGCCAGCCCGGGGGCGTCAGGGTGGCCCCAGGTCTGGAGTCCGGCTACCTCTGTGGTCCAGGAAACTACCAGCCAATCGACTGGCTGGCCCCAGGCATGACAGCGCCGGGCTGCGGATGCACCCGTCGCCCTGGGTCTCTCGGTAATCCAGACACACAAACTGGGCCCGGGTCCGCAGCGCATGCTGGGCCCCAGCCCTCACGCTAGGTGAAGGTCAGCAGAAACAAGTTCAATGTAACCCCCTTTCCCGAGAATTCAAATGACTTTACGTATTCTAATGACCTTCAAGATGGAATCAAACACCAACCAAGTAACTTTCAGACAGGAACATTTTCATCACCGTAGCGTACAGCTTTGGGCCCGTTAAACTGCAGATCGGGGGCCGGGGCCAGCGAGCCAGGAGGCCCGACTGAACAACACTGAGCGCAAGAGCCGGAAAACGCAAGGCCCCAGCACCGGCCCAGCTTCAAGACAAGACGAGATGGCGGGGGACCCGGACGAGCAGGTGGATTTCTCCCCAGACTTGCTGGAGGCTCTGATGTCCCCGATTCAGGAAGCAGAAATCCACCCCAAGGAAGACCCGAGGAAAGACATCCTCCCGTACACCCCCTGCGGTGAAGCTGGGGCGGCCGGGAGAGACGTGGGCCCGTGACGGAGAAGGAAATAACTAGATTGGCAGCGTCTTCACAACAAAAGCCAGAAGACAGCGGAATTCTAAGTTCAAAGAGGTGAGAGAAGTGTCATCTCTCAAATTATATAATGTTAAATGGCATTTAAGATTGAGCATCAGATAGGAGCACAAAGCTCCTCACCAGGAACCCGCTGGCGCCAGAGTTGGGGGCAGGTGAGAGCCATCGGGGTGTAAGACCCCGTTCCGGCAGGCGAAGGGGAGGACTGACCACTTCAGACGCAACAAAGCCTGTGCTAAAGTAGGGAAGCTCATAGCAGGCGGAGGCTTACTGTACCTTGGGTGACTCCTCGAAGCGGCAACAGGAAGGCCACACAGCGTGGACTCGGGTGGGGTGCAGACCCAGGCCACGGCCACACGGAGCCACTGCCCCGCTCCACGGCCCGCGTGGGCTTGATACTGCAAGGGATACCAGTGCCGCGCTGTCCTGAGGCTCCTCCAGGCTAACTGGTCGGATGGGGCCCCGAGGGCGCCCTTGGGCCACCAGAAGGTGGGCAAGGGGCAGGTTTTCTTTTCGGACACGGAGGCCCATCAGCAGGGCCTGTCTGGCGCTTGGCCTCCATCTGACGGCAGGTTCGAAAGGGACAGAAGCTCCCTTCCATTTCTCTCTGTCCCTCCCTCTGGAAAAGGGCAGGAGGAGGACTTAAAACCAAGGAGGGAGCAAAAGTGACTAAAAAGCATGGGAACAGCACCAGGAAAGGTAGCAACGAAGCCAGGTGTGTCAGTAAACACTCAGTAGGTGCATCGACTTCCCAGTTAACAGATTAGAAGACCGAATTAAAGTGATAGAAATCTAGGGGTGCCTGGGTGGCTTAGTCGGTTAAGCGTCCGACTTTCGCTTAGGTCATGATCTCGCGGTTCGTGGGTTCGAGTCCCGTGTCGGGCTCTGTGCTAGCTGCCAGCTCAGAGCCTGGAGCCTGTTTCAGTCTGTGACTCCCTCTCTCTCTGACCCTCCTCTGCTCCGGTTCTCTCTCTCTCAGAAATAAATAAAAACATTAAAAAAATTTTTTTAACTAAAAAATAAAGTGATAGAAATCTAGCTATGTCCCCTTTATTGAAAAAACTCCCAAAACATAAAGACATTAAGAGAAACAAAAGCTTTAAGAAAAAGTAGTTAAATAATTAACTCAAAGAAGAAAGCTGACCTAGCCATTTTTTTTTTAAGTTTATTGTTTTGAGAGAGAGGGCAAGCTGGGGAGGGACAGAGAGAGGGAGAGAGTGAGTCCCAAGCAGGCTCCCCACTGTCAATGCAGAAAAACACAGGGCTTGATCTCACGAACCGAGAGATCATGACCTAAGCCAAAATCGAGTCAGACACTTAACCGACTTAACCCAGGTGCCCCTGACATAGCAATACTGATAGAAAATAAAATAGGCTTTAAGGAAAAACAAAAATATGGGGATAAAGAGTAGTAGTTAACGATTTAATAAAATTTCAGTTTTCCAGGAGAACAATTCAAAATTTGTGTGACTATATACTTTGTGGCGATGCTTTCGGAACGGCAGAATGACAAGATTTAACAAGTCCATGCTCCTGGTTCAATAACAGGGAATACTTAAACAGCCCAGCTCACAGGCTTGATGGAATGGTACACGCAGGAGCCGATCATTTAGAATCTTACCTTCAAACACACATGAAACATGTAGGAAAACACGAAGTCTTGAATTAAAAAAAAAAATTAAAAACCCATTCACCAGCCACCACGATGAAGCTTATTAGAAATCAGTAACCAAAGGTAACTAGATACCACCTCACACATGATTTAGAAACGCTTTTAAACAATTCACAAGTAAGAAACTATAATGGAAAATCTAAAAAACCCAGGAAGAAACGATCACTTGTCAAAACTTGTAGAATTCTGTTAAAAACTGGTGAGCATTACCCTTGTAAAAGGTTCATAGCTTTGAACCCCTTATTCAGACAAGAATGCTGAGAACCGAGCCCAGTCAAATTAGACCCACCCCCCCCAAAAAAAGAAAAATCCACCTGAAAATGCCCAGCCCTAAGGAAGAGGAATTAATGAAACTAAAAGTTGCGTCTTTAGGAAAACACTAAAAAACGAGTATTCTGTGTAAAACTCGTCAGGAAGGATAAACGGCACGAATTAGCAACTTGAGGGGCGTGGAGGCAAACTTCAACCCAAATACCATGAAGGCCGAGAACGATGCCACGGACAACGTTCTGCTAACACATTCGAGAACCACAGAGGGGCTACTGGGCAGGTTCCATGAAAAACTTGTTCAAGTTCCCAAGAACGAGGAAACCTCAGTACCTTGTAGAGAAAAGGCCCGGCTCTTCCCACAGGAAGAGTACTCGGCGCCAGCAGCGACGGAGGGTACTTCTACCCAACGCCGGGGAACTAAGGGGGAGGGCCCGCCTACGGCCCGTGTGGACGCCGAGCACCACTCAGAGGCCGATGCTCCCTCCACGCAGAAAACAACACAATCGCAATCATTGCCTGCACAGGGCTTTTCACGGAACTTGCAAATCCACACAGAAGTGCAAAGAGCCAAGAGTGCCAAGGCCACTCTCAAGGAGAAAACGCGCACACGTGTGGGGGGCTGTGTAAGAATCGCTCTAGCGCCCGACGCAGCAAGACGCGCCATCAAACAAGGTTTCTCACCCAAGGCACCCAGGTGCAGGACCAGAGAATTCTTCGTCGCAGGGCTGCCCTGCGTCCATCTGCTACGTGCCAGCAACACGGCCCCGCCCCACGCACAGCAGGGAAAACTCTGGGGTGGGTCGCTGCCAAACGTGCCCAGGGGACGACACTGCACCCAGGTGAAAACTGCTGCTTGGTGAAGAATGAAGACCGTAGAGATCGAGCTCCAGCTAGACAAACAGGAGAAAGGGACAGGGAGGGAGCCCAGAGAAGACCCACTGAGAAATGCGGTGGAGACGCCCAGAAGCAGTGGGGACAGTGTGCGGGACCCGCGGCAAAGTTACTGAAATTGGGTCCTTACCTCTCGATACACAGAAAAGCCAACTGGTGGTGGACTGAAGAGCCGACTATCGAATGGGGAACCCTGAAGCGTTAAGAATAAAACCCAGCAGAATGTTCTTATAACTAGGAGTTCTAGCCAAGCTCTACCAGTGGGCTTACGCCTGGCGGGAAGGACTTCCCGGACAAACCGTAAACAATAAAATGGGTAAAGCTGATCACATTAAATTCAACACACGTTTCGCAAAGGCCGCTCTAGAATCCATAAGCCACGGACTGAGTGAAGGTCACTGCCTCCGATGACACCAAGGCCAATACCACAAGTAAAAAAGACCCCATGAAGGCCGAAAGACAAGCAGGAGAAACATGGACAATCAGGATACGCAAATTAAAACCCAGAAGAGAGTTCACTTCGTACTCACAGCTTGGTGAAAATTTACATGTCTGGTGCTACCAGGTGGAGACAAAGATGAGTGATCAGCACACGCACACTGCTAGGGACACCAAACCACCGGGGGAGTCGGGCAGGTAATCTGACAGAATCTAGTGAAATTAAGGGTAAGTACGTCGGATGACCCCAGTGAAACACCCGAAAGAAGGGGTTCCCAAGTAGGCTCGATCCCACAACCCTGGGATCATGACCTGAGCTGAAATCAGGAGGTGGAGCTCAAGAGACCGAGCCCCCCAATTTCAAAGTTCTAAATAAAACGCGCATGGGGAGATAATCATACAAAGTTAAAATCATAGGCTGGCAATTGTGTTTTGAGATACTCCTGCGTTCTAGATTGTACCCTGAGGGGTACTCTATGAATTTTAGTTTAGTGCATTTTTATCTATGAATCCTATCTTTTCTAACTTTGTTAGGTTTACCCAGACATCACCTCCCTCTCTTTCCTGAGCACTGGGTCCACTCTGAAACTTCCAAGGCCTGAGTAAGGGCGTCTCGGGGCACGGGGGGCAGCCCCTGGTTCCAGAAGATTCTGCCCATTCCACAGGGACCCACGGGAGCCTGAGAGCTAACTGCTGGAGCACAGGGATACAGGCTGAGTGTCTCCAAGGTGATCTGTTCATTACTAACTGCGCTGTCAAGATACCCCACACCCAGCAGTAAAGAAAGTGGGAGTCATGTCGGGTGGCAGCCAGAAGCGGGTCAGGGTCGTGGCGGGTTACATGTGCCCTGACGGCGCTAGAACTGCTGGGCGCGTGTGGGTCCCAGGTCCCTTCTGCTGCCCGGCGCACCGTGAAGCTCCCGGCTCCGTGGGTTCTCCAGCCTCGTCCTGATCCACGGGCGGCCCTTTATCCTTTACTCTGATAATCTGCTGGATAAAACTTTCCATTCCTTTGTCTTAATTTAAAAATTATGCTTTGGAAAGTGAGAAAAATTCAGACTGCTATTTCTGATTCAGTGGAACGAGTCCAAAATCCCACGTTCACTACGGAGAGGTTTTACTTTGGCAGCGGCTTCTACATTAAACGTGGCCGCGTCCGTGCCTGGACAGGGGTGCTCCAAGGAGGGACGTGGGCCGCGCCAGGCGGGGTCTAGGGCTGGCCCCCAGCAGCCCCCTCCAGATGCCCGTCTGTTGCCCGGATGCCCTTGGAGCTGCGGCTGAAGTGGGGAGCTGAAATGCCACCTCGGTCCTCTTCCTCGGCGCTCTCGGAGCCACACACATGGCACCACGCGCCCGACTCCCACTTTGTTACCTTAAAACAAAGGAGCCGGGGACTTCCCGGGAATCGGAAGAACATTACTTTTTAAGTGTCCCAAACCGTGAGACTTCGATTCGTTAATACTTCACCGAGGTCTGTCCACGCAGAGTTGGCCGCGCTCCCCGGCGCCCCAGCCGGGGGAACCTCCCGCGCCGCGCTCTCCAGCTCCGTGTGCGCCCGGCGTCTCCCCACGAGCACGGAGCGCTTCCACGTGGTCTTTCTGCCCCCTCAGACGTGCCGGGTGCTCGCAGGTGCTCCGGAAACATCCATGGAACCAAGCTGGACGCGCGGGGTTACCTGCTCGGCAGGGAGGGTCTCTGTGACCTCCGCCCGCCCCGGATGCCGCGGCTCCTTGTGCCCAGATCTGCGGCTTTGTTTCCCAGGGGACGCGCGGCTGGTTTGGCCTCGGCCTCTGAGTCCCCCAGTGCTGACCGGGGTCACGGTGTCTGGCGGCAGGGCCTCCGGGAGGTGAACAGGTGGAGATGGGGCGGGGAGGGCTGGGTTCCCGTGACGGGATGGGTGGCATCTAAGGACACACCAGGGAGGGTGTCATGGCCGTGCAGTGACACGGCCGCCTCCCCCGCCCTGCGGCCAACCGGCTACTCGCGCAGCCCAGGAACAGCCGCACCTCCTGAGGAAATCTGTCCGTCTTTTCTAGAGGCAGACAGGCTGCAGAGGAGCCGCGGTCTCTGTAGAGACGGAGGTCCGTCTTCAAGTCCTACGTTCGACCCGCCCTGAGGGCAGAAGCGCCTTATCCACACGACGCGGCCTGTGGTGCATTCCCAGGCGCCCACACGCTACTTTTCATCTGTTTTCTATTCTTTTCCCTCCTGGGTTTTGATTTCCTTAAGCTCTCTCCTGGCGGAGGGCTGGACTGGCAGGGAAGGAACAGAACAGAATGAAGGGAACAGAGAGGGGCTGGGGGGTGTGGTGAGGGGCAGGCTGTGGGAACAGCGGCCGGGGCCGGGGGGAGACAGGGAGGCCGAGGACACAGGGCTGGGGAGCAGAGGGGCCCTGGACGGCTCCCCCACCCCCCCCGCCCGCCGTGTAACCACACTGCTCCCCTTCCTCCCAGAGGCTGAACGAGGGACCCCGCACCCGACTTCTCCCAGCTCAGTCTGTTCTCGGGGACTCTCAGAGATGATGCGGACATTTATGCCTCAGGACGTTCACCGCAGAACCTCGCGTAAAGGTAAAGAACCTAAATGTCCATCTAGGGGACTGGTTAAATGTTAACCACATACATCCTGATGATGCAGCTTTGAAAACATACTCTTTTGAAGAATTTTTAATACCACAGGGGGAAAGATCCCACACAAAATTTAGATAGAGACAAAGCCAGGTGTATGTATGGTTTGATACCAATTACGTAGATAGACTCACACACACACACTCATATGCACGCGCACATACACGAATGAACCAGCCTAAACTGTGACAGAGATTATTCTGTGCCGTAGAATTATGGGTAATGTTTGTCTTTTTACCTTCTTTAAAAAGACCCTGCCCCACGTGTTCTAAGTACCTCCAAATGCAGCCTCGACCTACAGGAAGACGTGGAGACCAGGGCGAGACAAACACGGCACGGCAGCCACTCTGGACGAACGCCAGAGCGGACTTCTGGGGGCCATAGCCCGCACCCCACCTGCGGGGTGACACCGTCTCCACGCTCCCAGGGAGGGTCCCTGCTGCCAGCGGCCCCCTCGCCTACTTGCCTCGCCTCTCGGCTATCTGCAGGTAGCCCGTGGACAGGTACTGCTCCATGTCTTGCTGGAAGGCCTCCTCAAAAAACTTCTGCCGCTCCTTCAGCTTCGTCTGCTGGGTGTGCTCCATTTCCAGGACCTTCTGGGCGTGCTCGGCATCGAGTTCAGCTACGGAAACAGAACACTCCGGGTCAGGGCTCATAGAGGGACCGAGACGGAAAATGGGAACGAGTACATACTCACCTCCGCCCTCCAGGCCGAGAGGGTCAAGTCTGCTTGTGAAACCCAGACTGTGATGCAGGTGGTCCACCCCGCCCCCCCCCACCTCTCCCCGCGCTACTCCCGCTGCCTGCAGTGACCTCCCACTGTGTCTCCACCGTTTACAGATCAGGGGTTCACCGCCCAAGACCAGCCACAACCAGCTAACACTTCCCCTGACCCCAGCGGACCCTGCTGCCCCGTCCCCTGGGACCAGACTGGGGACACTGACTCCTACATTACGGTACAGGGGGCCAAGACTCGGACTTCCGGTGGGTGGCGACAACTCACCACCCCGCTCAGAGCCGGGCGCAGTAGCTTGTCAGTAAGTGCAGGAGTGAGGGTGTGGCCGTCGTGCTAGATCAGAAGAGCGTGGTCCCCTCTGCTGTTCGCTAACAGGCAGGCTGGTCAGTCAACCTTCCTGAGCCTCATGTCACCCAGCTGAATAGGGGACAGAGATACTAACCCAATCCTGACCTGCTCCTTCAATGAAATAACGTTGCAAGAACTTTCTGATCTGTGTGAGCAGTGACCCCTGGAGTTTGGGCCGCGTCAGCACTGCCAGGCAATCAGCCGGAGCCTTGTCGTCCAGGAAGAGCCCCCGGTTTGCCATTCCGTAACCACTTCCTGGTGCCCCAGCCTTCCTCAGCGCACACGCGGAGAGCACAGAAGTGAGCCGTGGGTCAGGCACGTACCCCTATTCACCGTGTTCACGGGCCCAGGGCTACTTCCACATTGGCTCTGAGCTCTCCAGCCCTCTGCACTTCCCACGGTGGCCGGAGACGGCGGGCGGCCTCCAGATGGCCTGCTCCCCGGGCGCACCCTGCACAGTGCCCGCCCCCGACCGACGACAGGGGGCCCTTCCTGCCAGGAATAGGCTACGCTCTGCGGCAGGGCTGACTCTGAGAGAGAGGGGGCACCCGGCCAAGCCTGACCGGGTCGGGCTCCTGCAGGCGCCTGCGCATTTGCTGGAGAAAGAGACGGGACGCATGAGAGAGCGACGTGGCACAAGGGACGTTCTCCCGCGCCAGCTTCAAGGGCCCACACGGCGAGGAACGCGGGCGGTGTTGGGGCGCCGAAGACCGTCCCGGGCTGGCCCCCCTGAAAAAGCAGGGGCCCCAGTCCTATAGCTGCAAGGAGCTAGAACCCCGCCAACAACCAGAATGAGCCTGGCGTGGGCTCTTCTCCAGAGGCCCAGAGAGGGACGCGGTCTGGCCGACACCCTGATGTCACCCGCAAGCCTCTGCGGCCTTGACTTCTGCCCTCCAGGCGGCGGGCAAGCTCCTACATTTGTGTGGCCTCTGGTGCGGCAATGCGGGAACCTTCCAGACCAACTGCGTTAGCTCCAACCCCTGCCCAAGTGCGACTGGCCCAAGAATCAGACCACGACACCTTGAGTTCTTCCCCCTTAACAAGTGTCCTGCGGCACCTCCCTTGTGCCAGACACCATGCTAGGGTGAGTGGCAGAACTCGGGGCCCAAGACCCTGGAAATCATTTCACTGCAGACATTACTCCCCGTTTATCTCTGGTGGGAGCGTCACAACTCTGGGGTGTTAGAACTCCTAGAACTCAATAAAAAAAGATCCGATTAAAACACGGACAGAGAGTGGGGCGCCTGGGTGGCTTAGTCGGTTAAGCGTCCGATTTTCGCTTAGGTCATGATCTCGCAGTTCGTGGGTTCGAGCCCCGCGTCGGGCTCTGTGCTGACTGGCAGCTCAGAGTCTGGAGCCTGTTTCAGTCTGAGACTCCCTCTCTTTGACCCTCCCCTGCTCACGCTGTCTCTCTTTCTCTCTCTCTCTCTCCTAGAAATAAATAAAACATTAAAAAATTAAAAAAAAAAAAAAAAACACGGACAGAGAATCTGAATAAACATTTTTCCGAAGATCACATATAAATGACCAAGAGGTGCATCATCATCCCTCATCACCAGGAAAATGCGAATCAAACCACAACAAGGTGCCACGTCACACCTGTCAGAACAGCCACCGCGAAGAAGACAGAGGCAACAGGTGCTGGCGACGGTGTGGAGAGAGGGCAACGCTCGTGCACCGCTGGCGGGAACGTAAGCTGCCGCAGCCACTGTGGAAAACAGCGCGGAGGCTCCTCAAAAGATTAAAACTAGAACTTAGGATCCAGCACTCTCTCGCTTCAGGGTCATACATCCAGATGAAATGAAACCGCGTATCAAGAAGGCCTCTGCACTCAAGCACTATTCACGACAGCCAAGATGTGGGAATAACCTGTGTCAAGGGACGCGTGGATGTGGGTGTGCATGGGTACAGACACATACAATGGGACACCACTCACTCCTAAGGAAGGAGGAAACCCGGCCCTTGTGACAGCAAGGACGAGGCTTGACGGCATTATGCTAAGTGAGACAAGTGAGACAGAGAAGGACAAATACCGTCCTACCCCTTAAGCGTGCAATTTGAAAAGGCCAAACTCCTAGAACAGAGAGCAGAATGGTTTTATCAGAGCTGGGGGTAGGGGTGGGTGGGGAGAGGGGGCAATGTGGGTCAAAGGGTACAAACTTGTAGTTAGAGAAGATCTAACATAAAACATTGTGGTTAGAGTCAACAGTACTATATTATGTATTTCAAAGTTGCTGAGAAACTAGATGCTAAATGTTCTCACTGCAAAAAAGAAATGGTAATTTTGTGAGGTGGTGGAAGTGTTCACTAGCGCTACCGTGGTAAGCACGCTGCAATATACACTTGCATCAAATCAACGTGCACAACTTAAACTCACACAGTGTTATATGTCAATTATACAGCAATAAAAACCCTTGGGGTGTTGTCAAGTGAGTTTTAAAAAAAAAATTTTAATGTTGGTTTATTTTTGAGACAGAGAGAGACAGAGTGAGCAGGGGAGGGGCAGAGAGAGGGAGACAACAGAATCCAAAGCAGGCTCCAGGCTCCGAGCCGTCAGCACAGAGCCCGATGTGGGGCTCAAACACACAAACTGCGAGATCATGACCTGGGCTGAAGTTGGATGCTTAATGGACTGAGCCACCCAGGCGCCCCTATCAAGTGATTTTTAACAACAAGAAATATATAGAACTTAGACCCCCCACCAATACCCACCACCACATTTCACAGATGCTGAGAACAACAGAATCTTACATGCGTGATATACCTTAAAAACTCTAATCATGGAGAGTATTTTTA
Source organism: Proteles cristata cristata (assembly GCA_017311185.1). Classification (NCBI taxonomy): domain Eukaryota; kingdom Metazoa; phylum Chordata; class Mammalia; order Carnivora; family Hyaenidae; genus Proteles; species Proteles cristata. Next base: position 1,623,874 of record JAESUZ010005517.1, read on the forward strand.
ATCCCAAATCAGTTATAGTCTCCAGTACTGAGAATATTCTGGGCATTCTTCTTATATTCCAACCTACATACATGCAAGGAGTACAAACGCACGGTAACCAACCACCAAGAGGAAGTGAACCTTCTGGACTCACATGATGACAGGTGTTTGTACTGACGATGTTCCTTCTATTCCCACTCTTATAGTCACTGTTACGTTCTCTGTATTTCCGGGTTGCCCTGCATCCCCCCATCTCCGAGATTTGTCTCCAGGGGAACCACCACATTTCCGGTGTGGAAAACGCACAGGTGATGGAAACCGGCGGGCACAGGTCCTTGCCCTTCAGCAGATGCTCTGGCGCCTCACACGTCATATCCCTTTTCATCTCAGCCTCTTTCTCATCTCCGGTGCGGCTCTGGAAGGCAGCTCTGCGTGAAGGTCCCTTTCCCGTCCCTGTCTCCACTCTTCTGCTCAGAGTGTTCTCCAGGTCTCAGGGAACGTCAAGCCACAGAGCCCAGAAACGTTGGGGAGTTAAGAAAGCTCTCCGCTGGGGCGCCTGGGTGGCTCCGTCGGTTAAGCGTCCAACTTCGGCTCAGGTCATGATCTCACAGTTTGTGGGTTTGAGCCCCGCATCGGGCTCTGAGCTAGCTCAGAGCCTGGAGCCGGTTTCAGATTCTGTCTCCCTCTCCCTCTGAGCCTCCCCTGTTCACGCTATCGCTCTCTCTCTCAGAAACAAAACATTAAAAAAAAAAAAAGCAAGCAAGCTCTCAGCCAGCGGGTGACCGGAGCCAGTCCATCAGGGTGCTGGTCTCCCGCCCTCCGGACGGGCATTTCTAGGCGGCCTGCCGAACGCTTCTCAGAGATCCCGGTGTGACCGCAGCCCCAGGGCTATAGCATCGACTTTAGTAACACATAACTGTCTCAGCCTTACCCCGTGCTCCCTTCTCTGCTTTCCATCACCTCCCGTATAAACTGCCTGCAGCAAAGTCCTCTCAGGCTCTGCGTCCACAGAAACCCACACTGGGATACCCAGCACTCGCTGGCACTTAACCTCAACTTCCTCCTCCGTACGAGGAAGACCTAGTCCGCAAGGCTGCTGGTGGGATTAAGTCAGGTAACACAGGTGAGTCACCAGGCGCCAGCACTGGCTCAGGTCATGATCTCCCAGTTCAGGAGCTCGAGCCCCCCGACCGGCTCTGTGCTGACAGCTCAGAGCCTGGAGCCTGCTTCGGATTCTGTGTCTCCCTTTCTCCCTGCCCCGCCCCCTGCTCACATTCTCTCAAAAGTAAATATTAAAGCAAATGTTTAAACAATGGACTCTTGAAAACAATGGGCATTATGAAAAGGAAACGCTAGCACAAACTAGGCCGAGTGCGGCCCTGAGACCCTGAGAATCGCCCAGCTCTCCCAGCCTCGCTCAGACACACAGGAATGAGTCACCGCTTCGTGCCCTTCAGAAATCTGCACGGAACGTAGTGTGCTCCTGCGAGGGGCCAAGGGGACCCAAGGCGAGCCTCTTCACTTGTTCCCTGCAGCTGTCAACCTACCTGCTCAGAGGCCTCCTGATTGCCAAGTGCATTAGAGAAAACCGGCCGAAAACACGCTGAGTATGCTTCAAACACTTCAAACCAAGTCCAATTAATCTTTAAAACGAGTAATTCCGGAATTAAGCAGCTCAGGAACAGACGTCAGTGTAGAAATCATCAAAGGGGTTTTCATTAAAGATTACCTTGTTCCAACGGAATGGAGATTTTCCACATAGTCGTGTAGCTTGAAAACTTCGTTTTTCTCGAAACTTCTGCCCCAAAAGTTCCATTCCCTCCTGTTTCTGAATCAGAAGCCCTACAGCGTTTTATCCTGGGTTTTCTATCTTAGAATGCAATCTAGTCACATCTTAACCCTCACACAAGCGGGGAGGGTAGATTAGGGAATTTAAAGGAAAATCACTGTTTTTAGTTCTACAACATGTTACGCAGTAGTTACCTGAAATCGCTCCGACGGCCCTATACGGGCTTGGGCTGTGATCGGAGCCACTGGGGTGTCTCAGGGCCACGCGAGAATCACTGAACAGCAGCGTGGTCGCACTAGCCACGCTCAGGACCACGGTGAAAAAGCACATGGCACATGTCAAAAATAGCAATGTTGGGGGCGACTGGGTGGCTCAGGCCCTTAACAGTGGACTGTTGGTTTGGGCTCAGGTCATGATCTCACAGCTTGTGAGGTGGAGCCCCGCGTCGGGCTCTGCTCAGACAGAGCCTGTTTGGGATCCTCTCTCCCTCTTTCTCGCTCCTGCTTGCTCACTCGCTCTCTCTCAAAATAAAGAAATAAAAAACTTAAACAAAAATACCCACTCTGCTCAGCAGTGCGGAAGTGGCACCCCCAGTGAGAGGAGGTCCTCATGGTGCCGTTCATCCTGTGCTCGGGCCTGCTCTCTCAAAGAAACTACTGCATCAGCGGCGCCTGGCTGGCTCAGTCAGTTGAGCGTCCGACTTCAGCTGAGGTCATGATCTCATGGTTCGTGGGTTCGAGCCCCGCGTCACGCTCTGTGCTGACAACACAGAGCCTGGAGCCTGTCTTGGGATTCTGTGTCTCCCTTTTTCTCTGCCCCAGCCCTGCTTACACTGTCTCTCTCACTTTCTCAAAAATAAGTAAAACATTAAAAAAATTTAAAAAAAAACAACTGCATCTGCAGCTGGTAGAAGGGGTGAAGGCCATCTGAAGGGGTATTTCAAATCTAGAGGTTTAACAGCATCTGAATTTTAGAATGACTATAGAAGAATATAAATTATAGAACATCTACAAGGAAAAATGGCCCCTCATTCACACTTGTCATTTATTATACTGGGAAAAACAAGACAAATACAAAGATTTAAGGAGCTTCAACATACAACCTTAACGTTAAAAAGAAAACAAACAAACATGAAAAAGCACACTAGCAGGGCGCCTGGGTGGCTTAGTCGGTTAAGCATCCGACTTTCGCTTAGGTCATGATCTCGCGGTTCGTGGGTTCGAGCCCCGCGTCGGGCTCTGTGCTGGCTGCCAGAGCCTGGAGCCTATTTCGGAGTCTGTATCTCCCTCTCTCTCTGACCCTCCCCTGCTCATGCTGTCTCTCCCTCTCTCTCTCCTAGAAATAAATAAAACATTAAAAAAAAATTATTTTTTAATTTAAAAAAAAAAAAAGCACACTAGCTTTCCTGCCAGAAGACCAGAGTAATCTTTTCTTTCCACTACCAGCCTGATGTGTGCCCCCGCGGCCGTCCCCATGTCCCGTGGCTCCAGCCTCCATGCTGGCAGCCACGACCACGCCCAAATGGAGAATTCCTCAAAACAACAAAAAGTCCCATTACCTGTAAAGATGGTATAATCAATTCTCCATTACATGTTTTAACAGGGCGTAAGAGTGGCAACAGGATGTAGGAAATATATAGAAAATACCAGCAAGCTCATTTCAAGAACAATTTCAAACCAGCACACAGCTACGCCTCTCACAGAGCTGGTGAGCCCTGGGAGTGAGGTGTGAATGGCTGATAAAGGGCCCCGAACCTGCTGAGAGGAAAGAGGTGGACGATGTCAAGAAACCCCGGATAAACCCCTCTGGTAGAGTTGATGGTGACAATCTCTTGAATCCAAAAACGTCAAAAGAGAAACGATGACATTTCATAAGTATGAGAGTTAAGAAAAATGTGGGTAACCTCTAACATTAAAATATCGAGAACGTTTTTCTATTCAACCAAGAACAGACTTAAAATCTAGGAGATATTATACAATGCAGATGTTTTTTATATTGCTAGAGAAAGAATTCTGGGATAGTAAAGCATGCGTGACAGGGTCCAGTCAGACCTTGTGAAATCTCCGTGTATTTCTAAACACAAATAGGTAAACAAATGCCTTTCCAGATTGTTTTTGATAAAAACTGAGTGCCAACAGACTGTCAAGCCACATGACCACTAAAAGACGACGTGAAATTCTGTCTGTGTGATGGAATTTACACACTGGGGCTAATTTTTTTGATGCTTCTAATTATCTTCATTTATTCAATTCAACCTGTTTGGATACGTGAACAATGCATGTATGCTGTGGAAACTTTTTAATAATACAAAAGCACAAATAATAAGGTGAAAGCCCCCCTTAAGTAACCATGAACAGGTGACCTCAGCTAGCAATTTGTATACTTTGATCAGATTTTCATTTGTCCTCTTAGGTTGAACTATATAAAATTGCAACATCCAATCCTTCCCCCCACCCCCTTTTTATGAACCACTAAAATAGTTGTTGTTGAACTTTTTACTTTGAAATAGTCATAGGGACGCTTGGCTGGCTCAGTCAGAAGAGCCTGCGACTCTTGATCTTACAGTTGTGAGTTCGAGCCTCATGTTGGATACAGCGGTTAAATAAATAAAACTTACTTTTTTTAATTGCAATAATCGTAAGTTCACAGAACATTGTCAAGAAACGTTCAGGGCAGCCTGGTGCACCCGTGCCACAGCTGCCCCAAGGCTAACACCTTAAACATTATGGTGTAATATCAAAACCAAATACATGACACTGAATGACACTATTAGTCCTTGAGGGTGTGAGCGTGTGCACGCGGGGAGCTCTATGCGGCCTTATCCACGTCCAGCCTTGTGCACCGCACCACACGATCCTCAGCGGTACCAACCCCGCAAGGCCCCTCAGGTTACCCTCTTGTAACGATCCCCTCCCCCACCAGTGAGCTCCACCAAGGTCACAGGATGGGATCGTGCAGCACGCGTCCTTCGGAGATGGGCGCTTTTGGCTCAGCAGGATTTCCTGGAGGTTCATCCGAGCTGGAGCACGCGTGGATAATCTATTCCTAAATTGCTGAGATTTGCGTGGTGTGGACGTACCACAGTTTGACCGTTCACTCCTGAGAGGGCAGCTGGGTTGTGTCCAAGTTTGACTAGTATGAAATAAGCTGCTGTGAGCATTTGTGTGCCAGGTCTGGGGTGAAAACAGGGAATTTCTGAGATCAACGCCCAAGAATGCAATCGCTGGGTCATACGGTACGTGCATTTTTTGTCTTGTAGGTTTGAAAGAAACTGCCACACTCTTTTCCCGAGTGGCCGTCCCCATTTTCTAGCCCCGCCATCCGCGCATCAGTGACCGCATCCCTCCACCTCCTGGACGGCGCCAGTGAGAGCCTGGAGCTGTAATACGGCGGGTCTGTCCGTTCCTCCCCCCCGCCCCCCCACCGACGCCGAGTGTGTCTATCAGGAAGAACTGTAAACGTCTTATTTCCAACAACTGCTGTTTTTCCTAAAGGTACTTTTAGCTCCTTGAGGCATTTCTCTCCACCCCCCTCCCAAGTTACTTTTCTTCACATTTGGATTTAATAAATTCTATTTAATTCTGGAAAAATTCTGTTTCGGAAACTCGGGATTTAGAGGAGAACACAATACGTAAGATTTCCTTCCGGTGTTAAAACTCACCCATTCTTTACTTTTACTAGTTAGCAGTCTGGCTCAATTTCTAACTTAAATCAGTTTTCAAGATGAGGCACAGACTCAACCATTTTTAAAGTCTCCCAACCGCTTGCTCTCACCTTAAGAAAAATAAATACAAATGGTCTTAGATGGGGCCGCAAACTGACCCTTCATTAATGTTGTCCTAGAGGTGGGGTTTTTATATACACACCTTTCCACATATCAACTTCTGGACCCCACATTTCTGCAGTTTTTAACAGTTTTTGGTCTGGCCTTCACCAACAATTAGTTTCCGACACTGATTTAGAAGTGCGGCAAACCATACGTTATTTCTAGGACTGTCTAAAGTTGCACAGAGCCCAAGTCCTCAGCATGGGTTATTTTTATTGTAAACTTTCCTGCGCATGGTAAAAGCAACCAATTTTTTATAGGAATTAAATGACTTTTTTTTTTTTTTAATGTTTTATTTATTTTTAGGAGAGAGAGAGAGAGAGAGAGACAGCGTGAGCAGGGGAGGGTCAGAGAGAGAGGGAGTCACAGACTGAAACAGGCTCCAGGCTCGAGCTGGCAGTCAGCACAGAGCCCGACGCGGGGCTCGAACCCACGATCCGTGAGATCATGACCTAAGCGAAAGTCGGACGCTTAACCGACTAAGCCACCCAGGCGCCCCTTAAATGACTTTTTAAAAGAACTTTTCTTCACCCTTCAACACACGCACACGCGCCCCTTATACACTTTTATCAAGAACCAAATGCTACTTCTTTCTTTTACAGGCAACCAAGAAAAGGTGCTCCTTACCTGACTCGGCGGCTGCCGGGGTGGGCAGGCAGGCAGAGGGAAGGGCTCTCTGGACAACGACGCACTCAGGGCCACCGCCTACGAGATGTCACAGCGTCCAGTCCTTCGGGCAGCTAGTAGTACAGCTGCTTCCTGAACCCACGTCACAGGAAACAAACACTATTCTACTGTCCAAACTTCTGGAACGTTTTACAACGTCTATCAACTGCCCTGAAGGAAATGACCACTATCTAGAGCATCAGCAAAACAGGCAGCTTAGAAACCCGTGTGCGAGGTTAGCTGAAAACAGAGACAGAAATTCTCAGCTGTTTGCTGTCCTTACGGGAGGGGCGAGGCGGCTCCGAGACGTCTGTGCAGCTGGGAGTCTCTGGGCCGCGCCGCTCCCCCTCCCGGCCTGGGAGCCCCCCATCAGCGTGGGGGAGGATGACATCCATGAGGAGTCGCTTCCAGTCCTTAAATACCACAGTTCTATTTTTACTTGCTTTTGATTGGAGCAGGAAGAGGTCATCCTAAATCCTGGGTGCTTTTTAGTGAAATTACACGAAAACCAGATTAGTGGTAAGAAACTGGGAATCTCTCCCATTGGACAGCGGCATTTCAAGAACATGAGCTCCGGCTATTAACAAAACCCTGACCGTATGTTTGCTTTCCTTTTCCTGGTCTTTCCGTTGCTTAACCAACAATCAGAACCAAAAGGCTTAAGGATTAATGGATAAGTGAGAAGCTCCGTCTGTGGCCAGAGGCTTCGTGAGTTATTAATCTGTCCTAGGTCCATGGGCTCAAGGTGGGAGGCTGAGAGAGCAGCCTGGTCGCCTGAAATGAGTCCAGGCAGCACCCAGGCCACTGTGCTTCCTACAGGGACCAACACACACAGGGAACTGGGGGAGACAGATCACAGTTCCAACAGCAGTCCCTCGCCATGTACAAGTGCTATCATTCTGCAGTGTGTTGACGAAAGATACCTTTTACAGACGCAATACATAAAAGTGATAAAATATCGGGGCGTCTGGGTGGCTTAGTCGGTTAAGCATCCGACTTTCGCTTAGGTCATGATCTCGCGGTTGGTGGGTTCGAGCCCCGCGTCGGGCTCTGTGCTGACTGCCAGCTCAGAGCCTGGAGCCTGTTTCAGATTCGGTGTCTCCCTCTCTCTCTGACCCTCCCCTGCTCACTCTGTCTCTCTCTCTCTCCTAGAAATAAATAAAAATATTTTTTAAAAAAGTGATAAAATATCAAGTATCAAGTATCAATATCAAATATCAATCATTCCTTGGATGATTTCCATTTTTTTTTTTTTAATTTTTTTGGAAGACTGAAAAAAAAAACCTCTCCCAGCTAGAAGCTCTGTATTATAAATATTTAGACAATAGCCTAGTTTCCTAGAATTTTTAAGTCAAATCTGATACTTTCCTGAATTTTACTTAGGGTATTGACCTACTTAATAATAATTATTAGGGCAGGGGAGGGGTAGATCTTTAGAGAGGAATCATTTTTTTTTTTTAACTACATGAAAATCTTTTTTTTTTTTAACATTTTAAATTATTTTTGAGAGAGACCGAGAAACAGAGCACAAGGGGCAAAGGGGCAGAGAGACAGGGAGACACAGAATCCGAGGCAGGCTCCAGGATCCGAGCTGTCAGCACAGAGCCCGACGCAGGGCTTGAACCCATGAACCATGAGATCATGAGATCACGACCTCAGCCGAAGTCAGAAGCTTAACAGACTGAGCCACGCAGGTGCCCCAAAACCTTATAAACCAAAAAAGTATAAACCAACTGCTTGTGTCTAAATGTGAAGATCAACTATTGCAAAATTCATTCAAATGGGTTATGGAGAGAGTAGGCCAGGGGCTCTCAACATTTAGCAGCATCAGAGTCACTTGGAGGGCTGGTGAACACAGACTGTTGGGCCCTGTGCCCAGAGTTTCTGATTCAGTAACTGGTGGTGCCAGAGAATCTGCATTTTAACCAATTCCCAGATGGTACTGATGATGCTGGTCCAAGGCCCAGGCTTCTGAGACCCACTGTTCCAGATGAACTGTATCTGTGTGTCCACTGCATTCATTTTTACTTTGTACAAATATTCATATAATGGGGACAAATTAATATAAGATGGAATGTTGGCACGATTCATGGAAATGACAGAAACATTTGGAGCATCACTGAAAAAGGAGTCTTCAGCGGCAACCAAAATGCAGAATCAAAAACAAAATTCTTATTTTGTGGAATCCTTTACCCCATTAGCCATCCCTGCTCAATGGCTTCGTGGCTCCGTACAGTAAGTAACAATACCACTGTGATCAGATCAGTTGTTTGTCCTGGACCCTAGACCTAACTCAGAGGGGGTTCTCATCCTCTCCATTTCCAGAGACAACAGAAACAACCTGGAGAGGTTTTCCCAACATCTCTAATTATACAGCCATGCAAACAGTAGAACATCACATTTGTATTTAAAATAGACAAGTCTGCCCAATGAAAATTGAGAAGAACAAATTCACACATCTTAAGTGAGATATGACAGAGGGTATGCCAAGAGCTCAGGAGAGATGTAAAAATATGTGCCTACTTCTGGGGTTCAAGACCTGTTACCCCAAAATCCGGCACCTTGGCATACTGCATACTTTAAGCGGATGGAGTTTGAGAAAATGGCAGAAGACGTTCACTCTGACCTTCCCTGTCTCTCCCCTGAATGAGGTCAGAGATGCCTTCCTCAGACCTGAAGGAAAGGAGCATTCTTATCTCCAAGATAAAAGGACACCGAGAAGAATCCAAACACACAGACCTTACAAGCAGGGCAAACATCTGAACTATGGCTCTTCTGACTGTTCTGCGAATCGACCTCCCTCCGTTTCCCGCCTCAGGTCCCTCCCCCATTCCCTAGCCAAGGATGGCATATGAGGTGTGACTGCGTGACTTGCTTTTGGGTCTCGTATTTTTATGGGGCTCTGCAGAAACTTTGTTTTTCTGTTAATCTGCCTTGACCAACCAAAGAACCTAATGGGTCACCCCTTCCGTTGGTGACCATGAAGGGACCAATTTCACTGGCTGCACCCTGCTCGCTCCAAGGCTCCTTGCAGCTAAGAGATTCTGGGAGCTCTGACAAGTAGAGCAAAAGATAAGAATTCTTACCCCATCAGTCTCCTGAATTTCTGCCTACAGGGGCCGATGCAAGGGAAAGAGTCCCTCCCTTTCCTAAATTTAGATAAGCAGAAGAAAACAGTTGTGGAACTAGATCCTTGGTTACAGCAACTCTAGTAAAGATTCATTATGGGGGCGCCTGGGGGAGCTCGGTCGCTTGAGCGTACAACTTCGGCTCAGGTCATGATCTCACAGTTCATGGGTTCGAGCCCCGTGTCGGGCTCTGTACTGACAGCTCAGAGCCTGGAGCCTGCTTCAGACTCTCTGTCTCCCTCTCTCTCTGCCCCACCCTTGCTCACGCTCTCTCTCTCAAAATACACAAACCTTAAAAAAAAAAAAAAAGATTCGTTATAAGTACTCTTGGTTTTTATCAATCCTTTCCCTCCCAGAGATGGTCACTGTTTGTCTCTAGCTGTTGTCACAAAGGGGGAAACCAGAAGCCAGAATGCAGGCAGAGGCTCTAGAAGCTTGCTGTTCTAGCTGGCCTGGCAGACTGGTAAGTTAACAGTTCTCACCAGACTGGTGTCTGTTTAGACAAATACTTCAGTGCAGATGTGCAGATGAGGTAAAGGCTGTTGCCAAAGGGCATCTTAGAAACCAAAGCTGCAAAACTGGTGGGCGCGAGTAGAACACTGTTAAGAGTGCTGACCACCTAACTCAACAACTCCCAATAAAATAAGTTGGTCACAAAATAGGGTGGTTTTTTTTTTGACATTTGGTCATCTATCAACCTTTTAAATTTTTTTTTAATGTTTTATTTATTTTTGAGAGAGAGATAGAGACAGTGTGAGCAAGGGAGGGTCAGAGAGGCAGACACAGAATCTGAAGCAGGCTTCAGGATCTGAGATAGAGAGCCTGACGCAGGGCTCAAACCCACGAACCACGAGATCAAGACCTGAGCCCAAGTCGGATGCTTAACGGACTGAGCCACCCAGGCGCCCCAGTCATCTATCAACCTTAAGAAAATTTCTGTGCAATGAGGTACACTATAAAACACCACATAATCCCAACCTAGTGGCACATCTCTCTTAGAATTAGTATTGGCTCTGAGACCCAAGCCTTAACTAAAGCCCTTAACGTGCATATAAGAAAAACCGGATGAGGGGCGCCTGGCTGGCTCAGTGGGTTGAGCGTCTGACTTCGGCTCGGGTCATGATCTCACGGTGCGTGGGTTCGAGCCCCGCATCGGGCTCTGTGCTGACAGCTCCTAGCCTGGAGCCTGCTTCGGTTTCTGTGTCTCCTTCTCTCTCTGCCCCTCCTCTGCTCACACTCTTACTCTCTCAAAAATAAACATTAAAAAAAAAAAAAAACAAATGAAGTTTTCCTTTCATCTAGAACTATTGAATGTCTTGAGAGCTTGGCTTTATGACCAACCAGTGAGAATATTTGCTCAGGTCTCTGCCAACCAGAGATGCATGCACCAGTGTCGTACAGCCAAATAGCAGCTGACAAACAGATTCTGTCTGTCTTACCAGTTCTAAGAAGAATTTGTCATAGGGTCCATAAAGGGCGTTTATTGTCTCAACTGTCATCATTATTAATTTGGCTGACAGAAATGTAGGCTGCACCCCATTTGTTGCTAGATCTTTCTTAAGCTAACTCTTCAGCTATTTGGTGTCTTTCGTGGTTCCACACAAATTTTAGGATTATCTGTTGTAGTTCTGTGAAAAATGCCATTGATGTTTCATAAGGATTACACTGAATCTATAGATTGCTTTGGGTAGTAAGGACATTTTAACAATACTAATTTTTCCAATCCATGAATATGGTATACTTCTCCATCTATTTGTGCTATCTTCAATTTCTTTCATTAATGTCTTATAGCTTTCAGAGCACAGGTTTTTCACGTCCTTGCTTAAATTTATTCCTAGGTATTTTATTCTCTTTGATGCAGTTATAAATGGGGCTGTCTTCTTAATTCCTCTGACAGTTCAAGCATAGAAAGACAACAGATTTATGTATAATAATTCTGTATACAACTTTACTGAATTCATTCATTCTAATGTGTTTTTTAATGGAGTATTTAGACTTTTCTATATATACTATCATGTCTTCTGCAAATAGTGACAATTCGGATGCCTTTTTTTCTTTTCTGATTGCTGTGGCTACGACTTCCTGTACTATGTTGAATAAAAGTGGCAAAAATGGGCACCTTTACCTTGTTCCTGATATTTAAGTAAAAACTCAGTTTTTCACCACTGATCATGAAGTAAGCTGTGCATTTTCCAGACGTGGCTTTTATTATGTTATGGTATATTCTTTCATACTGACTTTGTTGAGTATTTTTCATAAACAGATGTCAAATTTTATCAAATGGTTTTCTTGCATCTGTTGAAATGATCATGATTTTTATCCTTTTTGGTAATGTGACGTGTCACATTGATTGATTTGCAGTTATTGAACCATCCTTGCATCCCTGGAATAAATTCCACTTGATCGTGGTGTATGATCCTTTTAATGTACTGATGAATTCCATTTGTTAATATTTTGTTAAGGATTTCTGCAACTATGTTCACTAAGGATATTGGCTTGTAATTTTCTTTTTTGTGGTATTTTTGGTTTCAGTATCAGTGTAATGCTGGCCTTGTAGAATGAGTTTGGAAGCACTCCTTACTCTTAAAATTTCTGGAGTAGTTTGAGGACAGGTATTAACTCATCTTTAAAGGTTTGGTAGAATTCTCCATCAAGGCCAACTGAACCTGGACTTTTGCTCGGTGCAACTGACCTGTTAGTTGCACTGATCTTTTCTATTATTAATTTTAGTCTCTATTTCTGCTCTGGTCTTTATTATACCTTTTCTTCTATTAACTTTGGGTTTTGTTCTTATTTTTCTAGTTCCTTTAGATACAAGATTAGATTGAAATTTTTTGTTTCCTGAGGTAGGTCTGTATCACTATAAACTTCCCTACTAGAACTGACTTTGGTGGATTCAACAGATTTTGAGTTCCTCTTTGATTTCCTTGTTGACCCAACTGGCTGTTTAGTAGCATGTTTTTAGCCTCTACATGTTTGTGGGTCTTGTCTTTTGTTTTTGTTTTCTTGGAGGGGAGCTTGTATATATGTATGTTATCTCTACATCCAACATGGGGCTTAAACTTATCACCCTGAAGTCAAAGGTCACATGTTCCACTAACTGAGCCAGGCGAGCACCCTTATATGCTGTGTTTTTTCCAGTTCTCTTCTTGTAACTGGTTTCTAGATTCATACCATTGTGGTCAAAAAAGATGCTCGATATGATCTCAATCTTCTTAAATTTACTGAGACTTGTTTTGTGGCCTCTTATGTGGTCTGTCCTGGAAAATGTTCCATGCACATTTGAAAAGAATGTGTACTCTACTGGTTTTGGATAAAATGCTCTCTCTGTATCTATTAAGTTCATCTGGTTGAGCGTGTCATTTAAGGCCAATGTTTCCATATTCTATACCATTGATAAGTAGGGTGTTAAAATCCCTACAATTATTATATTACTATCAATTTCTCCCATTATGTCTGTTAATATTTGCTTTATGTATTTAGGTGCCCCTATCTTGTATGTACATGTTAATATTTGCTTTATGTATTTAGGTGCCCCTATCTTGTATGTACAGATATTTACAAGTGGTCTATCTTCTTGCTGGACTGATTCTTCTATCGTCATGTAATGTTCTTCTCTGTCTCATTATAGACTTTGTTTTAAAGTCTATCTGGTCTGATATGAGTATTGCTACCCCAGCTTTTCTTTTCTGTTTGGATGAAGTACCTTTTTACATCTCTTCATTTTCAGTCTCTATGTATCTACACCTGAAGTGAGTCTCTTGCAGACAATAGATATATGATGGATGTGTTTTCATCCATTCAGCCACTCTGGGTCTTCGGCTGGAGCACTGCGTGATGTATGGAAGTGTAGAATCACTACACTGTACACTGAATGCTATCACACTGTATGCTCACTCACTGGCATTTGAATAAAAACTTAAGAATAAATAAAGAAGTCCTTTTAATTTTCTTGCAAGGCCAATTTAGTGGTGATAAATCCTTCAGGTTTTGCTTATCTGGTCAACTCCCTATCTCTCCTTCAATTCTGAGTGATAACCTGGCCAGGTAGAGTATCTTGGTTATAAGGTTTTGTTTGTTTGTTTGTTTGTTTTCCTTTCAGCACTTTGAATATATTGTGCCATTCCTTTCAGGCCTGCAAAGTTTCTGCTGAAAATCAGCTGATAGAGGTGGGTGCGGGAGGGGGGTGGTCCCTTGTCTGTAACTGTTTTTCTCCTGTTGCTTTCAGGATTCTCTCTTCATCTTTAACTTTTGACACTTTGACTGTAATACGTTTTGCTAGGAGTCTCTTTGGGTTCATCTTATTTGGGACTCTCTGTACTTCCTGGACTTGAGTGTCTGTTTCCTTTACCAGGATAGGAGAGTTTTCAGCCATCCCTTCTTCAAATAGGTTTTCTGTGCCTTTCTCTCTCTCTCTTCTCTTTTTGGGATCCCTATAATGCAAATATTAATATGCTTGATGTTGTCCCAAACCATCCTCAGATTTTTTATTCTTTTTACTTTCTGCTCTTCCAGCTGGTTGATTTCCACTACCTTGTCTTCTAGATCACTGACCTGTTCTTCTGTGTCATCTGCTCTGCTGCTGATTCCCACAGTGTGCTTTACTTTATATATATTTTTTAATGTTTATTTATTTTTGAGAGAGAAACAGAGCACAAGCAGAGGAAGGGCAGAGAGAGAGGGGGACACAGAACCCGAAGCAGGCTGCAGGCTCTGAGCTGTCAGCACAGAGCCCGATGCAGGGCTTGAACTCACAAACTGTTGAGATCATGACCTGAACCTAAGTCGGACACTCAACCAACTGAGCCACCCAGGCGACCTCCCCCTCTCCCCCCACACAGTGTGCTTTACAGTTCTTGTATCCTTTGGCTCTGAATGGTCCTTTTAAAAATGATCTCTTTATTAAAGTTTGCACTACATTCATCCATTCTTGAGTTTGGTGAGCATCTTTAAGACTATTACTTTAACTCTTTGCCTGATAGATTGTTTATCACTTTCATTTACTTCTTTTCATTTACTTCTTTTTCATTCACTTCTTTTGCTGAGGTTTTGTCGTGTTCTTTCACTTGGAACATGCTCCTCTGGCTTCCTCCCTCTGCCTCCCTGTGCTTCCCTCTACGTACCAGGTGTATCAGTCACGTCTCCCAGTCTAGAAGGAGGGCTTTATGTAAAAGGCGTCCTGTGAAGTCCAGTAGCACAAGCCTCCCCCAGTCGCCTGCACCCCTGGGTGCTCCAGGGGCGTCCTCTGTGTGGGCTACAGATGCACACCTGTGGTGGCTGGGCTACAACTGGTGCAGAGTGGCAGGTGTGCGCTGTCCCCGGGCACGCTGTCTGCAAGGCCTGGGCGCGCTGGTGTGTGAAGCCGGCCCTCGGTGTAGCTCTCTGCAAGCAGTTGCAACTTCTGCAAGCACTCTAGCGTGTGGGCTGTCCCCTGGGGTGAGGGCCAATCGGGGCGGTGCCAGTCCTGGATGGGGCCGCCTGCTGTGTGGGGTGTGGTGGGGCAGGAACCCCTTCGGAGGGGCCCCGGCCAGGGTGGGCAGGTTGAAGGGCAAGTCCACAGGGGGGGCACTGGGACAGGGCAGCGGTATGAGCACAGGAGACGGAGGGGTCAGGAATGGCCCCACAAGCACTCGCCAGCCTAGGGACGGAAGGGAGTAGGGGGAAAAAAAAGGCACCTGCCAGCACTTTCACCCCTGGAGACGGTTCCAAAGATTCCTGCCCCTCCTGCACATGCCCTAAAGCCGGTCATCGAGTCTCCTTCACGTGACGCCCAGGCAACTCAAAATGCCGCTCTGTGCTGGGTGCTGCAGTGAGGGAGACACGCACGCCGCCTGTAGTGATGAATCTCCATTTCCTGTAGGTCTCAGTCTCTCCCGGAGGTAAGCCCCGCTGGCTTTCAAAGCCACACGTTGTCTGGGCTGGGCTTCCTGGCTGTGTGGGTAGGTCCCCCATCTGGGAAGCCCGGTGTGGGGCCTGGACCCTTGTTCCTCAGGGAGGGCCTCAGCATCACGATATTCCTCCGGCTTGAGGTCGCTGGGCTCAAGGTGTGGGTCCTGACCACCTTGTGTCTCCGCTCTTCCCACCTGTCTTTATATCCTCAGTTCCATCAAATCTGCGGTTAGTCTTCAGGTCACTCTCAGCAACAGCTGGGTCTGCAGGTAGTTACTTTGTTTTTGTTTTCGTTTTTAGATGTAATTATTCTGACATGTCTGCAGCAGGTGGCGAGCTCAGGACCCTCCTATGCCATCTTCATTCTGACCTGCCTTAGACTTTAAATATCGCTGAAGAATACTCAATAATATTGGAAACAATCACCTTTACAGATGTGTCTACTTACAGTGCCTGATTTTAAATTAAACGGTGGAATCATTGCAATCTAGAACAATGGCTTCAAACTTTTTCAGGTTTAAGAGTGGCTGGACTCTTACTGAGAAAATACATCGCAACAAGAATCCAGTATGAATTCAGCAGCGCTTTTTAAATGACTGAGTTGTACTGTCCACAGCATTTATACACGCTGGGAACAGAATATTGCCTATATCTGCAATACAGAATATTTCTCACACAGGACACAAAGCTGAGTGTCCTTCTGGATGCAAGGGCCTCTCAGTGTAAATGTTCTCAAGCCTCGAGTTGGAACTATTCTGCTTCTAAAACGTTCAGCGACAGTCAAATCTCGGAATGCTTGAAAGCTGATCGTATCTGTTGGAAATGTGATTATTTCCAGAAAATATGCTAGAAATGGGGATTTATCGCTTTTAATGGCAGGCTGCTGAAAACTGAGCAAGTGAGTTATGAATAAATGAGTGTCATAAAGGGCTGCCAGCTAGCAAGATGGTGAGGAGAGATCCTGCGTGCTTCCCGGGAAGGGCGATGGTGTGGCCGACGGGGACGGCCCCTGAGCGCATCCAAGAGTCCAGAAGCAGAGGAAGAAGCTGCAGGGGGCGAGGGGGTAGGGTCAGCATGGGGGGCAGCCGGTCGGGCAGTCCACATGTGCCCACTCCCCATCGTGCTGCTTCCTGCGATCTCACCACCGCGAGGTTCCTCCTTGAACGTGCGCCTCTTCTAAGTCAGCAGAATGCCGGGTCTGGGGACTTTGAGGAAATGGACATTGAAGTTCATTTGCACATGCTTGTCTTCTCCCTCATACCTGTCTCAGATTAAGTGCTGCGCAGAAGGGGGAGCCACGGGCGGAAAGAAGGGTGATGATGAAGGGAAGGCGGGGAGAGGCGACCTGGGGGCCTCATTAGGGACTCTGGCAACGGAGGCACCAGCGTCTCGTAGGAGGAAGTGGACTGTGAAAGAGACAAGCATGAAATGTCAGGGATGCACCACTTCTGATCCCAAATTGTGTTTGGAGAGCTTGCCTCTGCCTTCCTGTCTCCTCCTGGCTCTTCAGCTACATCGCGGGCAGCGGAGGCTTCTGCAAGATCAGCTGAGGAACTGAAGCACGCTTCAGGAAGTATCCCTAAAAAACGGCTTTCCTGGCTGCGAGTGCCTTCTCACCAATGACCCGTGGTGCTTCCTCCTGTTGGGGTGACTCCGCCCGCCCTGTGCTCGGAGGCCTGCCCTCGGGAACACCTCTGCCCGTCCTCCGGCAAGTGTGGGAAGCTGTAGGCTCTCTCCTCCAGGCTCCCAGAGGTAACAGACGCTTCTAGCACCATCTGTGTGCCCTCTGTCACTTGGCCAAAGTCCCTGGAGGGCAGACACTGTCTTTTTTTTTTTTTTTCAATGTTTTATTTATTTTTGGGAGAGAGAGACAGTGTGAGCAGGGAAGGGTCAGAGAGAGAGAGGGAGGCACAGAATCCGAAGACAGGCTCCATGCTCTGAGCTGGCTGTCAGCACAGAGCCTGACGCAGGGCTCGAACCCACTAACTGTGAGATCATGACCTGAGGCGAAGTCAGATGCTTAACCGACTGAGCCACCCAGGCGCCCCAGACACTGTCTTTTAAAGGGGATCAGAACATACCGCCCTGAAAGATGCCACTTTGGCATCAAGATTACTTTGAGCTGAAGGTGCTGAGAAACAGCAGGTGCAGGGCAAGCTCCTTAGCCCTCCCCTTTCTGTCTAAATGCAGGGTATAGATTTCCCTTTGTAAAGTGCTCCCCTCTCCCACACGAGGAAGAGGAAGACGCGTCTTAAACCACGGGACGACTCACCATCAGAGGAGGCACCACCTTGCGTCTGTGTGCAGCACACCTTCCTAAGTAACCTTCACCCCCATCAGGCTACCCACCCTAGACGCCCCAACTCGCCCTCTTTGTCTGGTTCTTGACAATTTAAACTGGTAGATAAGCCCACAGGCCTAACTGCTGCTGTGAGCCTTCACTTATTTTCTACAAAGGCCTCTGGGTGCAGGTAAAAATTAAAATATTAACGTCAAATAAAATTTCTATCCCTTTTCTCCTATTGAACTGTCATTTGTCCACTTATTTTCCAGGGCCCTACACACTAAACCTAAGAGGTAGAGGAAAAAGGTTTTCCTCCGTTACACGTTCAACTTGGCAGCTTTAGTGCCTATGGTGTATCCAGCCAAAGTCTGAGGGCTGAACTGGTAATGACCACAAATGCCAAATGTCCAGGAGCAGGGGACCTAGGTGGCAGGCTTTCAACTGGTAGCTTGACGCAAAGTTGCCTGAGGCAGTCACCGCAGGCCAGATGCCCAAGGCACAGAAGATAAACGGCTCGGGAAATGCTAGCACACCATCACAGGGGCTGAGAACAAACCTGCAGAAGCTTCGAGGCTAAATGTGGGAGTAGGAAGTGGCTACGGCGCGCTCTTGGGGGCTGGCGATGGACAGTGACGTCAAACGGGCCCAGATAATCGATGCGGTACACACTAAGAAACACCTGAGCTTAACAAGATTCTTTCCAGTACAAACCGCTATTGTCCAGGGACTACGGGAGGGTTGGCTGAGAAACCTGTAGAGCATTAAAGAGAGCATTCCAAAAAACAATAAATTACCTCCAAATGATCAACAAAAGATAGCCTCTGAATCAGTCCCTACAAATCCTGTTTATAAAACAGAGCATCAAGCCTTTCCTTTGGTTTGACAACGGTAAGTATTCAGGGAGCCTGAGACGGAAGGAGCACTGAGAGTTTATTTGGACCAGCATGTGACCCGGAGGAAAGGGATCCATTCGCATACAGAAACTCCCTCTTGGGCAGGTCACTGAAGGAACAACTTCACACACAACGAGGGCATTTTGTGGCAAGAAAAGTACAACATACGCTGAGCTAACAACCCTAAAATAAGATCCATGGTGTTTTGAAAACTGTGATGTGACAATGTCCTTTTCACAAATTCCCCGGGAAATGTCAATATTCCTTAGCATGAAGGCCCGCCCAGCGATCCAGCACACAGGAAATGAGCGTGTTCGTGGGGGACTCTCGAGGGACTGGGCCAGGAGCGGGCTGGGGGCTCGTCCGGGACAGGAGAAAGGAGGCACAGCCCTCAGAAAACACCCACTGGAGAGAAAGGTTTGGTCTAAGCCCAAACAAAGGTATTTATTTCCATTTCATCACCTTCTGCACAGAATAAGCACAAAAACAGCACCCACAAAAAAGCCCCCGAATGCTTGCCGTTGTACAAAAAAGCCTGCCTAAAACTCTAGGAAGACAAGGTGAGTTTACTCCAGGAGATGGTGACCCAGGGGGACGCCACCCTTCTGTGTCTGCTGCTCCTTCAAATACGTTCATGGGCAAATCAAGGCCCTGGGTCAAGAGACAAGATTAGAATCCAAAGTCCATAAAAGCACAAACTTCATGGTGTGCGAGGCCGACAGGACACAGGCACCGTGGTAGCTTCACTGGGGCTGAGAGCGAGCAGTGCTGCAGAGGAGACGTCACCCGATCGGCATGTGGGGTAAGCGCTTCCGGGACTTCAAACGTCCCTTTCCCACCCTTCTGTGTCTGCGCAGGGGCGACTGTCTATTCTTCACGCACGAGGCAATGAAGGACCATGGTCTGGACAAGAGGTGAGCTTTCTTTTGTTTTTGCTCAGACAGCCTTACTGTGTCTTACACTGACTTCTAAAAACCCACATGGGTTCCTTGGAAAAAGGCCACAGGCCTGAAAGTTAATTTCTTTATGTCTTTTTCATTTCCTAAACCCAATCCCCCCCGCCCCATGTATGATCACAGTTATGCCACAAGAGATGAAATATTTTCTAATTTAATAGGCTCTTCTGACACCCCAAATTTACCTACATTTGCCATTTTAGACATTACAAAGTAAAATGATCCAGCAGAGGGAGTTCAACATCAGTTTTATTTTCCTTTCTTTATAGCAACAATTCATTACCTATTTTTCTCTAGAACTTCAATCAAGAGAAACGTTTCTTTCTGTATACTTCAGAAAGCTGCAAAAAGGGACATCTGTTCCCAGGTACCTGTTTCATGGAAAGCACTTAGTAAAAATAATACTTTTTCATTTTCTGAGCAAAACACTTCTCAACCTTGGCCTAGAAATCCCAATACGGTTGTATTTTGAAAGGGAGAATGAATTAGATTTACTATAATCCCTCTGAGAAATAGTAATTTGCCTCTTTAATTCACTGAGTCAATCAGAGGACACTCAGGGAAAATCACGGAGAGGATTCTTCTGCATTTTGTGTTTCAAAAGTAAAATAAAAGCTTAGCATTTAAACTTGATACTGCAGTCCTTGAAAATGTCTCAAATCATCTTTTGTTGAATTAGTGGATTACGAGCTCAGTTTCTGTTGCTTTCATTGTTCTCTTTACCAGACTCAGTTACATTTTCCCCGATAACTTCCTGAATTAACAGAATAGGTGAGTTAGTCCAATGCTGCTGTGACCCCAGACTATGAGCCATGTTTCCCCAAAGATGTTCCTTCCCTCAACAAAGGGACCTGCTGTCCAGTGTATAGCAGAGTGTCTAGCATATTGTAAGTACTTCATTTTTTTTTAATGAAACGGATGCATGAGTGAGTAAGTAACTTGTCCTCAATTTTCCCCAAAGTCTCACAAAGAAGGAAAGCAGTGAAGGTGTTTAGACGAAACTACTGGAAGCAGACTGTCGGGACTGTCTCCTCCTGGAAAAAACCCAATGGGCACAACCAAAAGGTGGTGTGTGCTGGGGAGGGAGGGGAGGCGCTGGCTTACTTATTACAACCTCCTGCCTGGGAAGCGTGACAGATCAGGAAGAACTCAAGGCTCCAGGCTCCAGAATGATCCGGTATTCTCCATGTTCCCCTTTCCCCTAGACCCAAGCTGCCATTATCTCTCACTAACCGGTCAACAGCTCCATACGTGATCTATCCAAATAAGCACTGGGCCCCCTCCAATCCATTTCTGCACAGCAGCCAGAGTGACTGTCCTGCAAAGCAAATCTGACCATGTCTCCCCTTCTCTGACCACTGGCTCCTGGGAGAGAAACTGTTTAAAAGCCTAAAGTGGGGGCGCCTGGATGGCTTAGTCGGTTAAGTGTCTGACTTTCACTTAGGTCATGATCTCGCGGTTCGTGGGTTCGAGCCCCGCGTCGGGCTCTGTGCTGACTGCCAGCTCAGATCCTGGAGCCTATTTCAGAGTCTGTGACTCCCTCTCTCTCTGACCCTCCCCTGGTCACGCTGTCTCTCTCTCTCTCTCCTAGAAACAAATAAAAAAAGAAAAAAAAGAAAAAGCCTAAAGTGGAACAAAAATCAAAATGGCTGCCCCAATGCTTTGGCAGAGCTCCATTTTAAAGTAACTTTTCCTTCCCAAAAACCTCCCTCCTCTCTTCGTAGCCTTTTGTTCCAGGAATCTGGTACCGCCCTAGAGATGTGACGAATGAAGCTGGTAGCAGGACAAGTTCCTGGCAAAACAGGCTCGCTCTTTCCCTAGAAACCCCCTGGCCCCATCCTCCAGGAGGGCTTGCGGTTTTTGAAGGCCAGAGCATGCTGCAGCCTCCCTTGCCTGGCAAAGCAATAAAGCCATTGTTCCTCTTTATCCCCAACTCTGTCCTTGAGCTCTATTTGGGCTCTGAAGAAGGGAAGTCAGTTTTCCACAGGAGGAGGGCTGCCTCATGTGGCCTACATACTCCTATGGGCTCTCCAGTCTCCTCAGGTGTCAGGTACGCCACAGTGCTCACTCCACCAAGCTCCAAGGGTCTTCTACCTCATCAAACAACACAGTCCCACCAGCCTTGAGCTGTGCACATACTGTCCCCCCTAGACGGAATCTCTTCCTTGCCCTTCCAGACCTCAGCTTGAGTACAATTTCCTCACAGCAGAATCCTCTGACCTCTGTAATTAAGTAACACCAAACTTATTACAAAACCACCCAGGAATCTTCTGGGAGAAAAGCCTCATGGCCTTGGGTCAGGCAAAAAGTATTTGCATATGGCAGCAAACGCAGATTTCATTACAAAATTTTTGTTCAAAGGGACTTCATCAAAATTAAAAATTTTGTGTTTCAAAATATATGAGAAAATCAAAAACTGAGAAATCTAAGAAAATATTAGCAAACCATATATATGATAAAGAACATGTGTCCAAAATATATGAAGATGCTTTTCAACTCAATAAAACAACCCAGTTAAGAAATGGGCTAAATACTTCAATAGCCATTTAACCAAAAAAGATACACAAATGGCTAATAAATACGTGAAAAGATGCTCAACATCATGAGTCCAGTAGAGAAGTCCCAATTAAAATCACATGAGATGCCCCTTCACTTCCACTACCGTGGCTGTCTTAAAAAAGATCGACAGTAGGAAGCATCGCCAAGAATGAGGAAAAACTGGAATCCTCATACGTGGCTGGTGTGGATGTAAAATGGTAAAGCCGCTATAGACTGTTTCTTTAAAAAGTTAAATGGAAACTTCTCATATCATTCAGCAATTCCGCTCCTAGGATGCATCCTTCCGGAGAGAAATGAAAACGTATCCACACAAATGCTTGCACGTCAATGTCTACAGCACTATTACTAGTGATAGCCCCAAATGAAAATGATCCAACTGTCCTTCAACTGGGGGACGGATGAGGAAACGCATCCTGGAATACCGTTCGGCAACGAAAGGAACCAAGTCCTGATATGTGCTACCACGTGGATGAAACTCAAAAACATCATGCTGAGTCAAAGAAGGGAAATCACAAATGGCTAAGTTTCTTGTTATCATTCCATTTTATGAAATGTCCATAAGGAGACGGAAAGCTGGCTAACGGTCTTCTGGGGCCGGGAGCTGGGACTGACTGCCAGTGGGCAGAAAGGGATCTCCTGGGGCTGAAGGAAATGTCCTCGAACTGGATGTGGTGGCGACTGCACAACTCTCTAAAATTTACTAAAAAGCACTGAAGTACACTTAAAATGGGCAAATTTTATGGTGTATACACTACACCTAAATATAGCTGTTAAGAAAACAAAAACACAACCTCATGGGGACGTGTGGCTCCTCTACAGCACTTCCCCTCAAGGGTCCGGCACGCCAGGCACTCAGAAGGGAGACACGGAGACCTCTGAAAGCACTGTGCTTCTTGTGTAAGAGGCGGACTCACACGGGAGAGAGAGCCCAGGCTCTACGCCAAGAAGGTAATGTTCAAACACTGTCTCACCACTTCCTTGCTGGGTAATTCTGGAAAGTGACTCAAAATCTGTCAAATTCAATAAGAAAAGGACAAGAAGACTACAATGGCCGTGAGGACTAACAGCAGTACACAGACAATATGGCCTCCGTCCCCTTCATTCCATGAAGACGCTCTTCCCGCGGCCACCAATAGCTTATGTGCTGCCACTTCCGAAGGACACAGGTGAGTCTCCACGTTTCTCTGAAGACGACAAAGCTGGGCACTCCCCCAATACCTAGTCACTCCCAACTCTATCTGTCATGCTTCCAGAAAAACTCCTTCATCCACTTTTACCTCTCTCCACCACTACTGCCTCCATCCTAAGAACCATTCATGGTAGAA
The DNA here is from genome assembly GCA_017311185.1 of Proteles cristata cristata. Taxonomy (NCBI): domain Eukaryota; kingdom Metazoa; phylum Chordata; class Mammalia; order Carnivora; family Hyaenidae; genus Proteles; species Proteles cristata. The sequence continues at coordinate 1,647,168 of JAESUZ010005517.1, forward strand.
CCTTCTATCCAGTCGGCTTCTAACCTGTCCCCCGTCTGTTTTCCACACATCTAACAAGAAACCAACAGCAGTGCTTTTCCCACATACCCAGCTAGTGGGATTTGTTCAGGATGTTACCCTCTCCCATACACTACCTAAAATATTTTCTTGACCTCTATTGGTAAAAAAAAAAAAAAAAATGGAAAACTACATACAGGCCCCAAATGGCGTCACATAGACTGAGTTCCCGAACGGGTTCTTAATGCCCAAACTCACTGCGGTTTCCACCCCCTCCCCCCCCCCCCCAGAGAACTGTGGCCTTAACTGGTCACTCGGGCATTTTCTGGTCAGCACCACTGAAGGAATCTGTCCCGTGGGCCCTCTCCATCCACCAGAGGAAGATGGGGTCATCTGCACAAGACCTCCTGCCCTTGCCCCTAAAGGAAAGTGACCTTGGCTGGAATGAGCCTTTCTTTGTTGTTGTTGTTCCTTAGCTTTTTCCCTGTCATGTAAAAACCTTCCATTTTGTACACCTCTTGGGAGTTCCTCCCCTACTTGCTTAGATGGGAAGCTGCACAATTCTTGAATCGCTTAACAAAGCCAATTAGATCTTCAAATTTCCCTGGCTGATGTTTCGTTCTTTAACAATATGTATACCTACTAACTGGCAGAGTGCCTGGCACATAGTGGGCAAGCAACAAATGGACCTTATGTTCTGTTAAGGGCTACAAAGCAAAATAACCATTCACCCAAAGTCTTCCAACTTCCTTTCCCAAAAGCCCCAAGATGGCTCGGAGACTCCCTCCTGTTCCACATAAGCCTGCATATTAACGCGACTACCTCGCTTTTTCTGTCTCTTCCTGCTTGGCAGCTTCTTGAAGGTAAGAATCTTTTCAACTTCGAATTCTTAACAAAGACAGGCACAAATCTCTGTTTAGGCACCGTACACAGATTATGGCAGAAATTCATTTTTAAAAACCTGTGGTTTTCTTTGGGCAACATTTACAGGTACCAGTGTGCAGGCGGTCTGGTTTTACTTTGATGCTTTAAAGAAACAGCTAATGAGAAAGAGAAAGCCGAATCACCTGCATCATCTCTAAAGACCTTGCTTTCATTTTCTATCAAATATACTTACAACACATATATAATTTTATTTCTATATTTATTTATTTAGAGACAGAGAGTGCAAGCAGGGTAGAGGGGCAGAGGGAGAGTGGAAGGGGGAAGGGGGGGAGGGGGGAGGGAGAGAGAGAGAGAGAGAGAGAATATCCCAAGCAGTTTCCACACCCAGTGTGGAGCCCGATGTAGGGCTTGATCTCCTAACTGTGAGATCATGAGCTAAGACCAAGAGTTGGACGCGTAACTGACTGAGCCACCCAGATGTCCCAACATGTATATAATTTAAATCTGAATAATTAAACCCTTAATTTAAAAATCGGAAAAACCCACATGACTGTACTCTTCCCATGTTTTTGTCAAACCACGTGTTTTAGCACTGCGATCTAATCAGACGTAGAGATCAACTAAAACAACTCCTTATTAACAAAAATTTTTTGGAACTAAGAATCTGAAATTACTACAGAAGAAGCGAAAGGAAAAAAGCACCCCCCCAACACTCACACCTGCCACAAGAGACACTCCCACAAAAATGGACTTCTATTTGTAAACAAAGACTTAACAAACTGTAGAAGATTTGAATCACCATCTTGCAAAAACTGTTTCGATTAAAAAATACATTGTGAGAAACAGGATGCTTTCTTTGGACTGTTTCATGTTTTTATTTGACGTACAGAATACACTATTAACCAAAATACGCCTTCCTCTTAAATCCGTTCATGTACCATGGACATTACTAAAGAGCCCGTGAACAGCTCTGGGCCCTGACCAGAAGCAGGCATTCTGGAAAAAGGCAGTGTCAGAGTTACCGCACGATGCTGCCCAAATGCCCATTTAACCTAACGCTGCAAACCTTTGAGCTGATTGCATGACAGTGGTCACCCAAGTCTTCCTCCAAACTAAATGTAAACTTAACAAATTAAGTATAAACATCTGAGGCTGTTTTTCCCCTCCTCCAACCATCTTGCGTGTGTCTTAGTCTGAGAAGCCTGGCTTATTCCACTGTTTGTTTCCAGCCTGTACTCGCACGGGAAGACTCACTGTTAACACCGCAGTGAGAATAAAATCCTATTAGGGCACCTGGGTGGCTCAGTCAGGTAAGCATCCGACTTCGGTTCAGATCATGATCTCACAGTCCAGGAGTTTAAGCCCCGCACTGGGCTCGCTGCTGTCAGCACGGAGCCCACTTGAGATCCTCTGTCCCCGTCTCTCTCTGCCACTTCCCCATTTGAGCACTCTCTCTCAAAAAATTTTCTAAAAAAATAAAATAAAATCCTACAATTAGTGGAAACAAAATAAATGAAAATGCATTAATTAAAAAATCAATTAATTCAACATGGTGGTGGCAACAGAGGCTTAAAAAGTTAAGGTGGAAAAGAGATGTCGCGACCGTCTGTGTGTTACGCAAGACAAGTGTGTGTGTGCGTGCATCTGTGTTTCACAGTGGGGGACATTAAAGCAACTTACAACAACACATGGGATTCTACTAGAATTTTTACGTGACGTATCTGGCCCACTTGTGAAAAACTGTTCTAAAACTAGCAGAAACAGCCCTGCTCCTCAGCCTGACCTCAGTGCCCAAGATACAAAAGGGGGACAGAGAAGAGGAATCTGAAAATGCGCTGTGACTTGTCAGCTTGTGCGTAAGGACCCTGAACTCAGCACCAGCTCCTTGACGTCGGCATAGCAAGTGCCGCATGGCGATCTGGGGGCCTTCCCAACCTTCCTGGTATAAAGCTGAACGATCCTGTTCACAGAGGTCCGGGGCTGCCTGCTGTTGGCAGGGGCTGTGTGACAGCACCGCCTGGGAGGACTATGGCACGTGTCACATGCCTCTGGACACCATCCCTCTGCTTTCTGAGGTTACTATGTTGTTCTCTGGGGCAGCGCTTTACATAAGCCAGCCACAGTACTCACGACTTGTAGATTTCCACTGTAAGCAGGTAAGAGTTAGAGGGGCCAGTGGCACAATGGATAACGCGTCTGACTACGGATCAGAAGGTGAGAGTTTCTGACAAAACATCTGAAGGGGAACAAAGACAGTCCGCGAACTGTATACCAGATAAAACTGAAGGGGCGCAGAACATGCCACCCCAAAATGTGCCGCTTTGGCATGTGGATGGCTTGGAGTCCAAGGCGATCAAGACCCGATGGACTCAGGAAACACTCTGACCTGTCCTTTAACTGCCTGAGAGACTGCAGATTGGGGGCCTGCCCTAGTGAAAGAGCTATCGCCAGAAGTAATGTTTCTGTCTGAAAGATCCCCCTGCATCTGGTCAGCAAAACCTGCTTCTTCTCTCTTCCTAGGAATCCGCCCCCCCGAAGCACCAGGCCCCTACCACGTTCCTTAGCTCAGGACAGTGCTGAGCCTCAACTGTCTGGCTGCCTTTGGGTCTCATATTTTTATGGGGCTCCCATATGTATGAAATTAAATTTCTCTCCTGTAATCTTTCCGATGTCAATTTAATTATTAGATCAGCCAAAGAACCTAGAAGGGAGGAAGGGCCAAGTTTTAAACTAGTACAATATGAGAATAAGGAGCCATTCAAAACCATGCATTTAGTAAAACAGCAGTTAAGTGGGCATTATAGAAAGGGAGCATACGGTTCATCAAAGTCTCATTCACTCAATCTAAGAAACCTGACATTACAGTAGCTTTCTATCTTCACGGTACGAAGGAATTGTGTTACTTTAGGCTTAATAATGGCACTGTGGTTATATGAAAAAATCTTATAAACACAGATATTTATAAAAGACATGGTATTTCATGAAATCTGCCTTTAAAAGTGGAGTGAGGGGAGGTCTAGGCAGGGGGAAGGGATGGAACGAGACTGGCCCATGTGCTGACTGTTGAAGCTGGGTGATGGGGATGTGGACATCCGTCACCCTCTATTTCTGTACTTGTTTGAAAACGTCTGTGACAAAAAGGGGAGGGAAGCATAATAATTCTTTCCCTGCCTACTTGATCACAGAAGAGACTTCAGCTGTCACAGTTCATATTTATTCAAAGAGCTGTCGATCTGAATTAGAAGACTGAAAAGGCGCAGGACCTGTCACATTAAACGTCACCGTAATCTCTGTAAAGACGGAAAATCACCGGTCCGTGAAAACTTCTCCCACCCTCTCGCTTACTTTCACCGCAGCCACTGCTCCCGGGGCTTCAACAGCCACATGGGATCTGTTACAAGACACTTGTATACTCACCCAAGACAGGTGCACGGATCCCACAGGCTTAGTGACACTGATCGCAAGGACGCCTGACACCGTCTGGGTGCCCTTCCACGTCCGGAAGGTCCCCCACTTGCGAGCCTGAACTGGCCCCCGCTAGCCCCGTGGTCTACCGCTCCTGTACCCTCTGTCTCCCAAATGTGCCGTGCACTTCGGGATGGTAAATACTTAGTCTGACTCATCTTTACATCCTCTGCTTCGGCTAAGCGACTACAAAATAAATGTATGAGGAAAGAGAGAACTAATCTGTAAGTCTCAATTATTTGTAGCTCATTCTTAAACATGTGAGATTTTTTCATATTGTAACTGTAAGACATTTTCCCAAAGCTGACTTTGGTGTTCTACTTTAATCTTACTTTTGCACATTTGTCAATACTGTTTCTGAAACCAAAGTCTGAGTCCTAAAGATACATCTATGATAAAACAGCCTATGTTTAGATGTGAACAAATGCCTTAACTTACAGAATTTTACCACTGTTTTCATTAAAGAAAGAGACAACCTATGGCTAATCAAAAAATGAAGAGTTAGGAATACTATCAATAAGAGTTATAGTTAGCGTGAATACATGATTACACACGGGGCTTAGGTACTAATAATAATCCCATTTTATAGATCAGCAAATGGAGGTTAAGTCTGAGTTTGCCCAAGGACACACAGACCATTCAAAGCCAGCCGGTGTGCAGAACCGCTGATACCGTCTCCTAATCACTGCAGCAGACGCCCACCAACCCATGTTTATTACATACAGGAAACTCAGCTCTGTAACCTGGGAAGGTTTAGACTCGATTTTTCTGTGGTTCCTGTATCCTTACGCCTCACAAGGCAGGAATGCAAGTAATGGAAAACAAGTCACTTAACCTGTTTGCTCTGTCTCTAGTAACAGCAGCTAACTCTCACCCACAGCACTTTTATGTAAATGCCAGACACGGCTGCAGACCCTTTATACACATCAACCCAGTTAATCCTTGGGGCAGTTCAAGGACCTAGGTCCTGTTACCTCTAGTTTAACGAGGAGAGGAAACGGAGGCACAGCTGGGCCACAGGACATACCCGGACAAGCTAAGGTTTCAGTGCTCGCCTGGTCCACATTCCTGGGTCTTCCTCACCTGCCACCCTGGTAAACAGGCGCACACGCGCTTGGGGTAACCTGACATACGTGGTTTAAGGATTAAGCCTTGTATATTCCCTAAGTAGGAGCAAACTTACAATTTCCACCAACCCTGTTTTTCCCAGCTATATTTTGTAGTCTGGTCTTTAATATCATATTTAGGAAAATTAAAATGGTCAGCATTAATTTACAAGAGTAGACACTTACTTTCCATGTTTACCACCATACAGGAAACTTTTGATGCATGGTATGTATTAACAAAACTAAAGCAAAGGTCGTTTTATAAACCCAGGAGTGTGATTTATCCAGGCAATACAATTTCTGCGGTTAGTCAACGCAAACAAGCTTATATAAACCACCGGAAAGAGTCAACTCTGGAAGATTCGTAACAACAAAAAACCAGAATGGTCGCTCTGTGAGCATCTTCTTCTCCTGCGTGCAGTTAATACGAATTCTTAGCGCCATGTTGAAGCGTAAGGGAGAGTCTCTGCACCTGCCGCTCAAGGTCTTTATCAGAAAGACAATAAATCCAGATGGGTATGTAGTTCAAAGGTACAAAGACACCTGGTTACTGCTGCCCGCGTCTCCAGACTCCGAGCACATAAACAAAACAAGAATCCTAGGTAGATTCTAGGCATCGTCACAGATTGAAAGTTAAAAGGAGAAAATGCAGACATGGCGTCAACGGATGACTCATTCCCTCCCTCCCTCCTCAGACACTGGCAGAGGGTCTCTGTGTGCCAGACGCGGCAACAGCTGCTAGAGACGCAGACACTAGTGGCTCCTCGTAGTCATCCTGTCCCCTTCGTGTCGCAGAGTGGGCGCGAGAGCGGTAGACACAGGTGCCTCCTGAGTTAATCAAGAGCGTTTCGGCCACGAAATGGCTGGAGAAAACAAGACTCCCTTAGACAGAGAAAATGAAGTGACTGAAGCTGACTCCAGACCCCCCTCAAGAGAAGGACACACAACCGGGAGGCAGCCGTCAAGGTTCTGAGACCCAAAGGGAAGGCTCAGAGTGTGTCATCCACACAATTTGCGATGTCTTGTATACGTTAACTTCAGTCCATTCTGAGCATATGATTTTCGCCAAAAATTATGAGAAGCGAGTCTACGGTCAATCTCAAATGTGCATGGAAGTGGATGGACTCCACCACCCCCCCCTCACCCCCCGGAGGACTGCCTCAGCGAGGTGTGCACCCAGACGCTCACAACCACATCTGGGGGGGAGGGGAAGGGGGACCAAGTGTCCAACTTACTCGGATGTGACAAAACGCAAATCTGTTTATTAGTGGTAAGATCCTCCGAGATTTCTCAAGCAAATCACCAGGTCTCCTAATATTATTCAATATGACCTCAAAAGAGGAGGAAGAGGGCCTTGATCCCAGTTGAATGCCTTCCGCCATGGTCCCATATGTACTCATTTCTTCTGAACAGAGAACTGAAAACAGATTTATTCTGTAAACATAATCACAATTTTCTGCTATGTCTTCTCTGAATACAACACACATAACATCGCCAGGCTCGCACGACTCTCTTATTCCAGAGAACGGCAATGTTTTCGCTCTTTATCTGCCATCAATGCACATCTGAAATCTGCCATCAAGGCACATCTTCATCTGGTTTTCATGGAGACTTCTTACAAAATACTTCATTGTGCTATTCCAGTGTTACATTTGGAAAAAAGGTATGCAGTGATACAAACCTACCTAACCACGTCTGGAAAACCCACACACGATTTCTTTTTGAGTGTAACATAACACAGACTCCCCTGAAGGCCATATGAGGCTGAGTATGAAGCAAACGGAAAAGGAGAGAAAACGCGTGCCACCACTCTCCAAAATCGCTCACAGGGGCAAGAGACCACACAACTTCTCTTCACTTTTACGGTAATAGTTCAAGCTGTAATCGGCGTTCTGGGATTCAGTCTCAGAAAACCACGAATGGCAGAATCGGCGAAATTGGCAGCAAAAATGCCCCTGCAAACAAGTGTCCCTGGAGAGGAAGGAGGGGGCCAAGGCGCTATGGAGGCTGTGGGTCCTGTTGGCAAAACAGCTTTCGGGGAGACCGAAGTTTTCTTTTCGAAAATTTATTATAGATTAAGGAGGAGAACACTTCTCAGAAAACTGTCTGATTCAAGATGAACTCAGCGGGTGGTGATGCACTGTTAAAATGTTCAGTACAGAAAAAAACTTGGGGCAACCCTACCTTAGGCAAGCTCTACATTAGGTACTTACTCCTCACGCTTCCTGGGGGGAGTACTTTTTGAAATTTTTTGCCCTTAATTTCTGTTAATAGCAGATACTTTGGAAAGTTACATCCAAAAACTTCAATGCAAAAAAGTAATTTTCTTAAAAAAACTTTTTTTTCACATTTATTCATTTTTCAGTTGGGGGAAGGGAGGGGGGGAGAGAGAGGGAGACACAGAATCTGAGGCAGGTTGCAGGCTCTGGCAGCTCAGAGCCTGACGCGGGGCTCGAACCCAGCAGCGGTGAGATCATGACCGGAGACGTAGTCGGCTGCTTAACCGACTGAGCCACCAGGTGCCCCAAAACAAGTAATTTTGAACTTGGCCGCACCCACACCCGCCCCGGAGGCCCGGTTCACAGCACCGCTGCCCCCTCTTTTCACATTCTTCCTCTGTCCTCTCTCGGCTCCCTGTTCCTACCCCGCGAGCTCCCCGCAGACGGAACCCAGCGTCCCCCCCATCGCTTCCTTTCTCTACCCTTGGGAAGAGCTCGCACACGCGAGGAACAAGACCTCTCCCCACCTCCTTTCTCTACTTAATGCGTCACATTTCTGCTAATTTTAATACTCCTGCCGGGACGAACCCCTGGAGCCCAGACTCCGCTCGCCCCTCGCGCCTGGACACAGCGCCACCCGCGGAAGTCAGCGATGGCTCTGGGCCACCCCGCGGCGTGCCCGCCCTGCCGGGGCTTCTCCCCGCAGCCCTGCTGCACGCGGCCTCCTTCCTTGCCCCCACGCGCCGGGCAAACCGTCTCAGGCTCTCGTGACCCAGGCAGGTCTTACTCAGGAACTGGGAGCCCGGAGCCCTGGCGTTCTGTCCTGTTTGCACCTGCGCCCCACCCGTCAGGGCCCGTCCGCGCATCCGCTGTTCACCCGCAGCCGGGCCCTGGGCTCAGGTTGGGGCGGCACCGACGGGTGTAACAGGATCCTGTGCTTCAGGACCTCAGAGCCCACTCGTGGGAAACTCACTGCAGAAAACTACAATTTGATATGATACGAATTAGATGGGGGGGCACCTAAGGGGGCCACGGAAGCAGCAGAAGAGAGCGGGAGGTATGACCGGTCTACCCTGCTTGCCAGGAGGCCTTCTGGGAGGAGGCGACATGTGAGCAGCCATCCGGGGATGTGTAAAAGCCGGGGGGTGGGGGGGGGCATGAGGGGAAGACACGGGTCCGAGAAGGGCCCGGACGAAGGCTGAAGCGGGTGATGGAGGGTTTCCGGACCGTGAGGCCCAGGACACAGAGGAACAGACGATGAAGCCGGAGAGGCAAGCGCGGCTTTCGAGGAGGCTTCTGTCCCCTGTACAAGAGCTGTGACCCTGAGGCTCGGTCTTCCTAACTACCATGGGCAGGGCCATTTGGGGTGGGACAGTTTTAACAGTTACGTGTTTTACTTTTACCATCAGTACCTGTTCGTGTCAAGGGACACCACTTTTCCGTTTATAACAACAACCGTATTTGAAACTACAATTTCCGACTGAGCCGATTTAAAGAAAACCAGCTGCCAACAGTGCGGACTGGACACGGACGGGACAACCACTGGAAGCGAAGCTCAAACGACTGCCGAGCGGGAGACATCGCTGCAAGATCGGGGGCACGGGCGCCTCGACGGCGGGGCAGACAGCCGCGCGTTCAGGCGGGCGGCCGGCTACGCGGGCCAGACGGAGTGCGCAGGCGCCGGGCCGGCCGGCGCGCAGGGGCAGACGGAGTGCGCAGGCGCCGGGCCGGCCGGCACGCAGGGGCAGACGGAGTGCGCAGGCGCCGGGCCGGCCGGCACGCAGGGGCAAGGCCGGCAGAGGCCTCCGCTCGTCCACGGACGCGTGTTAGGGCTGTCGCTGTTCCGGACACTCTGGATACGGCAGAGCACAGTCAGATAAACGTGAGGTCAGGCCTGCACTCTGACCAGAGAGAAAATGAAACAAAATGGAGCCAGGTAAAGGGAGAGAGCAAAGGCTGTGACTTCAGGGGAGACCCTGAGGAGGGAGCGGGAAGGAGGAGCCAGGCGGCCTCCTGGAGGAAGAGCAGTGAGTGGAGGAGAGCAGGATGGGGGAGGAGGGGGGGGAGGAGGGCAGGAGAAGGGCTCGGACGCTACCCTCGGGGTGATGGGAAGCCGGAAGGACATCCTGGGCAGGGAGGCGGCCTCCCGGATGGCGGGTGGGAGTGCAGGCAGGGAGCCGGGCGGCGGGGACGGGGCCGGCGGCCAGGCCAGGCGTGGGGTCTGGCTCGAAGGCGGAGCTGACGGACGGAGGACCTGGACGGGGAGTGAGACAGTGAGAAAGGACTCAAGCGGCACTTTCGGGCTGCGTGGCCGGAGTCCCGGGGGGAACGGCAGTATGGCTTCCCGACCTGGGGAGACAGAGGGGCCGGCGGGCGGGCGGGAAGGCGATCTGCAGAGGGCAAGGTGCCCGCGAGCACGGCTGTGGGGACCCCAGGTCGGAAGCCGCACACACCCGCCGACAATTCAGCAGGGCAGTCGGAGCAGGAGCTGCAGATGTGGGTGTCATCAGGTGGCATTTCAAGCCTTGGGACCACAGGAGGCGAGAGAAAAGGTCCCAGGATGGAGCCCAGCTCACAAGGGGGGAGTAGAAAGGACCATGCAGCAAAGGAGACAGAAAAGGAAGAGTGAACGCGGGGAGATGAGAGCAATCACTGGCGATGATTCAGCGAGAGGCAAAAACTAATGATGTGGGGGGGCGGGGGGAGGCAATGCGAAGGGGAGAGGGTGGCTCTGGGAGCAGGGACGGTCCCCCCGCGTTGGGGGTAAGACAGACCCTAAGTGGACACACAGGCAGCCTGGGCGGCAGTGGAGGGAACACACACGTCCCTTCTGAGCACTCCTCCCTCCTCGGTGAAAGCAGAGAAACCAATCAGGAACGAAGAGGGAAGCCGGGAGGTCAGCAGTGACACGTGACACATGGACAGGACGGAACGTGCGGCCTCGGGGAAAGGTGGCGCGACATTTAGCTGCTCGGGGCCAGGAGTCCCCAGGCAGAGTTTCACGTAACAAATTCCTATCTGCCAACAGCAAGGGCGGGGACCGCATAGGAGTCTCCCCAGGACTAGACAAAGTCATGACCTAAATGGCAAGCGTCCACTTCGCGCTGTCCAGCCAAGCAAGCTTCAGGTTAACTAGTGGAATCAGCAAATAATAATCAGCTAGAATAAAACTAGCAGAAACTACAAGTTAAAATTCATTTGTTAGAATTGGGCGAGAACTTTTCAGCCATAAACACAAGGGAGGACATGATTTTAAAACATTCATTTGGATATATCAAAATATTAAACTTCCGTGTGTAATTAATGAAGTAAACAGAAGGCCAAATAACCAGCTGGGAAAAATATCTGCGATAAGCAGGACAACAGTGTGGTATTCTTAATACAGAACAGCCTCATTCGAATCAACAAGTACATGAAAACCTCAAGTGGAAGTGGCCAAAAGCATGAGCAGTTCACAATGAAAAGCCAATAAATCAATTTTCATCTCACCAGCGCACTTCAGTCGACAATCAAATATTACTTTTATCATGTTAAAAAGAAAAGATCGTCAAGCGGTGGAACTTGAAGCAGGCCAGTCACCCTGTTAATGAAAGTGTAAGCCGGCATCACCGTTCTGAAAAGCTAACACTCAACAACTCAAAAATATGTTAAGACCCTTAGACCCTAAAAAGAAAAGTAACCCTAAGAAAATATGTATGCACTGAGTGCTTATTATAGCATAAAACTGCTGACTACCTAAATTTCCAACAATGGGAAGCAGTTATTTAAAAAAAATTAATGACATGAGGCAATACTGATTTCATAGTGTGAAAAAAACAAGGAAAAGAATTGTTTATATGCTATCTCAACTTTGGGTGTGTGTGTGTGTGTGTGTACACAGTCCCTGACTGATGGTGGTTTGACTCACAACTTTTCAACTTGACAATGGTGCAAGAGTGATATGCATTCAGCTGGAGCCATACTTCGAGTTCTGAAAGCTAATCTTCTCCCAGGCTGATGATGCTCAAAATGGTCCTCTCCCATGAGGTGGGGCAGCGGCTGCAGCTCCAGGTCAGCCACACAATTGCGATGGGCAGCAACCGACACGCGGACAACCATTCCGTACCCACACAACCCGTTTTCACTTTCTCTACAGTGTTCAGTCAGTCAATACATGAGGCATTCAACACTTTAGTATCAAATTTTGTGCTACATGATTCTGCTCAACTGCAGGCTAATATAAGTGCTCACTGGGGCACCTGGGTAGCTCAGTTGGTTAGCGTTCGCCTTCGGCTCAGGTCATGATCTCATGGCTTGTGAGTCTGAGCCCTGTGTCAGGCTCTGTGCTGACAGCTCAGAGCCTGGAGCCTGCTTCAGATTCTGTGTCTCCCTCTCTCTCTGCCCCTCCCCCACTCACACACACACATTCTCTCTCTGTCAAAAATAAACATAAGTGCTCTGAGCATGTTTAAGATAAGCTAGCCTGAGCTCTGATGTCCAGTAGGTTAGGTATATTAATGCATTTTCAACTTGCAATGGGTTTATCAGGACATAATCCCCATTGTAACTTGAGGAAGGGGTGTGGGTGTGTGTGTGTGTTCGTTCCAAAATTTTGAGATTGCTTCTGACTACCAATTCAATTTTTTTCTTGGTAGCTTTTTATAAATTGTCCTCAATAGGGATACTTTGGAGAATCATTAAAAAAAAAAAAAAAAGATATGGGGGCACTTTCCTGTTGAAAAGGACGTGGGCACTGTGGTTACACATGAAGTGACTGGGTGAAAAGGTGAACGCTGCGCGGCTAGTCACCATTTCTGGAAAACCGCTGTTCCACGTGCCATCTTCCTGAGGGCACTGAAAACCAGGGTGTGTCCAGGCAAGAGTGCCCAGGAGAACAAGCATCTCCAACCAGGTATTATGGAACAAAAGGTGAAGGAGTAGTTGTTTCCCTTATCTTAGGGGTAAGCACTGTTTTATTCCTCAACTGTAGTCAAACTGACCAAATTTCATATACTTTTATTGATGGGGAACGGACATACCTCTGCAAGGACAGCCAGATGAGTATTTAAGTCAGAGAGCGAGCGGGCTTAGGGCCCAGAAGGGCCACCTGACTTCTCCCTTGTCCCAAAGTCTATGAAAGTTATCAGGCCGCCACCAGTCTTCTGTGAAGGTGCCTGAAATGGTTTCCACAACTGAGCTACAAGATCCTACATGTCATTTTCCGGCACAAAGCTCCAAATAACCTGACACAAAATCAGGCGGCTCCTGACAGGTAAAAATTTTTCATGGAACTCTCCTTTTCGTGGGACTGGAATTTCATTTGCTGAAAGGTATAATTTTTGCTGTCAAGTTTATACTGGGTTCCAGCAGAGAGGTAATGAAACAGAGCAGCTGTACTCATTCCGGAAACCAGCATATATGACACACAACAAAACGCTGTTTTGATCGCGTCCTAACAGACGCGATGGCTAGAATTGCTAGTTACACAATAGTGGTGTGTAATCGCGGCAAGTAATCACAGACAGGTATCCTGTAGGCATCATAACCCTGATCTCAAGGCTCTACTTTTGTGTAGTTTAATACCCAAACAAGCTGTCAGAACTCCAGTCCCCCTTGGCCATAAAAATATCAGTCCTGGGTCCTGCCACACTATGACATCTTAGGACAGGGTAACAGAATCCAGCATCAACTAGGTCTTAAAAATAAACTAAGAACCAAAATCCACAGACAGGATATAACTATTTCTGTACTACAGGACATAGATGGTAACTTTATTTAAATACTAAGTTATAGAATGTAAGTCTGGTTTTCAAAAATGAATATACACTTGCACTTACTGATGTGAAAAAAAAAAAGAGCAGAAACATAAAGTCTTGCCAGTATATTCACCAACAGGTTAAGATTTTTAGGGAGTAGTTTCCTCAGTGAATAATTTAAAAATTTTTAAATTTAATACCAGACGATACCTATATTCCAAGCTTTACTCTTAGTACCACTGTGTTAAGATGGCATGACCGAGGGGAGCAAATACCATTTATTATAGATTCCCTACAAATAAATACTTTAAAAATAAACACTGAAGTTCTTCCTTCCTTCGTTCTTACCAGTTTATTCCTGAACAATTCAATCACGAACGAGAACATGGTAAGACTTCAGGTTAGAGTTTCAGGCCAGTAATGCTCCAGTTATAATCAATTCTTGAGCTACCATTTTGCTTCAGTTAATATTTGTAGCTAAGCTTAAAAAGCCTGAAAGATTCGAATCCTAGACACAAGATGGACATGAGAGAGGGAAAAAAAGAAAGAACTTTCCATTTCACTCAAGTCTGATGTCCCTTATTCTAATCTGTAATCTAAAAGAAAAAAAGCAAAAACAAAAAAACCCAGAATAATCATGATAGAGTAGGCGATCAGGGGCAAAATGTACTTCTTTCATTTTTTTCTCCCTTAAAAACAAGTGGGCTTCTATCTGACGGGGAATGATCCATAACGTGGCTTAACACGTGCCACCTAAAAAGCATGATGGAGTTTTTAAATACGGAGTTTTTAAAAATGCAGTAATTATTAAAAATTATTCAGTTTTCTCCCTGGATAAGTAGTTTTCTCAACCCCCCAAAAGCCACTAACCTAACTTTAAGGTGTAATTTTTTGCAGTAAATTCTACAAGCTTAATACCTCTGTACATGTATTTACAAAAATGCCACACAGAGACGCCACCAAAACCATGGCCTCTAGCCAACAAGTGACAAAGTGCTCTGAAGTTGTGTACAATCAGAAAAATCATACCTATACTTTCTTTATCTGTATGCAGCATTAGGACATTCTCAAAATCCAGTTGGAAAATCAGCCATTTTAGATGAACCCATATAGTAGCATGGAATGAATTTTAACTTTACACAGTTGGGTATGGCTCACATATTTAACTATGTTAACTGCTTGCTGGAAAATGAACACACCGGCAGCAAGGGATGCTGAATTCATTTCAGGGAGCTGTACCATAAGCATCAGACTCATTATTGTAGTAGCTGGCATTGCTTTCCTGGTATTTTATATTTATCTTTAAATGTAAACGCCGCCTCACATAAATGCCTATCTGGTGCATTTCACCTGATGGATGGTAACACACAGTATTATACAACCCAAAGTCCTAGATTTCCATGCCACATTTTTTAAAAATTTGTTTTGGGTATTACTTAGGTAGTTATTACTTGGTAACACACAGAGAGCGATAATGCTTTCATTAACAGGTACTACTCGCAGATTCAAAACAAACTGAAATTTAATTTCTGCTTTTTAAGAACACATCATCTGTATACCAGACAAACACTGCAATATACTCAAGCATGGAGGGGGAAATTATAAAGAAAAGCAGTGAAGGAGAAACATAAAATAAAGTTCCACCTACAGGGATTCCTCTGACTATTCTCGGTGAGTCCTGGAGATGACATGGATGTGGAAAGTGACCGAGTCAACAGAAGCCCAGGGCTGGTCAAGTGGAACCTCCAGTTACCAGGCAGCTCCCCTGCTGTGCATCTTCTGAGATGTAGAACAAAGGAAGTGAGGCTGAAGCCAGAAGCAGGTTTTTCCAAAGAGACTGTATTAAGCCTGTTAGTTTTCTGCTGGCGGCTCGAGCAGACATGTATCGGAATCTCCTGCCTCTGTAAAAGCTACATGCAAGCTCTGGGGGCTCTGGTGTGCAAAGATGTATGCACAGATCTGGGGTCATACCAAATGCTGCTCACAAAAGGGGGGTGGGGGCTGAAAACTACTCAATTCACGTGAGTTTGTCATTTAGACACAGAGATGTGCTAGTGACATGGCAAAAGGGGGAAGAAACCTTGCTATCAGAAAGGAATGCAATAAAGATTAAGAATACAGTCCATTTCACAACACATAAGGTATCTAAATATCCCCCACTTCATTTTTAACATAAATTCAGCCTAAAGGTTTCTTCAAATTCAGCAACACTAACCACTGGCTGAGAATGTGTTATGTGTTCTTAATAAGTAGCTTAAATCATGCTGGGGTCCGACAGTTACAAACACCTGTCACCAGTCTTTGCCTGTTTCAGAAGGGTATGCTCTAGCCACTCCCTCTGGAGGGCTCGGCGCCCAGCTCTGTCTGCTCCCCCCACCGCCCCTCCAGCCTCAGCCTCTCTTCCCTTATCAAACAGATAGACTCAAGTTTCTCCCAAATTAAAAACGGAAAAAAGAAAACCAGAACAAAACAAAAAAACCCCAAACTTTCTCCTTTGAACCTAACCCTCTCCTATAACCTCTTCTTTCCTCCCTGGAATCTTAGCTTTTGAAAGCATTCTGGCGACTTCTCCTTCATTCGAGTACTTAGTAACTACCAATGTGCCAAGCACCCAGGTCACAGTGGTGAACAAGACAGAACATTCCCCTCACCCTCCAATCCTCCACCACCCGTTCCCACAGCCACCCTCGTATATGAGCGCCCATGCTGCTGAAATCGTTCCCGGTAACCTCACCAATCAGCCTCCAGCTGCCAGATTAAATGACTCTTTTCTTTACCCCCTCTACAAAACTACGACCCTGCTTCTTGACATTCCCTGGAATGTTTTGTTTAGTAATACCACAGTCTTCCCCTCCCCTCTGCGGCTCACTGCCCTCAGTCTCCCTTACAAGCAACTACAGCTGACCCTTGAACAACAGGGGTTTGAACGGCAGGGACCTACTTACATGTGATTATTATTATGTAAATACAGTACAGTAATGTAAAGGTACTTGCTCTTATGATTTTCTTAATAACGTTTTTTCTCTAACTTAAAGAATATATTATATAATATATATAACATACAAAATATGTGTCAATCAATTATTTATGTTATGGGTAAGGCTTCTGACCAACAGGAATCTATTAGTTAGGTTTTGGGCGGGGTGGAGTCAAAGGTCATACACAGATTTTCAATCATGCAGGTGGTCAATGGCCCCATCTCCCATGTTGTCCAAGTGTCAATGATAAGTTCTCCCCTTGTGCTTGTCTGGTGAGTGTTAAGTGTTTCCTAAATTTCTATCCACGGTCACCTTTTTTGGGATTCTGCCTGCTCTCTGTGGGCAACTTCATCCCAACCCACCTATGTGGGCACTACTCCCAATTATAGTTCAGATCTTTCTCTCTTGAGGCCCAATGGCTCACTGGACGCCTCTACCTGTAATACCTCATAGACACCTCAAATTTAATATGATCAGGACAGAATTCACTCAACAAGAAAAAAATATTTAGGGATAAATTTAACAAAAGTCCTAGATTTCTATGGAAAATAAAGCACTGCCGAGACACAGTCTTTGTTCATGAATTAGAAGACTCAAGAGAAGGGGCGCCTGGGTGGCTTAGTCGGTTAAGCATCCGACTTTCGCTTGGGTCATGATCTCGCGGTTCGTGGGTTCGAGCCCCGCATCGGGCTCTGTGCTGACTGCCAGCTCAGAGCCTGAAGCCTGTTTCGAGTCTGTGATTCCCTCTCTCTGACCCTCCCCTGCTCATGCTGTCTCTATCTCTCTCCTAGAAATAAATAAAACTTAAAAAAAAAAAATTAAAAAAAAAAAAAAAAAGACTCAAGAGAAGACAGCAATTCTTGGCAAACTGATCTATACATTCAACACAATCCCTATCCAGATCATAGCATTCTTCCTTTTTTATAGAAATTGACAAGGGGCACCTGGGTGGCTCGGCCAGTTAAGTGTCCGACTTTGACTCGGGTCATAATCTCACAGTTTGTGGGTTCGAGCCCCACATTGGGCTCTGTGCTAACAGCTCAGAAGCCTGGAGTCTGCTTCAGATTCTGTGTCTCCCTCTTTCTCTGCCCGTTCCCCACTTGACCTCTGTCTCTCTCTCTCTCAAAAATGAATAAACATTAAAAAACTGATAAAATGATCCCAAAATTTATATGGAAATTCAAAGGACCTAAAGTACCCAAACCAATTTTTAAAAAGAACAAAGTTGGAGGACTGTACTTCCCAATTTCAAAACTTCTTATAAAGCTACAATAATCAAACCAGTGTGATGTTGGCAAAAAGGAACAAAACTGAGAATCCCAGAAAAAAAACTCTTGGATTCATAGCCAGTGTTTTCCTACAAAGGTACCAAAGCAATTCAATGGGGGAAAAGAGAGTCCAACCAAAGACCAGTTCTGAGACAACTAGGTATCAACATATAAGGAAACAAAGCAACAAAAAACAAACTTAGACTTCCATCCCACAAACACAAAAAATAAATCAAGTTGGATGGCAGAAGAGAGAAAATGAGTCATGGACCTAAATGTAAGAGTCAACAATAACAAGTGCTGTCAAGGAGGGGAAAACCAGAACTCTCATACACTGCTGGGGGAATGCAAAATAGCTCAGGCGCTTAGGAAAACGGTTACAGTTTCTTTTGTAAGAAATTTAAGTTAAAATAAGTTAAATTTAGGAGCGCCTAAGCATCTGACTTTGGCTCAGGTCATGACCTTACAGCTCCGGAGTTCTGGCCCTGCATTGTGCTCTACACTAATGGTACAGAGCCCTGCTTGGGATTCTCAGTCTCTCCCTCTCTCTCCGCTCCTCCCCGACTTGCTCTCTCTCTCTCAAAATAAATAGATTTTTAAAAATCTTTAATAATAAAAAAGTTAAAGTTAAACCTACCATATGCTCCCAGAAATCCCAGTCCGAGCTATGTACTCAAGAGAAATGGGAATATATGGTCACACACAGACTTGCATATGAAAGTTTTTATCAGCATTATCCATAATACACCCAAACTGGAAGCATCCATCAACTGATAAATGGCTGAACTAAACGTAGTAATATTCGCATGTGTAGTATCAATTCATCAACAAAAAAGAACAATGCTACAATGAGGGTGAAGCTCAAAAATATAAACCAAGAGAAAGAATCCAGATGCAAAAGGACAACACACTATGTGATCGCATTTATATGACATGTCCAGAAAAGGCGAAATGACACAGACAGAAACTGACTGCTGACTGCCTGGGACTGGGCATGCAAGCAGGTACTGAACCCAAGCAGGCGGACAGGAATACGGTGCGTGACGGAAATGCTACAAAACTAGGCTGTGGTGATGGCTGTACGACTCTATACATTTACTAAAAAAATCACTGAATTGTACACTTAAAGATGGGTGAATTTTGTAGTACAGAAATCAAACCTCTCAATAAAATTGTTCTTAAAAATCATTTCTCAATCTACAGGATGCCAAAAAGTTTTACGAGGTTATTGGGAACTTCTGCAAAACTGATACTTTTACCTCCCTCCCAACCCCCACCAAAACAGCGGAATTCACTATCATTCTCTCCCAAACCTGCTTTGACCTGTATTACATTTCTTGCATGAAAAAAAAAAAAAAAGCCCTATGCAAACGCCCTAGCCAGAAGTCTGAGGAACCCTACACAGTTACAAAAGTCTTTTTATTCCACCCGGTTTCTTGTTCCTGTGTCCTTCTCTCCAATCTACCACTGCCTCAAATCCAAACCCTTTAAGTTTCCCAGGGAATCTCTTACTCTAGACTTGCTCATTCCGATCCAGCTTCCACGCGATACCAGAACACTTGCTCTACAATGCAGATCTGATTCTACCACCCGAATGAAAACCCTCTGGGTCCCCCCAGTCCTGCCCAGTGTCTACCAGCTACACCAGGACCCTCCCTCCTCTAAGCCCCAGGCACCTCCACCGTGAGTTAAGAACCTTTAACATGTATCCCAAATGCATATATTTACATGTGATTTACATGAGTTCCGTGCCAGTATATTATATAACACACACAAAATGGAAATTTAAAAGGATGACATAAAACAGACAAGTACCAGCTTCCTTCCACACTCCCATTATTTTGCACAGCCACATCCCTCCTTGGAGACCCCTGGCCCAAAAGAAGAAGTCTAACCTCCTTTGTATGACATTTAAGGCTGTGTATCCTTTGTTCCCTGCCTACGTCCCCGCTCCGTCCCTCACCACTTCAGCCCCACACACCATATGCTTTAGCTGTTAACAAATTATTTGTAGTTCCCTCATTGAACAAGAAGTTAAATCTTAACTTGCATTCTTGAAATAAACATCTCCGCATCTTTGCAACTGTTCTTTCCTCTTTCTAGAATGTCCTTCTTACCCTTTTCGACCTGGTAAGCATTCTTCGTTCAGATCCAGCCCATGTGCGGCTGCCTCTCTCTAAATAGTCCATTACTCCTGCCTTGGTGTGCTTATTTCTAATATTGTTTTACTTTGTATTAAACGTAAGTATTTGCTTATCGTGCAAGATTTGCCACAGCGCTTTAGCTCCTTGAGGACAGAGGACAGTTCTATGTTTCAACCTGAGTCTCCATCACTTAAATGTTGTCGGATAGCAGCTGAACAATTGTGCCTTATGTGTTAAGCCAACTCTTTTTTAAATGTATTTATTTGAGAGAGAGCACACATGCGCACAGGAGGGGCAGAGAGAGGGGGAGAGAGAGAATCCCAAGCAGGCTCTGCATGGTCAGCACGTGGAGCCCAGTATGGGGCTTGAACTCTGGAACCGTGAGATCCTGACCTGAGCTAAAACTAAGAGTTGTTGGACGCTTAACTGACTGAGCCACTCAGGCGCCCCTGTTAAGCTAACTCTTGAATGGAATCCACAAACTCACCCCAAGTTTACCCTCTATCATAAGCCAGATTTATAACATGCAAAGGGGCTGCCAAGCCAGAAGAGTCTTCCAAACAAGTGAGACCACCAATGACTCGGAACTCTCAGATTCAGGTAAAGCTCTAGGATTTTGACTTCTATTTTTATTCAAATGGAGCCATCATCATGGGGAACTGCTCCACCTCTAAGATCTCAATCTGAAACTCCTCCTTTGACCAGAAGATCTACCTCAACCACTGATCTGTTGCTCTCCCTCTTAACGGTGCACACCATCCCCCCGTGCTTCATATCCTCTTTATTTAACTGGTGTAGCCAGGCCTCTCCCTTCCAGCCTGAATTCCAGGGCCGGTCCCTTGAACCCACTCTCATTAGCTTCCAAGATTATCAAGCTCTACTGATCCACTATATCTACCCTCCCAATTCCAAACTCTGTGTTCACTAAAGCATATTAGTTTCAGTCTTTACTGCTACTTTGGGGCCTAGCCCTACAAAATGCAAACCATCTTACCCTAAATGGATTCTCCAAAAATTGTTTCCTCCCTCCGTGTCAACTTTTCCCCCATATCACCAGGCATCTTTCCTTCTATAAGCTTTCAGGGAGAGAGAGATCCCTGGATCCTTTCTGAAGATAATTCATCTGCGTATCACTGCTTTCCATCTTCTGTAGGATCTTACTTAACTCCTTAACATCTCAATTTCACCTTCTCCCCCGACCTTGACCCTGATTCTATCTCATATTACTTTTTCATTTCTTTCCTTTCATTCATGAAAGAACACTGAGTTCACAACACCTTTATATCCCAACTTCTCATACACTACTGATTTATAATCTGGATTCCCTCTCCCCCTTACAAATAGCTCTTTTAGATCACCAATTACCAATGTGACAGTCTATTCACTGTCAAATCCAACAGGATGTCTCCATTCTGCTCAACTTCCTTGCATTACTTAAATCATTGATAACCACTTCTCCTTTAAACTTTCTCCTCTCTGTCCTTCCTTATCACTAAATTGTCTTAATCTTCCTCTCATTTCTTTGCCCACCCCAGTCCTCGCTCTTTCATTGGCTTTCCTTTCCAGAGCTAAGCCATGATTGTGATCACAGTATCAGGCTGGCCTTCACTGCTTTCCCCACATACTCTCATGATGATCCGCTCACTGTGAAAGTGGTAACTCCTAAGTCCTGGCATGTGTTCACACTGTTGGTCACATTTCTACATGGCCGGGCAATTTTATACTAAGGAGGTTACAAAGGACATCCTCTTGTATGATACAACTGGATCCTATTTAATTTTTTAAAAAGCAGATAATATAGGAATCCATTAAAAACACATATACACTTTAATATAATATATAACCATATTTAAGAAAATATAACCATACATCTTCTATTCATGAATTCTTCGAGCACGAATAGGTCCACTGATTGAAAATTCTCACATAAGCTATCTACACTACAATGGATAAAATTTCCAGTCTATTTTAAGAAGCAGAGCAGGAATTTAAGATGCATGAAACAAGGGGTGACTGGGTGGCCCAGGGGGTTAAGTGTCCGACTTCAGCTCAGGTCATGTTCTCACAGCTTCTGAGCTTGAGCCCCGCATCAGGCTCTGTGCTGACAGCTCCAGGCTTTTGATTTTGTGTCTTCCTCTCTCAGCCCCTTCTCCAGCTCACACTCTGTCTCTCTCTCAAAAATAAATAAATATTAAAAAAAAAAAAAAGATACGTGAAACATTCTGCATACAGAACCTTTCAGGATTTTTATTATTTTTTCCCAGTTCTTTCCTTTTCTGAATGTTACCTTTTGCAGCAATTTAAAAAATCTACTCAAGTATACAAAGTCTTCCAAAGCTGTCAAACTTAGTTTTCTTACACACAGTTCCCCTTAACACTGAGGTTTCATCGTTTTCTCTGATATTTAATTAAACTGCAGATTATAAAACAAGTACAAGAATAAATGAGTTCAAGATCGAACAACTTACTCTGGGTAAGTATTCAATGCAACTAGTGGAAATAAAAATAAAAATATTTGGATGGACTGGTGAGCAGCCTATCAGCCACAAGTGGTCAGCACGCTGGAGAATGACAGTCTGGTGAGGCACCCTAGTGAAGGTGGGAGAACGAGCCTGCCTAGTAGAGCCGCGTTAAGTTAGGAATTATGGAGGTAAGCAGCACAATATTTCAATACTTACTCCTTTAAAAATCTTAAGAGTGATCTTTAGATTTATACATGGAACAATAATCTGTTTTAAAAATTAAAATGTAAAAATGATAAATAAGCCCAACAAAGAGGCATGTCTATTCATGGCAAATTTTGTATGTCTTTAAGGACTGTGAAAAACTTATTCCACACATGATTATGAAAATGGAATTCCTTCCCCAAAGAAAATTAAACTAAGATTTCTGAGATCCTACTCTCCTTTTTCGATTGTTTACTACTCAAGTGACTTTCATTAAAAGGTTTCTTAAAAAGGCAATCTTCAGGGAACACAGAAAATCTTCCTGCTGCCAATATGTAAAACAAAACAATGAATTTACCAGTTTCAGTAATACTGTAGGAATGTGTCACATGTGGAACCCGTGAAAGGGGAACTAATCTCACTAACATCCATGGAGAGCAGAAGGAAGAACCCAGAACTTGGATGAAATTGATCTACACCACAAACTTTGCGAGTTAGTTATTTTTTTTTTCTCCAAAGTGAGCTACTTAGAAAAAAGCTTCCAACTCATTCTATGAAGCCAGGATCACTGTGATTCCCAAGCCAGACAGAGACCCAGCAAAAAGAGAGAACTACAGGCCAATATCCTTGATGAATACAGATGCAAAAATCCTCAACAAGATACTTGCAAATCAAATGAAACAGCACATAAAAAGAATTATCCACCATGATCAACTGGGATTTATTCCTGGGATACAGGGAGGATTCAATATTCGCAAATCAATCAATGTAATACATCATGTTAACAAAAGAAAAGATAAAAACCATACGATCCTGTCGATAGATGCAGAAAAAGCATTTGACAAAATAGAGCATCCCTTCTTAATAAAGACCCTCGAGAAAGTGGGGATAGAAGGAACTTACTTAAACATCATAAAAGCCATCTATGAGGAGCCCTCAGCTAACATCATCCTCAACTGGAGAAAAACTGAAAGCTTTCCCCCTGAGATCAGGCACACGACAGGGATGCCCACTCTCACCACTGTTGTTTAACATAGTGCTGGAAGTCCTAGCATCAGCCATCAGACAACAAAAGGAAATAAAAGGCATCAGAATTGGCAAAAAAGTCAAACTTTCACTTTTCACAGATGACATGATACTCTACATAGAAAACCCAACTGACTCCACCAGAAGCCTACTAGAATTGATCCATGAATTCAGCAAAGTTGCAGGGTATAAAACCAATGTACAGAAATTGGCTGGATTTTTCTACACCAACAATGAAGCAAAAGAAAGAGAAATCAAGAAACTGATCCCAGTCACAATTGCACAAAAAAATCATAAAACACCTAGGAATAAACCTAACCAAAGATATAGGAGATCTATATGATGAAAACTATAGAAAGCTTATGAAGGAAATTGAAGAAGACACAAAGAAATAGAAAAACATCCCACGCTCGTGGACCAGAAGAATAAATATTGTCAAAATGTCATTACTACCCAAAGCAATCTACACATTCAACACAATCCCAATCAAAACTGCACCAGCATTCTTCTCAAAGCTAGAACAAACTATCCTAAAATTTGTATGGAACCACAAAAGACCCCGAATAGCTAAAGTAATATTGAAGAAGAAAACCAAAACAGGAGGCATCACCATCCCAGACTTTAGCCTCTACTACAAAGCTGTCATCATCAAGACAGTATGGTACTGGCACAAAAACAGACACGTAGACGAATGGAATAGAATAGAGAACTCAGAATTGGACCCACAAATGTATGGCCAACTAACCTTTGACAAAGCAGAAGAGTATCCAATGGAAAAAAGCCTCTTTAACTGATGGTGCTGGGAGAACTAGACAGCAACGTGCAGAAGAGTGAAGCTAGATCACTTTCTCACACCATACACAAGAGTAAATTCAAAATGGATAAAGGGCCTGAATATGAGACAGGAAACCATTAAAACCCTAGAGAAGAAAGGAGGAAACAACCTCCTTGACCTCAACCGCAGCAATTTCTTACTTGACACATCCCCAAAGGCAAGGGAATCAAGAGCAAAATGAACTATTGGGACCTCCTCAAGATAAAAAGCTTCTGCACGGCAAAGGAAACAATCAATAAAACTAATAGGCAACTGATGTAATGGGAAAACATAGCTGCAAATGACTTATCAGATAAAGGGCTAGTATCCAAAATCTATAAGGAACTACCAAACTCCACACCCAAAAAAACAAATAATCCAGTGAAGAAATGGGCAGAAGACATGAACAGACACTTCTCCAAAGAGGACATCCAGATGGCCAACAGACACATGAAACGATGCTCAGCGCCACTCATCATCAGGGAAATACAAATCAAAGCCACACGGAGATACCACCTCACACCAGTCAGAGTGGCTAAAATGAACAAATCAGGAGACTATCGATGCTAGTGAGGATGTGGAGAAACGGGCACCCTCCTTCACTGTTGGTGAGAATGTAAACTGGTGCAACCCCTCTGGAAAACAGTGTGGAGATTCCTCAAAAAATTAACAATAGAACTCCCCTATGACCCAGCAATAGCACCGCTAGGAATTTGCCCAAGGGATCCAGGAGTGCTGATGCATAGGGGCACATGTACCCCAATGTTCATAGCAGTACTCTCAACAATAGCCAAAACATGGAAAGAGCCTAAGTGTCCATCAATGGACGAATGGATCAAGAAGATGTGGTTTATCTATACGATGAAATACTACATGGTAATGAGAAACAATGAAATCTGGCCATGTGTAGCAACATGGATGGACCTTGAGGGTGTTATGCTGAGTGAAATAAGTCAGGCAGAGGACAGATACCATATGTTTGCATGTATAGGTGGATTAGGAGGAACTTAATGGAGGACCATGGACGAGGAGAAGGGGAAAATTAGTGGGGGAGAGGGAGGGAGGCAAACCATGAGAGACTCTTGAATACTGAGACCAAACTGAGGGCTGACGAGGGTCGGTGGGGAGGGGAAGGGGGGTGATGGGTATGGAGGAGGGCACTTGTGGGGATGGGCACTGGGTGTTGTATGGAAGCCAACTTGACAATAAACTAAGAAAAAAAGAAAAAAGCTTCCAAATGCAAGTACAGGAGTTGAATAAGACAATTAGAGGAAGAAACATCTTTTGGCTTTCCTGTAACCTATAAAGGAAAAACAAAGACAACGTGCGAAAAACAAACTTAGAATTCGTTCGTATATTTTTCTTTCTTTTTCCTCCACCGATGTCTTGCAAGAGCAGTTCCATTTCTCTTTTTTCTTGTTATATGCTACCTGTGCTTCTGAAATCTTAGTGAAACACTCAAGAGGAAAGCTATTGGAATGAATATTGGTACTAAAAAATCTAGATACGATGCAATAATTGATTTAGGGTTTGTTCAAATTTGAGAGCTTTAATTGGCCTAGGGGTGGGTGAGATGTGCTGTTAAATGTTGTATCATAATTAGGCGTGCGTGTGTGTGTAAATAACATACTGTGGCATAAACTGAATAATTCTCTTGGGTAATATGTAACACTACTAAATCTGTTGCAAACGGCTGGTCTCTTGCTGTGAACACCGTCATACAAAAAAAAAAAAAAAGAAAGAAAGAAAGAAAAGAAAAGAAAAAAAGGCCTCAGTACTGAGACAGAAGTGAAGTTGACATTTTGCATCATCTGTGTCCCGGCCTGTCTTTCAATATTAACTTGATTGCCTTTTTCCTTCCCCTAATGTTATATAAAAAGATGCTAGTCAACTAAATGAAAGGGAAAAAGAACACTTTAGGAGGATTTCAAATCTTATTTTAAACCACCAATATGAAATAATGTGCATGCGTCCCGCTGCACAAATGGATTAGGAATAATGAAAACCACGATAACACATTGTATCACATGATCACTAAACATTACCCTCGACACACCGACCATGAACTCAATCATTTACTGTAACTAGAGTCCGTCAAAGAGAAATCCGGCCAAAACAAGTCTGTTCAATTAGAGTCGCAGCAGGAAGAGCCTTTATACCTTTTAGCCTGAAGATAGTCATTTTCCCAAAACATCCAAACAGATCATACACGTAAACAATTCGACTGTAAGGAACATACTCCGAAATCTTCAATCATTCAGTAAATCGTCAATACCGGCTTGTATGTGAAATATAACAAGCACAAAACTAGTTTAATGTGTAATATGAAGGGCAGTAATTCAAAGCCTTCCCAGTTACTGAAATGAGTCTCTGAGAACAGCGACTCCACTACTTAACTGCTCATCAGTGAAAAACAGCCCACTGGAAGGGCTCTGAGCTGCTGGAAAGTGTGGTCTTCTTTATTTTTCCCTATTGTTTCTCCATGTCCAGGAAGGGTCAAGGTGACCAGGTGTTATGTTTTCAGTGCCTCGGCTTTGAAAGTTCCCTAAAATGAAAAGGCAGTGCTTTTGGTCTCTCAGGAAACATTTCAGCAGAGCTGCTAATTTCACAGATGGAGAAACTTAAGCCTGAAAAAGGTAAGAGACGTGACAGTGGCAGAGAACCCAGCACTGAAAACCTCTTGGAAGTCCAAGTGACTGTTAGATCAACCACAGAGCACATTTCTGTCTTTGCCCCCTCCACGCGGCCCAGACTTTGCACAAGGGAAACCAGAATCTTCTCAAACCGGGACTCCCAATAACCTTGAAGGTGGGGCCATGCCATCCTAATATATCACTAATAATGGTCACCAGCAGAACTGTCACTTAGTATACGTGTTACAGCTCAAAGTGGGCATCAGAACTACTTGTGATTAAATAAAACTTATAGAAACAGTAGTAAGCAAACTTTTTTCAAAATGTAAACTGTCTGATTTAGAGAAAAAGGAATGAGTTCATCATCAAGAGAGAACATCTGACATCGATTAACTCTCATTTACTTTAAAGGGGAGAATTAAACACAAAATTACCTTTGAAGGTTTCAAGTTCCTTCCTGTAGAAAAAAAAGAACATGTAAATTTCATTTATTTGAAGTATAATTAACATACAGCGTTATATTAGTTTCAGGTGTGCAACATAATGATTCTACAACTCTATACATTACTTGAGGCTACCTACCGCAATAAATGCCGTAACCATCTGTCCCCAAACAACATTACTACAATATTACTGACTACATTCCCTATGCTGTACTTTTCATGTCAGTGACTTATTTATTTGATAACTGGAAATCTGGGGGCGTTTGGTGGCTCAGTCGGTTGAGCGTCTAACCGGCTTAGGTCAAAATCTCATGGTTTTGTGAGTTCGAACCCCATGTCCGGCTCTGTGCTGAGAGCTTGGAGCCTGGTCCCTGCTTTGGATTCTGTGTCTCCCTCTCTCTCTCTTTGCCCCTCCACTGCTCACGTGCTTGCGCGCTCTCGCGCTCTCTCTCTCTCTCTCAAAAATAAACAAACATTAAAAAAAATTTGTCACTGGAAATTTGTATCTCTTCATCCCTGTTATCTATCTCACCCATCTCTCCACCCCACCAGTTTGTTACTCTCTGTATTTAAGAGTCTGGCTTTGTTTTCTGTTAAGAAAACATATTTGTGGTTTTAAAATAACTTATTCCCAATGAAAACCATTCTTAGATTATAATAAAAATTTATATACTTTAAAGGCCCAGAGGGGCACCTGGGTGGCTTAGTCGGTTAAGTATCGGACTGCTGATCTCAGCTCAGGTCATGATCTCAGTGTCGTGAGTTCAAGCCCCATGCTGGGCTCCACAACAGGCATGGAGCCTACTTAAAAAGATAAATCAAATTAACTAACTAGCTACATAAATAAATAAATAAATAAATAAATGCCCAGAGTAATATTTCTGGATGTTCACATAAGCTTTACTGAAATTATAAATACAGTTAGTCTAAAGCTACCTATTTTCAGTTTTTCTGCTACTACCTTATTCATAGCTTTAAAAAATTCTGCCAGGATTTAAAGAATTAAAACACTAAAAACACTTATTTAAAAAAAAAAAAGGCACTTTAATGCCAGCTATGAACCATCTCATATGTATGAGTCAGTTTATAAAAGCACTTAACAATTTTTCCTCCATTGATCAATGTTAAATAATAGATTTTTAAGATCCTTAGTTAAAAGTCATCCAGAATAGGAGCCATTATTTCTCCTTTTAAATGAAAGAGAAAAGCACATATCAAAGGACGGAGGTCCATAGCTCATCCTGACACAAAAGGGCCAAGCCTCCAGGAAATTGTCTGGTTTGTAATTCTGTCAGTGTCAATTAAGGATCCTGAAATACCAAGTTTCCTGGGGAAATGTACCAAAGCAGAAAACAGATAAACAACCATAAAGCAAAGCGTTTTTGACAAAGAAGTCAAGGCAAGTTGTTTTCAGGTTTTCCTTCATAATTTTAGAACTGTATGTTTCATCGTGATTAGTAATAATAAAAAGCAATTTGGGGGAAGTAAATTTATTTAGTAGAAGTTTGTTATCCCCCTCAAAATAGGAGACATTCATCTTAATTGCACTCTAGGTTTTACTAAAATCTAGGGATATTCTGAATTCTCAGATCCACTTTCCACACTACTAATTACAATACCCTTCATGTTCCAAAATAGTTGACTACAATTAACAGCTGGTGGAGGGGACGGGCAGGCTGCCCGCCGGAAGGCCAAACACAGAATACGCCTGTCACAGCCAAGGGAAGGCTCGGAAATCAGATGGTCACCTCCCTCCTCTTTTCTGAAAACACAGACTCCTCGTAACAACGCTCCAGCGTCATAGTTCACTGAGACAAGGAGGGTATTTTCAAGCACATCTTTTGTGGGGGAGAAAAGTGCAATGGTTTCCCTTCAGTCCCACTTCATTCTGAAATGATTATTTAGGTCAAGTTAAGCATGCCTAAGACTTACTTTATCCTCTAATGATGGGATGAAGCTCAAAGTACCTCGCTGAAAGGCAAGATGTTAAGAGAGCATCTTGCAAAGACACCTGCAATTCCCTTCCTACGGATGCCCTCACACGAGCGATTCTCTAAGCCCACTGATGGTGGAAAGATGACGGGGCCCTCAGCTCCATACTCTCACAAGGGACTCTCTCTTTGACTCTAAGCTTTCGAGTGCATGGCCTTCCGCCTTTCGGAATGTGCAACAGTGAGCAAACTCCTAAAAGGCACCTTCTGTTTGCAAAAGCTGGAGCGCAACAGTAACAATTTTAGAGACTTTATCCCCTCCCCTCCCCCCGACACCCCCAAAACGCAACAGCTACAAGCAAGACACAAAATTCTACATCTATTTTGTTGATGGGTGGCCACTGGATGCAGGGATGCTGCCCTTTGTTAGGAGGCCCGTGCTCACCTCCCCAGCTTCGGGCCGCCTCCGCACATCAGGAGAAAAGGGGAGAGACCTAGCAGCGCGCTCTGGGTACGCATCCTCTATTTGCAGAATATCATGACCCACAACTGTTCGTAAACTCTTTAAGAAACTTCCTTCTGAACAATAAATCATTCCTGCACCCATTTCCTAAAATAGAAGGCTGGCTGAGGTAGCAAAGGGAAGGAAAAGTGTGGTTTAAAGGAAAAATCGGTGTTAATGGAACTTTCTTTAAAATTGTTTTTAAAGTGTTAATTCATTTGTGAGAGAGAGAGCACAAGCAAGGGAGGGGCAGAGAGAGAGACAGAGGATCCGAAGCAGGTGCCCGAGCTGTCAGCCTGACGCAGGGCTCAAACTCTTGAACCATGAGATCATGACCTGAGCCAAAGTCGGACATTTAACAGACTGAACCACCCAGGTGGCCAGTGTTAACAGAACTTTTAAAGAACTGATAAAGTAAAGCAGTAGCTTTGAAAGCCTTGAAATTTCCTAGTTTTTAGGGCGGACTCCACATTTATTAGGGGTAATAAGCATCTGGAAATAGCAGACGACACAGGAGAAGGAAGGGCAAGGCGTGCCGAGCAGAGCAGACATGACAGTGACCCTGCAGACACGGAGGCCGCATGACGCAGGTTATGTGTTTAGGGAAGAATGAACCCTGGATGGCAGGCTGAGCGAACAGAAGGTGTAGGAAAGAAGGTTAAAAAGGTAGAGGGTTCCGAGTGGCAGGCTAAAAGGATCTGGTTATTTTTAGCAGGACAGCATGAGCAAAGCTGTGCTTTGGAAAGAACATTCTAGCTGTGATGGATAGATCCAGTGACAAGGATAAGAACAAGAGCAGGCAGCGCTCAGGAAACTATCAGAGGGGTTTGAAGAAGAGCTAATTAGTGCCTGGGAAGAGCAACATCAGTGGCAAAGGCAACGAACAGGAAGAGGTCCGTTTGCCTCGGCAACCGATCCCTCGGGGAAACATGGAGGGAGGAGAGGAGTACGTTCACCCAGAGGGTTCCGGTCCGGACCCCTGGAAGGAAGGCGAATCCATTAAAAACAGAACACTCAGGAAGAGGAACAGATATCAGAGGGCAGTGCATGAGTTCCGTTTGGAACCAGATGAAATAATGTGGCGATGCTCAAAGACAGGACTCCCTCCTGCTGAGCAGGCTACTCAAAAATCCAGCTCCTCCAGATTTGTACTTCCTTGCTTCCCAGTCTGGAAGAACGGATTCCTACTTGGCCTCCAGACCCCACCACTGCACAGTCAAGGTCACCAACAATCATATGTTGCCAAATGCAACGATCACTTCTAACTCTCCATCTGAATCCCTCAGCAGCATTTGACCCAACTGGCGATCCCTTGAGAAAGTTTCCTCTGGTTTTCCCTTCTTCCCTAGATTCTTCTGCTCGCCTCCCCCCTACCCTCCAACCCACCTCTTCCAGACCACTGCACTCTCACTGCAAGATGGTTGGGGGCTCCCTCTTCCCTTCACTTACATTCCCTCACAAGGCAATTTCATCCAGCTACGTAGCCTTGAAAACCATCTACATGCTGACTTCTTGATCTGTATCTCCTGTCCCGATCTGTTCTCTGCACTCCGGACTCATATGCAAGTGCCTGTCTTGACAGCTCTATTCCAGCGAGCAAGGCTTCTCAGAGAGGATTTCTACAACCGCCTCTCCTTCCGCCAGTCTCTGCATGTCCATGAAGGGCACTGCCATTCAAGTTTGGTTTATCTATTCCTTCATTCTTCACATCCAATCCATCATGAAACCCTGTCACTTCTATCTCAAAATATGTCCCGAAGCCACCCATTTCTCTCCGTCGTCACTGTTACCAACCCTGCATCCCTTTTCTTATACGGAATGTAATCTTCGTTGTGTTCAGTCATTCTTTTCACAAAATATTTATTGAGCCTCAGACACCAGAAATAATGTGAAGTTTGGAATATGCACCCTTTATAATCTCCAGGGAGACAGAGAGGTAATAAAGCAACAACGGAAATCGATCTTACAGCTTAGCACTCTGGTAATGCCAGGTTTTTACAGGAATAAAGAGGAGGGAGCAACTCAAGACACCTTGGTCTCCAGCAAAGGCTTTCTGAAGGAGCGAGGATAGACTCAGTTTCAAAGGAGAGTGTACCTACCAGTGATGATGGGTAACATTTACTGAGAACATGGCAGACCTGTTACTTCTAGCCATGACGTCACACTCCCAATTAGCCAAAGGAAAGGAAGAGGTTAAAGAGGTCTTTTAATGACTAGTTACTCTCCTAACTCTATTAGAAATGGAACAATGACTGGCGTGAAACAGCTTTCAAGTTCATCTCTTCCACGATGACATCCTTGACACCCAACGGGCAATCTCCTCCTATCTAAGCTCCTGTGGTGCATAACTCTATCAGTTTTCTAAAACCTCATGTGCTGCCTTGTGATGCAGTTATTTCCATACAGATATCATCACTACAGTTATGCAGATGTGCAGAGATGGTGGCTCAACGACCCTGATCATACATCGGCAGAGTCAGACCTAACCGCCATGCAGAAAATCAAGGTTATCAAGCACTGTGGCTGTGAAATGACTTAAGATCTGCTTCTTCAAGGAAGCCCTTGCTTAACTACAGAGAATTTCATTCTTTATAAAAAAAGTTTGGTCACACACTATCTCATTTGATAACGACTTGTTTGCCACTTTCATTTCCAAAAATTGGAGTCTTATTCTTCGTAACTTAATAGTATTTTCAGAAGGTCACATAAGTAGAAAGAATTGAAATGCTCTTTTAGATTTCACCATATTTTAAAATTTACTCGGTTCAGCAAGCACCTTTGTAAAATTCAGCATAACGAACCCTGAAACTAAAACATTCAACAAATAACACCAGACTCAAAATCTAATCATATTTCCAAAGGGTGAAAGTGCTATTTAATCATTTTCTCCACAGGGGTTGAGTTAAAAGGGCAGAATGAAAAGGAAAAAAAAAAAACCCATCATACTAATAAATGAATCTATGGAATGTTCCAGGAAATGTATTAAATCTGTGTATGTACAGAAATCAACTAAATCAGACTCACAGATGCAAACTTAATAGGTCGGAACACCTGGATAAATACCTCCATAAACACGATCATGTCACAGATGGACGTACACTTTCTCTAAATACTAAACTGCCTCCCGTAGGACAAACCCATGACAGAAAGCTAACACGATGATTCTGTAGGGCAAGACACCACGTTCAAAATGCCAACTGCAATGCAACTCTGCACATTTTCCCTCACGTTTGAAAATATTTAGGGGAAATTTTTTTTTTTAGCATTTTTTTTTAAATGTTTTTTATTTATTTCTAGGAGAGAGAGAGAGAGAGACAGCGTGAGCAGGGGAGGGTCAGAGAGAGAGGGAGTCACAGACTGAAACAGGCTCCAGGCTCTGAGCTGGCAGTCAGCACAGAGCCGACGCGGGGCTCGAACCCACGAACCGCAAGATCATGACCTAAGCAAAAGTCGGATGTTTAACCGACTAAGCCACCCAGGCGCCCCAGGGGGAAATTATTTTTAAAGTATGATCAGCAATACTTTTTTGTCTAGGACAGACCTGAACAGTTTCCCTCTGTTATGGCTGATGGACAGAATCGATCACCGTAACTAACTGTTCACAGGAAAGATCTCACAGAAAGGACCACCTCCCACTCATTATCACCAGGTCTGCTGTTCCCAGCACTCCACAGTCATGAACATGTGCATCCTTACAGGCCTGCTGGGTTTGTGGTCGACAGGGCAGAAGGTGGATGGGGGGAGGGTTGGGAGGAAGAGAGCTGGCCTTCTAGCTTGAGGTAAATTTTCTCAAAACCATCTGTAGCTTAGAAATCCCTGTTGTTATTTATTCCTGACACAGATCCTGCCCAGGGGACGTATTATAGAACAAGACATTTGTAAACATTTTCTGTATAACAAAGCTTCTGAAAAGAAGCTAGTTCATCATAAAAATGGCACTAAGTCCTTGTTTACCATGCTATTAATATCGTTTTATGTATTTATCTACTTTGGGAAAGCACAGCCTAAAAAGTAATAAAAAGACAGGATCCTACAATATCGACACTTAAAGTTGAGAAAAATCTGGGGCACCTGGGTGACTCAGTTGGTTAAGTGTCCGACTCCAACTCAGGTCATAATCTCACGGCACATGAGTTCAAGGCCCATGTTAAGCTCTGTGCTGACAACTCAGAGCCTGGAGCCTGCTTCTGATCCTGTGTATCCCTCTCTCTGCCAGTCCTCTGCACGCACACACACACACATACATACTTTGTCACTTTTTTTTTTTTTAATGTTTTATTTATTTCTAGAAGAGAGAGAGAGAGAGACAGCGTGAGCAGGGGAGGGTCAGAGAGAGAGGGAGTCACAGACTGAAACAGGCTCCAGGCTCTGAGCTGGCAGTCAGCACAGAGCCCGACGCAGGACTCGAACCCACGAACCGCAAGATCATGACCTAAGTGAAAGTTGGACACTTAACCGACTAGGCCACCCAGGCGCCCCTGTCACTCTCTTAAAATTAAACATTTAAAATTTTTAAAAAAAGAAAGAAAAGACTCTGAACAATAATGGAAACTAAAGATTTGGAATTTAAAAAAAAATGCTCCCTCCACACCCCCCAAGATAATGAAGTTCTAGGAAATGGGCTGGTTGGTGGCAGCACTAAGTTATGTATGGATTAAATTACCCCCACACTTACAGGAAAATTACTTTCCTAGACCTGCTTTCCATTCAAAAATCTGATTTAGAGGGGGACGCAGGTGGCTGAAGGAAGCAGGGTAAAGGGACGAGACAGGGACAAGGGATTATACAGTGAGGAAAAGCAGCCTTGAGGATGAAAAGCTACACAGGTGACAAGGGACAGGACTAGAGAAAAAATCCGTGCCTCTCTGGGACTCTACACATGTGCCATCTGTGTACCCAGATTGCAGGTCAAGGGCACACAGCCTTCATAAGTGCAAGCTGTGACCGACCTGAGATACTTTAGCCCCCACAGAAACCACCAAGGTAAACCACCAAGTCTACTGGGTGCCAGAGTCATGGTTATAAAACTCAGAGACACCCCCAAAAGTTTAGGGCAACATCTGGGTCCACTCAGCTCTACACGAGCACATTCCTTTTTTAAGAAATTGATTAAACTTGAAAACTACCATCAGTGATGTGAACATAAGGTGAAAGCCCCAGCATGTCCTGAAGACATTTCATAAGTTCCAAAGTCTGTTAAGCACCTTTATTCTCACTGATACACTAAAAAGTGTTCGGTGACTCACTCGCGGCAGCTAATGGATTAATTTTTTAAGTTATAAAATAAATGAGGGGCGCCTGGGTGGCTTAGTCGGTTAAGTGGCTGACTTTGGCTGAGGTTATGACCTCACAGTTCGTGAGTTCCAGCCCCGCGTCGGGCTCTGTGCTGACAGCTCGTGCCTGGAGCCTGCTTCGGATTCGGTTTCTTTCTCTCTCTGCTCCCCCCCACCACTAGTGCTCTGTCTCTGTCTCTCAAAAATAAACATTAAAAAAATAATAAGTGAAAGAATCTAATACCTTTGTATTACAATTATTTTTTTTAACTCACAATGGCATTCCAGTTTCCTAAAATAAGAATCACTCTATCACTCATCATTACCAAGGCAGTGGTCTGCTGTTCCTTGGCATTGTACACGAGCCGCACGACCTGACACTGGGTGTCCCCTGGGGGATGGTGAGTCTGTGGCTGGGAGGGTAGAAGGTGGCTTAAAGAAAAACATCATGCATCCCACACTCAAATGTATTCATGATCCAATGGTATCCCTACTGAAAAACCAGGCTTGCTCATTTTTATAGTTAGCAGTCATGAGAGCTCGGAGAGAAGATTATTTTCATTCTCCACAGCACCCGATCCCAAAGCGTGGAGGGCTTTCTGTGGAGCTAATATCTGATGTATACTTTTATTCATT
This sequence comes from Proteles cristata cristata, assembly GCA_017311185.1. Lineage (NCBI taxonomy): Eukaryota > Metazoa > Chordata > Mammalia > Carnivora > Hyaenidae > Proteles > Proteles cristata. The sequence continues at coordinate 1,682,889 of JAESUZ010005517.1, forward strand.
TTATTTATTTGAGAGAGAGAGAATGAGTGGGCAGAGGGGGAGAGAGAGGGAGAGGAAGAGAAAAAAACAGAGAGAGAGAGAGGATCTTAAACAGATTCCACACTGAGCATGGAGCCCAACATGGGGTTCAACCCTGGGATGCTGACCTGAGCCAAAACCAAGAGTCAGATACTCCACCGACGGAGCCACCCAGGCGCCCCAGAGCTGGTATAGTATAAAGGGTATGAACAGACTTCTAAGTCAGAGAAACATTGGTCCAGTGTAGCTTTGCAACGTCCTGGCTCTGTAGCTCCTCATAAATTATTTAAACTCTCTTAGTCCCGGGGGGGGGGGGACCTGGGTGGCTCAGTCGGTTAAGCGTCCAACTTTGGCTCAAGTGATGATCTCAGTTTGTGAGTTTGAGCCCCACACCGGGCTCTGTGCTGACAGCTGGGAGCCTGAAGCCTGCTTCAGATTCTCTGTCCCTCTCTCTCTCTCTCTGCCCCTCCCCTGCTCACACTCGGTCTCTCTCTCAAAAATAAATAAACATTAAAAAAAATTAAACTCTCTTAGTCTGATTTTCCTTGTTGACAACAAGAAGAGCACACACACTCAGATCGTCGTTATGAGAATGAGTTAATTTAGATCACAGCTTTTTTTTTTTTTCTTTTTAAGCAGGTTTCACACCCAACGCAAAGCCCAACGTGGTTTTCACCTCACAACTCTGAGATCAAGACCTGAGCTGAGATCAAGAGTTGGACACTTAATTTTTTTAAAAATTTTTTTTAAATTTTTTTTTTAATGTTTTTTTAATTTATTTCTAGGAGAGAGAGAGACAGCGTGAGCAGGGGAGGGTCAGAGAGAGAGGGAGTCACAGACTGAAACAGGCTCCAGGCTCTGAGCTGGCAGTCACACAGCCCGACGGGGGAACCCACCAACCGAGATCATGACCGCGGTCTTAACCGACTAAGCCCCGCGCCCAAAAAATTTTTTAAATGTTTTATTTATTTCTAGGAGAGAGAGAGAGACAGCGAGCAGGGAGGGTCAGAGAGAGAGGGAGTCACAGACTGAAACAGGCTCCAGGCTCTGAGCTGGCAGTCAGCACAGAGCCCAACGTGGGGCTCGAACCCACGAACTGCAAGATCATGACCTAAGCGAAAGTCGGACGCTTAACCGACTAAGCCACCCAGGCGCCCCGAGTTGGACACTTAATTAAGCCACCCGGGTGCCCCTAGACTACAGTTTTTTAAAAATGTTTATTTTTTATTTTTTTTTTTGAGAGAGAGAGGGAAAGCGCAAGCAGGGGAGGGGGGAGAGGGAGGGAAAGAATCCCAAGAGCTTCCACACTCAGTGCAGAGCCCCATGTGGGGCTCAAACTCACAAACTGTGAGATCATGACCTGAGCCAAAATCGAGAGTCAGATACTCAACTGACTGAGCCACCCAGGCGTCTCTAAGCACAGTACCTGGTTTTTTAAGCACCATACACAGTAAATGCTAAGTAAATGCTACTGTCACCTAACTAACACAATCACCATAACTTAGTTTTTACCTTGAAGATGATGAGAAATCTTAATCATATTCTATTTTGGGGGGAAAAAAAGGATAACAGTAATATAAATGGTGTGAAGGCAATGACTGTAGACAGGAAGACCTATTAGGAAGCTATCACTATAACTGAGGCTGCACAGACGTGGGCTGGAAAGGACCAGTGAAGACAGAGACAAGAACAAAGTCAAGGAATACTGGGCTGGACTGGGACCCAGAGGAGATGGTGGTAGAGGGAGAAAGGTATTATGACGTACTGTGTCACAAATCAGCCCTCAACAGGTACAGAAAGACAGAGATCATACCACGCATATTTTCAGATCACAATGCTATGAAACTTGAAGTCCACCACAAGAAAAGAAGCAAATAAAAATGAAAACACAACAGTTCAAAACCCTTGGGATGCAGCAAAGGCAGTCCTAAGAGGAAAGTACACTACAGGTCAGGCCTCTCTCAAGAAATAAGAAAGATCCCAAATTCACAAGCAAACCTTACACCTAAAGGAGCTAGAAAAGAAACAGCAAATAAAGCCTAAAGTCAGCATAAGGGAAAATAAATTCTGGGGAGACAATATAGAAACAAAAAACCCCCACGGTAGAACAGATCAATGAAACAAAGTGCTGGTTCTTTGAAAAAATTAACAAAGTTGATAAACCCCAAGACAGACTTATCAAAAAGAAAAGAGAAAGGACCCAAGAAGATAATTCAAAGAGGAGAGATCACAACTACCACCAAAGAAATACAAACAATTATAAGAGAACACTATCAAAAATTATACGCCAACAAACTGGACAATCTGGAAGAGACAGACAAATTCCTAGAAACTCACAAACTGCCAAAAATGAAACCAGAAGAAACAAAGTTTAAACAGAACTAGAAGCAGCAGCGAAATTGAATCAGTAATCAAAAATCTCCCAAAAAGCAATCATCCTGGGCCAGACAGCTTTCCACAGGAATTCTACCAGAAATTTAAAGAAGAGAGAATACCTATTCTTCTCAAACCATTCCAAAAAACAGAAATGGAAGGAAAACTTCCAAACTCATTCTATAAAGCCAGCATTACCTTGATTCCAAAACCAGACAAAACCCTAGTGAAGAGGAGAATTACAGGCCAACATCCCTGATGAATATGAATGGAAAAGTTCTCAATAAGATACTAGTAAATTGAATTCAATTACTTAAAAGAATTATTCACCATGATCAAGTGGGATTTATTCCTGGCTGCAGGGCTGGTTCAATATTCACAAATCAATCAACATGATTTGTCATTAATAAAAGAAAAGGGTAAGAACCATATGGTCCTCTAAATAGATGCAGACAAAGCATTTGACAAAAATACGGCATACATTCTTGATAAAAACCGTCAACAACATAGGCATAGATGGAACATATCTCAACGTGATAAAGGCCATATACGAAAGGCCATATAATATCATTGCCAATGGGGAAAAACTGAGTGCCTTTCCCCAGGAGTAAGGGACACGACAAGGATGTCCACTCTCACCATTACTACAAAATAGTACAGAAAGTCTCAGCCTCAGCAATCAAATAACAAAAAGAAATACAAGGCACTCAAATTGGCAAGGAAGAAGTCACACTTTCACTGTTTGCAGACAACACCATGCTCTATGTAGACAACCCAAAAGACTCTACCAAAAAACTGCTAGAATACATCAATTTAGTAAAGTCATGGAATATAAAAATCAACATGCAGAATATCTGTTGTATTTCCATATACCATTAATGAAGCAGCAGGAAAAGAAACCAAGGAATCGAACCCGTTTCCAACTGCACCAAAACCAGTAAGAAACCTAGGAGTAAATCTAACTAAAGAGGTAAAAGAGCTACACTCTGAAAACCACAGAACACTTATGAAAGAAACCGAAGGGAACACAAAGAAATGGAAAAGCATTCCATGCTCATGGACTGGAAGAACAAACACTGCTAAAATGTCTATACTACCCAAAACAATCTACACATCCAATGCATCCCTAACAAAATACCACCAGCATTTCTCTCAGAACTGGAACAAACAATCCTAAAGTTTCGGTGGAACCACAAAAGACCTCGAACTGCCAAAGCAATCCCGAAAAAGAAAAAACTGGAGGCATCACGATTCCAGATTTCAAACTATATGACAAAGCTGTAGTCATCAAGATAGTATGGTACTGGCACAAAAACATAAACATAGATCAATAGAACACAACGAAAACCCAGAAATGGACACAAAACTATATGGTCAACTTATCTTCAACAAAGCAGGAAAGAATATCCAATGGAAAAAGACAATCTCTTCAACAGTGTTGGAAAAACTGGATGGTGACACACACAAAAATAAATTCAAAATGGATGAAAGACCTAAATGTCAGACAAGAAGCCATCAAAATCCTAGAGAACACAGGCAGCAACCTCTTTGACCTTGGCTCGACCGACTTCTTACTAGACATGTCACCAAAAGCAAGGAAAACAAAAGCAAACATGAACTATTGGGACTTCATCAGGATAAAAAGTTTCTGCACAGCAAATGAAACAATCAGCAACACTAAAAGGCAGCCTGCAGAATGGGAGAAGATATCTGCAAATGGCACATCGTATAAAGGGTCAGTATCCAAAATCTATAAAGAATTTATTAAACTCAATACCCAAAAAACAACCCAGCTAAGAAATGCGCAGAAGACATGGACAGACACTTTTCCAAAGAGGACATCCAGGTGGCTAACAGACACATGAAAAGATGCTCAACATCACTCATCATCAGGGAAATACAAATCAAATCCAGGAGATACCACCTGACACCTGTCAGAATGGCTAAAATTAACAACATAAGAAACAACAAATGTTTTCGAGGATGTGGAGAAAGGGGAACCCTCCTGCACTATTGGTGGTAATGCAAACTGGTGCAGCCACTCTGGAAAGCAGCATGGAGGTTCCTCGAAAAACTGAAAATAAAACTACCTTATGACCCAGCAATCGTACTATTAAGTATTTACCCAGAGGATACAAAAATACAGATTCAAAGCGGTTGAATCAATGTTTATAGCAGCAATGTCGACAACAGCCAAACTATGGAGAGCCCAAATGTCCATCGACTGATGAATGGATAAAGATGTGGTGTGCACAAATGCACGCACACACCACACACACACACACACACACACACACACACACACACACACACACACACACAGGAATATGACTCAGCCATCAAAAAGAATGACATCTTGCCATTTGCAATGTTGTAGATGGAGCCAGGATGTATAATGCTAAGTGAGAGAAGTCACTCGGAGAAAGAAATACCACACGATTTCACTCATGTGGAATTTAAGAAACAAAACAGATGAAAATATGGGGAAGAGGGAGGGAAAGTGGAGAGAGGAAAAACCGCAAGAGACTCAAACCACAGAGAACAAACTGAGGGTTGACTGAGGAGGTAGGTGGGGGATGGGCCAGATGGGGGATGGGGATTAAGGCAGGCACTTGTGATGAGCACTGGATGCTGTATGTAAATGATGAATCACTGAATTCTGCTCCTGAAACCAATATTGCACTGTATGTTAACTAAAAAGAGAGAGAGAGAGAGAGAGAGAGAAAGAGAGAGCTTTTGATAACTCCCATGTTTGTGGAATGGGTAAATCTGTAGATGGTGATGCCTTACTGAGACAAGAAAAGGTCAAGTTTTGCTGTGGAATGTAAGTTGGGGCAGGCTGCTCTTGAAATGTCTGTTGAGATATCCAGGTAGACATGTCCAGATGGCGACTGATTCTGAAAGTAAGAACAAAGACCTAAACTGAAGACAGGGATTTTCTAATGGTCACCACTTGGGTGGCAGATGAGCCAGAGATATGGTAGGTGTTACCTGGGGGGGCATGCAGAATGGGAGGAGGCATAACCACGAACAGAATCCAAGAGAATAACAGCATTAAAAGCAATGAACACTGAAAACTAACCTAGGGAAGAGAAGAAAAGTTAGGATGCTGGTACTGTTGAAGTCAAGAATGGACAGTTTCAAGAAGTCAGGTAAATAAGGATTTGTCAACGACTTAAATACCTAAAAAATAAGAAAAAAAATACAGTTAAATATTTAAAGTGCATCATGGTTTCTGTCTCTATTAATGTCAAGTCATAGAACTTCATACTATTTGCTTTCTCTATTAATATTTTAATTTTTAAAAAAGTTATTTGAGAGAGATGGAGCAAGCAGGGGAGGGGCAGAGAGAGGGAGAGAAAGAATCCCAAGCAGGCTCTGCACCATCACCATGGAGCCTGATGCGAGGTTTGAATTCACAAACCATGAGATCATGACCTGAGCTGAAGCAAAGAGTCAGAGGCTTAGCCAACTGAGACACCCAGGCGCCCCCCCTCCATTAATATTTTACCTTTAGTGTGCCATGCTTCTTGTCCATTCATTTAAACGAATAAATAATTCTTTTTAAAACTTTGCTTATGAAGTAAAGGAGTATTTTAACTTTCACTGAGTCTGCCTAATGTTTATAATTTTGATGGATGCTTTATTTTAAAATCCATGTAAAAGTACAGAATATTGCTCTCAAGTGATAAATTCTCATCTGAGTCAATCCTTGAGAGGTAGGTATCAGCATCTATCTTCTCCTCCTCAAAGAAGGAAAACACTTTGAAATCAATATAAGGAGAAGAATCCATCATGAACAAAGAATGACATGAAACTTCCAGAGACAAAGGAAAATGTTGCTCATGTTGGGGGTGAAATGCCCCTCTTCGAAATCCAGGATCGGACCCTCCAGTAGCTAATGACTCAGTGTCCTTTGAGGAAGGAGGAGCTGCTTTTCCCAGGTGTCTTCTGCCACCAAGCACAGAGCGACAGGCTGTTAAGCCTGTCCCATCTCTAGAATCCACCAAGAATTCCCGAAGAGTAACAAAAGCAAAGGTCACACCACGTTTTAGCCATGCTCACCTGAAGACTGAAACAAAAGACTTCATACTTTTGAAAGCACCTCTAAAGAAAAGAGTAACCAGTGAGGAAACATGACAGACTCCAAAACAGCATGGGGCCATGTACGATGTAAACTACCATCCCAAATTTAACAAGTTGGTTCTAGAACACTGGAAGTTATTATGGACTCTGTAAATTGTAACACACCAGCTATAACCAGTCTCTTCTTCAGAAAAAAGATCACCTCTTTGTAAACCCAGGATAATCAGAATTATATGTGGCTGAATTTCCATAAACCTTACTCAAGATTGCTGTAGTTTTAGTCTTGATCATTCTCAACTGCAAATACGTACTTCCAGTTTTTATCGTTAAAGGAAACATCTGTATAAAAAACCGCAGTGTACAGAACTGCATTTATACACCTGGGGGTGCAAGGGAAGCTCAGGAAAACAGTACTGCAAACCAGTTAGAGAAGTATTATTTTTAAAGAACAAGTCAGAACGTGAGTTTCTAATGTTGATGGCAAACAGATATTCATTGTTCAAAATAAAGCTTGAAGAACTTAAAAAATCAGTCCTAAACTATATTTACTGTCAACCCAAGGATCTAATAACCTGTTAAAATATTCTAGCTACATCTGTTCTTGTGGCTATGTATAAAATCTGCAACTGTCAAGATTTCTTCTCTGACGCTTCAGAATAAGAATTTGTTGAATTCCTTGCCAACTTGTAAGCTTTGGTTTTATTTTGAAAGAAAACGTGAAGATTTGATCACAAATTTATGAATCCAATATAGTCATAGCCTACTATCAAGAGGTCATTGGCTTAGCAGACATAATTACTATAGTGTAATCAACATAATAATTTACTATCAATTAACCAACTGGGAACTATCTAAAACTAGCATCTAACAGGGAAGTGGGAAGTAAAAGGAGAAAAATGAAAAGACAGGTTTAAGCTTTTTTTTTTTTTCATTTCCATATCTCTACCTGATGTTTTGAACTTCTAGAAGAGTTACAGTGACTATGTCCTGGTCCTTGTCCGCTAACTAACATCTGTATCCGTTACGAATCAGTTTGGATTGATTGGTTATCTCCATGTTTGCTGAGTTATCTTTAATTAGATGCCACACACTGTGCTTTACCTTAATGGGTGTTAGGTATCTGTGTCTTCCTACAAGTATTCTTGAGCTTTGTTGTGGGATACAGTTAATTTCCTTGGAAACAGTCTGGTCCTTCTGATGCCTGCTATTGTGATTTGTTCCCCGGGTCTGGAGCAGGGCTCACTCAAGGGCTAATCATACCCCTTCCCAAGAGCTCTTCCCAATGTCCTGTGAATTGCATGTTTTCCCACTCTGGCTGTGGGGAACAGGCATGTGTCACCAACAGAACTGTTAACTAGGCCTGTGTGGTTCTTTCCCTCCTGCCCTGGGGAGTCCCCCTCATGGGCATTATCAGTACTCTGCTGGCTATTCTCCGGGATTCTTTCAGACAGCCTTCTCCTCTCTGGTACTGTGTCCGATGGACTCTAGCAGCCTCGGGCTCCCAGATTCTGGGGGCAATCAGGGGCCTCACTGTACCTGTTTCCTGTCCATCAACGATCACTGCTCTTCTCTGCCTGATGTCCAGGCTCTTAATATGTGTTGCGTTGTCTGGATTGTATCAGGTGGGAGAGTAAATCTGGTCTCTGTTACTCAAGTCATCTTGCGTAGATCCAGAATCTATTCTTTTTGTCAAGCATTGCCTGAGGGAAAGTTCTCCCCATCCACTTTCCATTCAGCATCTTAAACGGACTCCACTGCAAAACCTCAGAAGCCAGTTACTGCCTTCCTGCCTAGCTCCTATGGATCAGGTACTTTGGATTTTCTCTTCTGGTTCCTGAACCATCTTCACCCTAGAGAATGTCACTGGTTTCCTCTGTTCTAGTCCCAGCAAAGCCAGGCCCGTGTGCTATGGCTGTGCCCAGGCTCCCAACGCCGCCATCCCCCACCTTCGGAAATGGGAAGCCCAGGTCAGACCTACGGCTGGCTCACGACCTGTCCAGGTTAGTTTGGACAGTCATTTCCTGAAGCTCAGGAGTTGGGAAGATTATTCTCTAGACCATAAACTAGACAAATACCACTAAATGTAGGTCATAACATCACAAGTACATCTCTTACAGTTGGCTTGAAAGATTTTCTAAACTTTGCCTATAAAGTTTACACGCTGCCAAAAAAAAAACAAACAAACAAAAAGAAGCATTAGCTGCGATGAAGTGAAAGGAATGACTCTCAAATTATGCAGGATTGCTAAATCTCAGCAGAAGGGTAATCTTCCCCCACCTACGATAGAGTTTCTAGGAGCGAACAATCAAGTTTCAAAGTCTGAATCTGTGAAAAATGTTTCTAGATTTTAGCTTGTCCCTAAGCAGATCTCAAGTCCAATGGAAGGCTGTGTTCAAGTTATGAGTCATTTACAATTAAGCTGAATTGCTTGTTAAAAGCACTTTCTTCTTCAAGACGTAGCTATTTTCGGAGTAACTCTGACGTATGCCATGTGCTGAAGAAAACAAAGGATCTAGAAGTCTGGAAGTAAGAAATATTTTAAATTAAAAAAAATACATACTTATTTTTGAAACAGAACGTGAGCAGGGAAGGAGAGAGAGGGAGACACAAAATCTGAAGCAGGCTCCAGGCTCTGAGCTGTCAGCACAGAGCCAACATGGTACTTGAACCCACGAACTGTGAGATCATGACCTGAGCCAAAGTTGGACACTTAACCGACTGAGCCAGCCAGGTACCCCAGAAATAAGAAATATTTTAATAAAATTATGCACTTGTGTATGAGTTTTAAGGATAATTATTATGAAAGAATTTCAATAAGCATTCGGAAGAATATTATGGTGGTGCTGGAAAGATAAAAAATTCAGAAGGCTGAGATTCCACAATTGTTTTTAGCTCCACTTTCTCATTTACCTAAACTTACCTACTGTTCATGATTCAGGTGTTTTGGTCCCTACTGTTCCATCTGCTTGGCACTGTGTAATCCCAGATCCTACATGGCTGCCTTCTGCCGCCTTCTTCGTCAGGTCCCAGTTTCTTCCAATCCCACAGAATCATTAGAACTTACACTTTATTACACATTTGTCACTTAACCCTGACCCCCAAATGGAAGCTGACTGCCAAATCTCAAGTCCGTCTTTGTAACTGCCAGCAAGACGAACGCGGGTAAATGGTTTTAAGTTCTTTGTTTTGCCTCACACACAAAATACTAACTCTTGTCAACTCAAGTAAAAAAAGGAAAACAAAAACAAAATATTAACTCTTCTTACTTGATGATACTTCCTACTGCAAGGCATCCATGGGTAGGGGTGTACGGCTAACGCATCTTCTGAATTGTCTGACAACCCGGCCACTGCTATGGGTACCTGTCTTCTGCCTATACCCGCATCCTGTCCTCTATGAACTGTTTTACTACTTCTCAAGGCCCTACTGATACAGTAGTATCAGTTTGTATGCAAAAGTTATTAGAAAAGCTATTTACGGGTATTTTCTATGATATGTATATTGTTCCTTGTATGTCGCTCTCATTAAATAACCAGCTGAAGAACGATGTCCTTCTTTATAGCAGAAATACCTGGGTTAAACCATCAGATGTTTTTCAAGGGTAGACAAGAGCTAAGGGAGCTTCCCTAGGAGTGCTCTAAAGCGGTATGCGTCCCCTTGCTCAGGGTGAGAATCCCTGCCACAGCAAGCCACCATTACTGCTGGGAACAGGCTGTGTCCTCCCCTTACACGGGGCGGGAATCTATTCTGTGCCGGGAAGGCACGTCACATGTATGACAAAATAGCCCCTCTCCATTCTCAACTACGGATGCACGGATATCAACACCTGGGACTGAGTTTGTTCTGACTTAAAAGAAAAAAAAAAAAAAGATAAGTTCGTGGAGACTGGAGACCTTGGCTCTGAGGCTGGCCCCCAAGCAGCCAGGTGACTGCCTGGACCTCAGTTTCCTTCTCAGCGCCAATCTTTGCTGCCCTGCCCACTCCACCGGCTCTGACCTAAGACATAAGCGGAGTGACAAAATGCACCAGCGCCTACTGCAGAGGCGGGCGGCACTGGAGGCATGTGAGAAGTGATCCTTCACCCCTGTTCTCCCCAGCACAACCAGTTGTGTACCCCGGACTTTCTGGAAATCTGTAAAGCATGCAGACAATTTAAACACACACACTCACACTGTATAACCCATCTTTTGTATCATACATTATCTTCTTTTGAACAAGAGAAGTCATTAGTTTAGGTTGTAGGGCATCTTGTTAAAAAAAAAAAAGGATGGTTCTTTTTTAATTTGTGTTTATTTTGAGACAGAGAGAGAGGCACATGCATGTTAGCGGTCAAGGGCTGAGAGAGAGAGAGGGAGAGAATCCCAAGCAGGCTCCCACTGTCAGCTCAGAGCCTGACGCAGGGCTTGAACCCATGAACCATGATACTGTGACCCGACCCAAAATCAAGAGACCAACACTTAACCCACTGAGCCACCCAAGGGCCCCGGAAGGAGGTTTATTTTTAAGAAACTCTTCCCTGTGGATCAGATAACTTTAATTTGGGCGGCAGAGTATTTGAAAATGTCTCAAATGGTGTTATATAATATAGAAAAACACCAAGTCGCAGAATTTTAGTTTGTATTACACACAAATTGGTTTGTGGACCAGCAAGCTGTGAGGTGCTGAGTCAAGCACATTTCTCTACCATGGGAATTCCCAGTAGCACTGACATGTGGCACATGGCACCATACAGCCAACATGGAACAAAGTGTTTCTGGGACTCACTGATCATAGAGGGTGTCATCAGCGGTAATTTCTCAGTCCAGACTGTTTCTGAATTTTTATATTTATCAAAATACTGCACGTAAATTCCTTATGTCAAACAGGGCCCGCAGGCTTCAGTTACAATGAAGATCCGAGTTCCCTGCCTCCACTCTCTCCTATCTTTCTGTCCTGCTTTTCACAAGTGGCCACATTCCATCCTTGCAGCTATTCCTTCTGGTATTTTCCTCCATTATTTCCCAATAATACAGCAACACTGGTACTTTTTTTTTTCTATTTGAAACGCTACTTATTGATCTGCTGTGGAAGACGAGGATTAGCTCTCTTAAATCCGTTCCGTGGACCCTGCAAACATGGCCGGCTTCTCCCCCATCTTTTCAATAAGATAGATCACAATTCTGGTTTGCCCCCACGTTGGTTACTACGGAGTTTTATAAACACTGTTTATAACTGAGTCATGCAGTGTTTTACTTCTTTTCTTCTAAAACTGTGTTTTCCCTTCGTGTTAATAGTTGCCTTGTTTACCCCATTTTTAAATCACACCTATCGCTAATTCATCACCAAACACACCATCGGAGCTTATAAAATTCTCAGTATGTTCAAGCACATCAGACAACCTATTGGTTTAGTGTTCCCCCCCCCTTGGGAACATTGCTCTTGGAATCTTCCAGAAGGTTTCCGTCTTCAGTCTGGATTGCTCAGCAGGCCTGTTAAAATTTCTCTTCGCCATCCCCCTAGGCGTTCCCTTAGTTTCTCCTCTCACCTGGATGGATCCTCAACTGCAAGTTACCCCTCTTCTGTGACCGTTCCTCCTTCACCTTGGTATACTTCCTGGCTGGTGGAGCGTCCTCCTGCGTTTCCCGACACAGGGTGTGCGTGAGCGAAATCTGAGTCCTTGGCTGCCTGGAAAGGCCTATTTCCTTGCACTAATGTTGCTAAGTAAGTGTGAAGTGAACATCATTTTCCAGTTCTGGTAGTGCTACTGAAAAGCTGGAGTTCCTTTTGATTCCTGAACCTTAGTACTAAGACTTTTCTGAAGGTTTTTATGACCTCTATTCCTAGTGTAGTGAAATTTAGAAGAATGTGTATTGACAATAATCTTTTTCTACTCACATCGTCAGGTACTTCGTGGGCCCTTTCATACTTGTTCATACCCTTCAGTTCCCAACAACTGTGCTGTATTAGTTCTTTAATAAATTTGCCTTTTTTCCCTCTTTCTTTCTGAAGCTCATATCTGAAGTAGTCAGATATGAGATTCGGGAATTAATTCTCCTATTTTCTCAACATTCTTTTCCTTCCTAGCTGTATTTTTATTTTTTTAATGTTTATTTATTTTTGAGAGAGAGAGAGAGCATGAGCAGGGGAGGGGCAGAGAAAGAGGGAGACACAGAATCCAAAGCAGGCTCTAGGCTCTGATCTGTCAGTACGGAGCCCGACATGGGGTTTGAACTCACAGACTGCTAGATCATGACCTGAGCCAAAGTTGGAGCTTAACCAAATGAGCCACCCGGCACCTCAATCTTGCTGAGTTTTTAAATTTTTTTAAATTCACTTATTTTTGAGAGAGAGAGGGAGAACACAAGTGGAGGAGGGGCAGAAAGTGGGGATGGAGGACTCAAAGTGGGATCCACGCTGACAGCACAGAGCCCGATGCGAGGCTTGAACTCACAAACCATGACAGCATGACCTGAGCTATTGTCGGATGCTTAGCCACCTGAGCCACCCGGGCACCCAGCTTTTCCTGTTTTTCTAATCTCTTACACAGAAGCTGAACATTATCTCTCAATGCTTTAACTGACATTCTGTATTTCTGCTATCATATACAGTATTTCTAAGAGCTCTTTCTTGCTAATTATTCCTTTTCTGTAGCATCCTGTTCATGTCTCATAAACGCAAAATGGTCTCTTACAAGGCATTATACACTATTATTCGTTTATTTCCTATTTATTTTGCCCTCTTTCACTCTGGAAGCTTTCCTCATTTGGATACTATTCCTCAGCTGTCCATTCATGCTTAAGAGTGAGGCACGACAAAGTCACAAACACAAGTGTGGAGCTCAGCACAGGAGGGCGCAGGGTGTGGACCCCACTGTTTCATCAGGGCATGCCCCCAAACATCTACACGGCAGGTCTTTCCTCTTGGGCTGGTCAGTCTCTCAGATAAGGCCTCCAATGATCTGCACAGCGGACGAGAGTCGGGCTGCCAGAGCTCAGGGAGCCACTGAGGAAAGAGGCCTACACAGCCTTACCGTCTGCTCTGCGGACATTCACTTAACCCCACTGTTTTCAAAATTCAGTTGACCATTACACAACACAGGTCTGACTGGCACACATCCACTTAGACGCAGATTTTTTAAAATAAATACAGTATAGAACTGTAAATGTCTCTTCCTTATGACTTTTTTAAAAAATCTTTATTTCTTTATTTAGAGAGCATGAGCAGGAGGAGGGGCAGTGGGAGGGGGAGACAGAGAAATCGTAAGCAGGTTCCACGCCCAGCTCTGAGCCCGAGGTGGCGGGGCCAGATCTCCCGAACTGTGAGATCATGCCCTGAGCTGAAAGTAAGAGGGGTTCCTTAACCGACTAAGCCACTCAGGTGCCCCCCACTTATGACCTTCTTAATAACATTTTTTTTCCATCATCTACTTTATTATAAGAAAACAACATAGAATACCCATAAACAGGCACGCCCGGGGGCTCAGCTAGTTAAGTGTTGGACTCTTGATTTTGCCTCAGGTCATGATGTCACAGTTCCTGGGATGGAGCCCCCGTTTCAGGTTCCAAGCTGGGAGAGGAGCCTGCTTGGGATTCTCTCTCTCTTCCCTTCCCTTTGCCCTCCCCCACTTACCACGTGTTCACCTCCCTAAGAATACTAATAATACGTGTAACATAAAAAATGTGTGTTAATCAACTGTTTACGTGATCAGTTAAGGGTTCTGGTCAACAGTAAGCTACTAGCAGTTAAGTTTTGGGGGAGTCAAAACTTATACCTGGGTATTCAACTGTGTGGGGGGTTGGCACCCCTGATCACCATGTTGTTTAAAGGGTCAACTGTAGCAAAACCTCTGCCTGTCCTCAAACGTGTCTAGATTCTTAAGTGTGGGGTCCCTCAGGTACAGCGTCACGTGGCTTGATGAGCTGGGGCTGGGGTAATCATGAGGCTGAGGAGAGGGTCAGGGGTATCCTCCCCATATGTGTACTTCCGACACACGGTGCCTTCACTTCATGAGCCTTTCTAGAATCCCATGGGGCACACCAGATGCTTCACGCCTGAGCCCCTCTATACCCTTCTCTGCCCCACTGTCAGCCACTGCTCATCATTTACCTTCCATCTTCCAAAATGTTGACAACATCTCTCATCTACCGCCATTTCCTCTTACAGTCTTTCTGTTCTTTTGAATTATGACTTTACAAAGTAAAGTTTTTGTAAAGCTACAGTGAAAATAAGTAATGGTGTTCAACCCCTTGTGTTAAACAAAGATGTGTGTCAATCAAAACTACTCTGGGGTCATCAGAGCAGCCTTCATCACATCCCCAGTTCTGATACCTCAAGACTGAATAGGTGTAACCAAGAAAGAACCTGAAATATAAATAAAACATCTCCGAATAAAAAATGTTGTACAAACAAACTGCATTTCTGTTAATAATCTTGAATTAAAGCCATAGTAATCATCCTTTCAGGGTTAAAAAAATAAGACTTTAAATCACAAGGCACTGTCACTAGACATTTAGATACAAACTACTTCAGCATTAGTAAATAGTTTATAAAGATGCTATTAAGTATTAACAAATATCTGTATATATAATCTTTTTTAGACAAAGTCTTGGAAACTCAAAGTTAAACTTCTCATCTTTGAGATTTCTCACCAAAACACTTAGTTAACTGTTAAGACATTTTACATTAACTTAATGCTGTCCTTGAGAAATAGAAAGTAAACTTTCTAAGTTTCAAAAATTCGGCCTGTCAGAGTATTAAATATTTACCATTATTTTCCCTGTAGATTTCAAGCCACTGATTATAAATCCGAGTCCTCAACAGGCACGCTATTTTTTCTTATGTATTTCAGAGTAACAGGCACTTACCAATGAAATCTGTTTATCACACCTAAGTTCATTAAAAAGATGTCATTTTTGTTTAGAAGTCTTTCAAATGTTAGTCAAGAAGGTTCCAGATTAAGGAAAGCTTTACTACAGGACAACACACAAAGGAAAGACTGGCTTGGGCCCAAGATGGTAACCGACGGAAGTCAGGACTTGGGTCCTTTCACCCTATCCCTACTACACAATTCGACCTCTTGAAAGACAAATACTCTGTCATTTAAATTACGTGACATGTATCCATTCAGGGCACTTTGGCTTTCACTTAAATTACAGGCAATGTCACTCTGCAAAGCACTAAAGTTAATTTTCATTTTATAATATGTTATAATGCATTAATCAAAATACACTTGAGTCACTTGGTGAAAGTGAAGATATAAAATATCATAGTTCCAAAGCGTACTTTTTTCTATCTAATCACAACTGATGAAAACCTGAAATTTAACTTTACATATTAAAGTATCACATAGCACGTTTCAAATAATCAAACTTAACGCATATGGATTAAAAAACCCACAATACTCATATAACTTTTGTGTTCAACTAGCTGAGAGACATAACTGGCGTGAAAATATGGACTACCCATCCATTCACAGTTGTACAAGTACTCATACAAGCCAGCCAGTGCCGGCCGCCTGACTTGGCACTCGTCACATGCCGGGCGTTACTGTAAGCACTATACCAACGGACTCCTTAAAACAACCCCGTACTGTCCAATTATTTCCCCCATTTTACAGATGGGGAAGCCATGTAACTCCTAGGATCACATGACCTGCACCCAAGCTGACCAACTTCCTGCATCAAAATTCAAAGCCTTCCTACTATGCTCTTTGAAATTTATGTTATAAATAAACTTAATTTGTACAATTAACATCTTCATAACAGAATATTTCCCTACTTTTCCATATAAAACTGCAGATGCGCTGAACCATATCTAACTCTGCTCTGTTGTTCTTGAGGGCAAGTTCTTCATCTCTCATGTCCCCCATGCTTCGGGCTGAAACCCCCTGGGTCCCAGTGCTCACCCACTCATTCCAAAGTCCCTTCTCTGACAAGGAGGCCATATTTAATGCTGCCACCTTCACTCTGGTAATCTAAGTTGGCAAATGCAATTTACAGAACGCACCTCCAGAAAAGTTCATACACTTAGAAACGCCTGCAAACAATTTATCCACGGCCCCCTTGGGGCTCCTTTTGAAGCTCGTCCATTTAGAGCCTGCACACAACCCAAGCCCATCCCCACCTGGTTGTCTCTCAAAAGGACTCTCCCTGAACTGCCCGTATCAGAATCATCTGGAATGCTTGTTCACAGCAAAGCTGCTGGAATGCCCTTTGGCACTGGGACGGTCCAATGATGGAGTCAGGAGTCTCCATTTTAAACACTACACACATGATTCTTCCGGCTCAATAACACTTAAGACCCATCCCTAGGAGTACAAGATCCTGACTGAAAATCTCCGAATACTCAGTTTTCATCTCTGCCCCACTGCTTGGCATTATTCTAGAGAACCATGAGAGCACTGCGACAATCTACAATACCTACGTATTATGCATATGACGCACTCCGGTGACCAGCACCTGCTACGTGTCAACAACCCACTCCTCCTATATCGCCACAGCCTAGATCCAGAAGTACTCCATTTATCAATAATCTTAAAATCATAGGGTGCTCTGCCTTTCCTCCTCGCCCTCCACGTCTGCTCTTTGACCTAAGCCCAGCTCCAACCCCATGACCTCTGCCTCCCCGCGCCTATCACAACCCCCCCACAACGCCCCCTCCCTGCTCTGCGTGGGGCAGACGGCGGGCTGTCTCAGGCACTCTACCGTGCACTCCCCGTGGACCTTCCAGCCCCGCCCCAGGTGGCACTGCAGGGGACGCTGCAGCAGGTGCCGCACACTGTCACCCTGGGGCTTCTCTCCTGTGTCCAGTTCACATCAGCCCAATGACAACAATCCTGATTATAACTCATGCTTACAGAGCACTTTCTGCACTTGATAACTACTATCTCATTTAATCCTCACAAGAACCCGACGAAGCTGGTACATTATTATCCTCGCTAGAAGCTGGAGACACGGAGATCAAATAACTTGCTTCAGGTCTCACAGCCAGAATGTGACAAAGCTGAGATTCAAACCCAATGAGCCTCCTTCCACAGCATGGGCTCTGATCCCTTTTCTTCCTGCTCTAATAATAAAGGAGGGGAAAAGAAAGAAAAGGAAAAAATGGCAGTTCCGGATATGCCACTGGGAGAAAATGAGGTCAGGGCTCCTGCTTTCTGGGAAAGCTTTCCTTGTTGCTCTGCTCCCCTCTACCTTTTTAATGTTTTTAATGTTTATTTATTATTTTTGAGGTGGGAGGGGCAGAGAGAGGGAGACAGGATCTGAGGCAGGCTCCGTGCAACGTCAGGGCAGAACCCCATGCAGGCCTCAAACTCAAGAATCCATAAGACCATGACCTGAGCCGAAATCAAGAGTTGGCCACTTAACCGGCTGAGCCACCCAGGCGCCCCAATCACCTTATCCTTGGCTTTACAGAGCTCATCTCTGTAAAATGGCAACAGACAGAGGAACCAAAATACATATGTATGTCTATGGCATGTTCTGGAAAGCTTGTTAATGAGCTTTACGTGTTTCAACCTTCGTCTTTCATGAGCCCAAACTTATACAGAACAGAACGTAAAATGAATACTGTTGAAACCCATTTTTCAAACTCACCTCTTCTTTTTCTTGTAATTTTCCAATTGTCGGGACTGCATATGTTTGTATCTTTCTAATTCACACTGTCCACATAAATCCTCCAGATTCAGCAGGTGGTTTTCTACTTCCTCAAAGCTAGCCTCTAAATGAGCTGAAAGTACATAAGGTCCAAAGGGAAAAAACAAAAACAAAGAAACAAAAATAAACATAAAAAATCAGAATCCTCGATCATGGAGAAAAGAAAAAAAATGACCAAAAGTTAGAAGTCAAAATTGGTTTGCATTTATTTAGTATTCTTTATTAAGCTTTCTTGAAGCAAAATAAAATACACTGACCAACTTTAAAATATACTCCAAATTATTTTGAGCTCCTTCCTGTATTTCAAACATCTTCAAGGTGTAATTTTCCAAAATATTTTACGTATGCTATTAACCAGGATGATGAGGAAACAGAGCATTGTGATTAATCTAATGCGATATCCTAACGATCCCATATACCGCATGTGAATCATCAATTTTCAAATGAGAACATAGCAAATTATAATTAACACACGTTATACCAGACATAATTTAAAATTTGAGGCTCTAAGTTACTTGAGCAGAGCACTGTTTTGCCTTGGCAAATGACGTACGTCAATCTTCACAAGTCACTGCAGAGAAGGTGCGGTCACTCAGTGAGCCCGGGTCACGGGCGGTGGGGAAGAGACAGCTCTGCCCACCAGTCCACTGGTCTCTGGCTTTACTGGCACATGGAGATCATGCAGTCAAATCCTTCATTTAAAAGATTCAAGACCAAAGGCTGCAGAAGTTAATTCACTGCCTGGCGCAAGGTCACCTAGCTACTGAAGGGCAGTCGGGAATCAAAACCGAGTCTTTCTGACACAACAATCATTTTGAATTGATGGGGGGAGTGGGGGGCAAGTGAACCAAGACTTCGCCGCTGTAGAAGGGAGAATCGGCCGGCCTCTCAGACAGCAGGCAAGCCTCAGAGGCCAAAGATTCTAGCACGCAAACAGCACTGTGGGCATTTGCCAAACACCATGTGTGCCAGATACGGGGGTACAAAGATGAAAAAGAGAGTCCTCGTGCCCGTCAGCTTGAAGTAGAGGGGACGCATGTTTCAGAGACAACACAGGCTGTCAGAGCGAGGCATGCAGTGCTCGGGGCCCTCCAAAGCGCGGCATCTACCACAGAGTGAGGAAAGGTCCAGCAGGAGCCCATTCGCAGCCCTGGAAGTCACGGCCCCCCAGTGGGGAAGGGAAGGCGCAGCAGACAAGGAGCAAGCTGGCTGTGCCCTTGCAATCACGGTGCATCTACTTCCTTCACGTGGCCGCGAGATTTCCGCATGACTTTCCAAATTAGCTCCTTTAGCATCTGGGTTGGGAGCAAACTCCTCAAATTCAACCTGCAGTTCTAAGTTTATTAAGTTGCAAATTCTGGCCTGTTTGTGTCATTAATCTTTGATCCGAAGATCTGACTAAATAGCTACGCTATCTATAAAACCTCCTTCCTCTTCTATTTGGTAGGGCCTAGGGCTTAAAGACATGGATTTGGGGGGAAAATAAAATTTTACTGAAAAGTACAAATGTGATCACAGTTCAGCATTCCTCCTCAAAGACATTTTAGGTTCTGACTTACATTGATAAATTGTAAGCCACTGGGAAGTGTGCAAAGGACTGAAGGTAACGCAGTTGGTAACAGTGCTGAATCTACCTTCAGGGGCTACCGGACTGTTAATACGTATGATTACGGGAAGCCTAACCTTGAACAACATGCAAATCAAAGTGTCAATCATGAGGAGTTAAATCTAAGATTTTTAATAATGATTTGAGCAGTACATAGTGAGTTTACAAGGGGGGGTGGCGTGGGGGAAACAGGCAAAATAATGTAATTATAGTCATTGCTGTTTAGATTATTTCTTGTTATTACACTAAATGGAAAAATCAGAAGGACCCTAGTGTCAGAGCTGGTACTACTGAAGAAGCCGTATTCAGCTCATTCTGTTATATCTGGCTTGACAGGGTCTTAAAAGGGAATCATACCTAATAGGATTATTTAAACAGGCTATTTCACTTTGATTAGTGATTAAGAACTAGTATAATTAAATTTAATATGGAATCCATTTAACTCTAAGCTACTTGGTTCCTGCAGTACTGTGCACGCTACTTTGACATCCTTGGCTTACAAGGGACTGGTTAGGAGCAGGACTTTGAAGTACAGCTCAGAAACCCAGCTCTGTTCCTTACAGATGAGCGGAGCTATCTCATCAGTGAAAAAAGGGCTAACAGTTCACATCTTGCAAAGATGTCAGAAGGGTCCAATGGGGCAAGGTATATAAATACTGTATACTTACAAATAACTATAAATACAAAGTATACCTAACTTAGCATTTGACGGTAACTTAAAATTGACTATAAAAACTGCAGAGAAAAAAAGCTGTATAAAAATTAGCTAAGTTTTGTAACTGTCACTTAAAACTAATAATCTTGTAGACCAGTAATGATCATGTTAAAACACCTATGGATCTAACAGACCAAAAAAAGAAAAAAAAAAAAATCAATAAAACTTTCATTTTTTTCTAGCAAACTTAAATAACTATAAATTATACTCAAAACCATGGTGTTAGACTTAAGATCCCTTATAAGTGAGAAGGATTAAATTTCAAATGATTTTGCTAAAAAGAAAATAAGTAATGGAATCAATAATTGTTCTATATTTAAAGATATATATATATATATACACACACACACACATATATATATATATCTTTTTTTTGTTTTTGACAGCTGGCAATTTCTGTTTAGAGTCTAGCTCT
Organism: Proteles cristata cristata; assembly: GCA_017311185.1. NCBI lineage: Eukaryota > Metazoa > Chordata > Mammalia > Carnivora > Hyaenidae > Proteles > Proteles cristata. Next base: position 1,703,735 of record JAESUZ010005517.1, read on the forward strand.
GTTGGGTGGCTATAGAGCTAATGAGGCTGGGAACCTGAATGACATGACTTGACCCCTAGGCAGGCCAATTAATTTCTCATGGAGAGATATTCCCTTCTAGATACATACGAAACTTGCTACCTGAGTTCATACTTGGGTTAATAAAATGGCGACCAAGTGAAACGTGACTGACTTAGTACCAACCTGAAACTGCTAAACTGAGAAACAGACAGACCATATGTCCTTCCTAATTGGCAGACAGCATCCTGTTGTGCTTCTGAATCATCTACATCTAAAATACTCGGGAGACTCAGTGGCCATTTTACTGCTACCATCAAATCCATATTTATGTTCTCTCCTTTGGAAAGTTAAAGGCTCCTGAGTACTTTAAGAATCCAGCTTAACTCCTTACCTTAGTATTCAGAAACCTATACCCCCCCCCGCCCCGCACCCCACCCCTGCAAGGCCACAGCCTCTTTTCCAATGTCACCACTACTTCCCTTCAGGAGCGCTCATCAATCACTCCAAGACGGTGGAGCATATTCCTGTCTCCCTGACCCCACCTGCCCCCGAGATGCTTCTGCTTGTCTCCACTGCCCAACCCCGTGCTTTTTCAGGCTGGAGGGTGGGGGATGAGGGGGTGCTACCCCTCCTCTGGGCTGCACAGCTCTCTCCCTCTTCTGAGCTTCCACACATCTTTGACTTTTACACAGAACTTCTATTCTGACTCATATTATACAGCCATTTGTGTACTATCCTCTCTCAGTGGTTCAATCAATGAGGGTCTTAAAGGTAATAATCATGTTTGTACCTTTATATCCGTGTATAAGGAGATTCAACTAAGAATGATTCTATCCCACTAAAGCATAAAATAATAACCAAAAAAGCAAATGGCTGACTCATATTCATCTACCTTAAATATTAGAAGGTTATGCTAAATTTTGTGAAAGAGTAAGTTCAACTTGGGCAGAGGACTCAGAAAACATTAGACAACATGACAATACTTTGTTACTGGTATGTCACACAGGCCCAAATCAGTGAGCTAAAGCTGTAGAAGCAATGGAAAATTTCCACGTTAATTCTTAACAGGCCTGAAATCAGTAACCAAACACAGACCCACTGTATGGACAAAAAATACATTTTTCTTCCCTATTAAAAACTTCCTAAGAACCCCTGTGATAATTACGTCCTCTGAGTATCTCCTACCACACCTCAATGGCCGAAGTCGAACGCCCCTGTCACAAGCTTCTCCTTTCCCATCACGGGATGAACCACACGCAGAACGCAGGTACCTAAAAGCACTAGCAGGCCTCCACGGCCACGAACATACCTTGACGAGAAGCTCAGACTTGGCCGTTTTGCTCGCTGTAACGATAGCCTGTGTCTCATTTGGTGACGAGTGAGAAAGACAGGCGGAGTGTTCCCGTGAAAAGCCGTGCGGGAAGGCCAGACAGCTGTGCAGGAAAGGGCCTCACTAATCGTTTGTGAGGACACGGTCCCAGGGGAAGAGCGAGTCTGTTTAGAATTTTCCTTCATGCCATTTGTCCCAAATACGTCTTATCTGCGGCGTAACCACTGATACACGAAAGACGGGCCGGCACACTCAAATTATTTCACACTTAATGAGTACTTTTCTAATAAACGTATTAGCCTCAAGGAAAGAGGAAATCTGTGGTTCCAAACCCAGAGGTCACAGGGACCAGGTACTAGAGAGACTTGAAAGATTTTCCAAATGCTTCCATTACTCTTTTACGTACGAAGATAGATAATACAGCAGTGACGGTGTGGCAACGAGCCACTTTCAGAAGTGCATTAACTTGCAAGAGCCATCAGGGAACAAACGAGGTCTGTGGGGGGCACAAAAAGGTGTCTGAAAAGAGTTAATGTGCCTCTAGAACGGTCTAATCTCAGAAGGCAACCTGGACAAGGAAACAATCTAAGTTCACACAACACTTGCAGCTGTGGCAGTCTTCATGCCAGACGCCCTCTCAACTTGTACAAAGCAAGCAAAACGAGACCTATCAAGTTAGGTCGGAGCAAAAGAAAGACAGAAGCTCAGTACATGCCTGTCACTCTCTTACAGCACTTCGTTATCGAAGAATTCACAAATTCTTCGGGACGAGGAGAACAGTATTTGCAAAGTAGGTCACCTAAAATAAACCAAGCAACAGTACAAACTCTGTGAGCCCTTAAGATTTTAAACGTCAATAAAGGAATAGGGTTAGGCTTCCCTCTAGTGGGAGTTCAAGAGAATTAAAAAAAGACGTTTCACACATTCTACGGGTTTTACCTCAGAAGGTCGTGCAGGGAATCTGGGTGACAACACTCCATTTGTCTCTTTGCACACAATCTTTCAATGTTCAGAACACTGCCCTGTTCATCTACCACATTTCATGCTGTGACTTTGCATTCTACACAATTTTACAGAACAAGCTAAACTGCATAACATCCATCCAAACTCTTCTGTCAAAGAACAGTGGTCTCGTAAATTTTCACAGGCTAGAGAGACTTCCACTAGAACATCCTTATCTTTTATTTTTTTAATGTTTATTTATGAGAGACAGAGAGAGGGACAGCGTGCGCGTGAGCGTAAGAGCAGGGTAGGGACAGAGGGGAGGGGGAGAGAGAATCCCAAGCAGGCTCTGTGCTGTCAGCACACAGCCTGACACAGGGCGTGATCCCATGAACCATGAGATCACAGCCTGAGCCGAAATCAAGAGTCGGATGCTTAATCGACTGAGCCCCCCAGGCTCACCCCTAGCAAGTCAGCATCTTGATGGGGGACACCCAGTCTTGTCCAGTGTTGTCTTCCCAGAGCCTACAGAGAGCCCGTGACTCACAGTAGATGCCTCATGGGTACTAAGCACAGAGCTGAGTACTCCAGTTACATCTATGATCTCATTCACCCCTCTGCCCGTCCTCTGAGGCCGGTACTCTCACTCTTCCTGCGGATGAAGAAACAAGTTTGGAGCAGCCAAGAAACCTGCATGGGGTCTCACAGGAAGCTGTGGGATTGGGATCCGAACCCAGGTCCGAGACCAGCCCCGAGCCCTTACTTTTCAGGACCCAGCAGGTCTTTGTCATTTCTTTTGTAAATGACAGACTACCAGTAATTATTACATGGGCTTATGTAAGACAAAGGGATCACATTCCATTTGAAAAAAAAAATGAAGGAATTATCCATTCTTACTTCACAATTCCCAAGGGATCATGTAATCAGGAGTCATATTTATTAAGCGTAGGGGAACGCAGCTAAACACATCATCAAAGGTTCAAATCGCTCACATCACGTAAGTCTGTTACTCCTTAATGAGCAGCTCTAGATGCCCTAGAGAGCGAAGCAAGATTACAACAAGGGCTGTGTGGCCTGGACGATGGAGGGACCGAGAAGATGTGATGTTAGATCTGACAGCGACACAGCACAAAGTTCAAAGAAGTTAGGGGAACCCTGTGACTGTACACAGGTCAGTTACGCCTTCTTAGTTCTTAAAACTTTTTTATTATTGCTCAACTATAAAGCTTCCTAATATATCAAAGTGTTCAGGTGATAAGAGATATTTTGAGGCTATCAAAAAATAAAAGAAGCCAGTAATATATGAGCAAACATTTAAAACAGCAGTTCCAATATCTAAGAATGATACATACGCTCCTTAAAATGACTTCATAAAATACCTTAATGATAAAGATACATGTTTCACAATTTAGCCCGTCAAATGGGGCTTTAAGATAGTTTCCTATTGTAAAGAATGTCAGCACCGGGGTGCCTGGGTGGCTCAGTCAGTTAAGCATCCAGCTTTGGCTTAGGGCATGATCTAACGGTTCATGGGTTCAAGCCCTGTGTCAGGCTCGGTGCTGACAGCTCAGAGCCTGGAGTCTGCTTCAGATGCTGTCTCCCTCTTTCTCTGACTCTCCCCTGCTCACGCTGTCTCTCTGTCAGAAATAAATAAAACATTAAAAAAAAAGAAAAAGAAAAAGAATGTCAGCACCAATTCCAAGAAGTTTAAGTTGCTTATCTAAAAGTCTCAATGTCAAAACACTCTCTGTGGCCAACAACTCTAGACCAACAAACTCTAGGCCTCTGGACTCAGATTTGACCAGCTGTCTGTTCCAGTCGGTCCTTCATTAGTAAGTATAAGTATCAGATGAATGACAGCAATACAGTAAAAACCAAAGACAGCAGGCTTCAAATGCTAACAGTAATTCAGACTGGCAGTATATGTAAAACCCAACCACATAGACTTCAGAGGTATCTTCTAAGCAAGCAGAATTCACTCTTCAAAAAGACCTCAATGCAAGCACAGCATATTTTATTGAGCTTCACTTTATTGTGCTTTGCAGATACTGTGTTTTTGACCAACTCAAAGTCTGTGGCAACCTTGCTTTGAGCAAGTTTATTGGTGCCAAGTTTCCAACTGCATTTGCTCACTTCATGTGTCTGCGTCACATTTTGGTACTTCTTGCCATATTTCAAACTCTTATTATTACTGTGGTGATCTGTGACCAGTAATCCTTGATGTTACCATGGCCATTGTTCTGGGATGCCACGAACCACACCCATAAGACAGCGCACCTAACAGATCAATGTCATGAGTGCTTTGACTCCCCGCCAATTGGCCTCCCTTTTCTCCCAGAAACAACAACATTGAAATGAGGCCAATTAGTAACAGTGCAATGGCCTCCAAGCATTTGAGTGAAAGAAAAGACTCACATCTCTGGCTTTAAATCAAAAGCTAGAAAGGATGAAGCTTAGTGAAGAAGCCATGTCAAAAACTGAGATAGGCTGAAAGCTGGGCCTCCTGCATCAAGCAGTCAGCCAAGTAGGGAACGCAAAGAAAAAATTCTTGAAGGAAATGAAAAGTGCGACTCTAATGAACCCATGAAAGACAAGAAAGTCAAACAGTCTTATTGCCCACAGGGAGAATGTTTTAGTGGTCTGGACAGATCAAATCGGCCACAGCACCCCGTAAGCCAAAGCCTAATTCAGAACAAGGCCCTGACTCTCCAATTCTATGAAGGCTGAAAGAAGTGAGGAAGCGGCCGAAGAAATGTTTGAAGCCAGCAGAGGCTGGCTCATGAGGTTTAAGGAAAGAAGCCATCTATCTCCATGACACAAAAGTACAAGGGGTGCAGCCAAGTACCGATGTAGAAGCTGCAGCACGTTCCCCAGAAGATGTAGCTATGGTAGTTACTGGTGGTGGCTACGATGAACAGCACACTTCTAATGGAGATGAGGCAGCCTCCTACCGCAAGAAGATGCCACGCAGGACCTTCAGAGCTGGAGAGGAGAAGCCAATGCCTGGCTTCAAAGCACAGGCTGACTCTCTGGTTGGGGGTAACGCTGCTGGTGACTTTAAGCTGAAGCCAGTGCCCATTTACCTGAGCAAAAATCCTAGGGCCCTTATGAACGGTGCTAGATCTACTCTGCCTGTGCTCTCTAAAGGGAACCGTAAAGCCTGGATGACGGCACATCTGTTCACAACATGGTTGACTGAATATTTTAAGCCCACTGTTGAGACCTATTGCTCAGGGAAAAAAAGATTTCTTTCGAAATATTCCTGCTTGGTGACAATGCACTTGGTCACTCAAGTGCTCAGATGGAGACGAAGAAGGAGATCAATGCCGTTTTCATGCCTGCCGACACAATATCCGTCCTGTAGCCCATGGGTCAAGGAGGAATTCTGACTTTTTTAAGAAATCCACTTCATAAGGCAGTAGCTGCTATAGACAGTGATTCCTCTGATGGATCTGGGCAAAGCAAATTGGAAATCTTCAACAAAGAACTCAGCCTTCCAGATTCCACTACGCACATTCAGGATTCACTGGAAGAGGTCAAAATGTCAACATGAATAAGAATTTGGAAGAAAGTAATTCCAACCCTCATGGAAGACTTGGGGGGGGTTCAAGACTTCCGCACAGGAAGAAACTGCAGATGCGGAGCAAGGGAACTGAAATCAGCAGTGGAGCCTGGAGACGGGACTGAATGGCTGCCGTCTCGTGATAAAACCTGAGGAGGAGATGCTTCCTAGGGATGAGCAACGAAAGCGGTTTCCTGAGTTGGAATCTACTGCTGGTGACAACGCTGGGAAGGTCACAGAAAAGACAACAGAAGATTTAGAAGACCACATACACTGGGGCAGCAGGTCTGAGAGGACGGGCTCCAATTCTGAAAGAAGTTCTACTGTGGGTGAAAGGCTATCGAACAGCATCACCTGCTAGAGAAATCATTCGTGAAAGGAAGGGTCAACCTATGCCACAAACTTCCTTAATGTCTTATTTTAAGAACCTGTCACGGCCACCCAACCTTCAGCAGTCCCAACTTGACCGTCAACATGGAGGCAAGACCCACCAGAAAAATTATGACTCACTGAAGTCCCCCAAGTGACAGCATATTTGAGCAAAAGTATTTTTTAATTAAGGTACATACACTATTTTTTTAGACACGAATCTATTGCATACTTAATAGACTAGTGTGTAAACATAACTTTCATATGCACTGAGAAACCAAAAACTTCATTCGACTCATTTTATTACAATATTTGCTTTACTGAGGTGGTCTAGAAGCAAACCCCCAATGTCTGAGGTATGCTTGTATATTCTATTTTAAGAAAGACTTCTATAAACTGCATTTCCCAAGCAGGATTAACTACGAGAATAATTAGAGTTGCAGCAAAATGCACTTAATCAGGAAAGTGCTATCGAACAAAGAACATCTATAAACAGAATGTACTCCCGGCTAGGAAAAAAAAGGAAGGGAGGTTATCCTGTCTGCAGAGACATCCACAAGCAATTTACAGCAAATGACTCCGACAGATGCAGGAAGATAAGCCAAAAGAAAGTGGCTAAGAAGAAAATTCCAAATATCTTGGAGACTATAGTCAGCCACCAAAGGCCGGACAAGGATCGTTAGTATCCCCACAAGAGGGAAGTCGGGCAGAGGGCAACCACAGCTATTTGACATTTCTCTTAAGACCCAGAATTGCTTTTTCATGCCCTGCCTTCAGGAATCACAAACCATCACTACCAGAAGACCTTTGCAAGAGCCAGAGCCTTAAGAATACAGTCCAGGAGGCGACTGACAGCTTCTGAAGTGTCATCCCCACTGAGCACGGCATCGCTGTGACTGGGACCCTGAATCCACATCTTATTAACTGTGACCCTGAGAGAGTCACAGGCTCTCCAAGCCTTACTTTCCTTAGCTGTCAAATGGGATAATAGCAGCTACTTTCAAAGGGTTTATGTGAGGATTAAAGACGTTTGTAAAGCACCTAACAATATCTGGCATATAACAGGTGCTATAAATGTGAACTATGGTTACCAGCAACAGCATTCCAAATACCATTCGGGTCCATTTCATCCACACACAAAAAACTGCTGTAAAATTTACTAGTGACTTGCTTTGTAAATCATTTTTGTTTTGCTTAAGAAAGGTAATACTGGAAAACAGGAAGAGATGATAAGGTATCCTCAGCTTCTTACCTGTAACACTGAATCCGGTTATTGGGCCGGGAAGTTTATCTCCCATGTAGATACTCCCTACTCTTAAACTGCACTAAGATCTGAAGCTTGGTTAGAAAACAGTGAGCCACAATACCATCCTAAAATGTGGCACTGTCAAACAAAAAAGGAGTTTTTTTCACTATAAACTCAAGAAATAAAGAATACAAGCATAATGTATCATAATGAAAACTACAAAGAAATATATAAACTTCCACGAGGTATATAAATTTAGCCAAACAGGTACCCTCATGGAGCTAATTTTCTTTCATCTCTCAAGTGTTCAAGGAGGGGGAAAAAACATATTTGAAGACATGAAGCTCTAAGAAGACCTAATTTTTAAAGCAATGACTTTCAGAGGACATTCTACAACCAGAACAAGTCACTATAACCCCTTTTCTTTTATATATTTTTACTTTTAAACAGAGATCTGATGTCACACACACAACCCTGAGACACTCTAAGAATCAACAAATTATGTTTCCTAAACTGAACTGAGGCAGAAAAGGTCAGCATATATTTGAGAAGTAATTTCTAGACTTTAAAACCACTTCCTGTCTAATCCTACTTAATCAGAACGTGAAATGAACTATAACTCACTCTTTGCAAAAAAAAAAATCATATTAACGAAGACTGTAATGTATTCTTAGAAGGCTTTGAATTCCTATCAAGTCCTGTCCAAGTTATTTTCATTCCTAAAAGTCAGACAGATACAAACGTTAACACTTACTCAGATTGGCGGTCATGGATTCTAAATCTGCTATTAAACCTGGAAGCTGCTGTAGCTGCTCCTGTAACTCGATGAGGCTCGTCTTCTTTTTCTCCCAGTGTGCGGAGAGCATCACCACCTCGCTGTCCACCAGCTGCAATATGGGAGGAAGCCAAAGCAGACTTCAGGCGCAAGGAAATGACAGCCAATGAGAGTTGCTCAACGTTAGAAAGAAAACTGAAGTTGTTTTCTTTCTTAGAAGAGAACCGACTTACTATTCAGTGTGGAAAACCTCAAATTACTGCTGGTCTCCGTGCATCTTCACCCGGAGAAGAGAAAGTTCAGAAGTGACCTTGGAAATCACTTCTAAGTACACCCTACTTTTAAGTAAACTATGTATTTGAAATCCAAATCTAGACAAAACATAAATTAAAAAAAAAAAAAAAAAAACCAACACTCACAAACCAAAAAGAAAACAGAAAGCAACCCGAAACACAATTACTGGGTAATTATTTGTTTTCCAAAAGGAATTTTTTTTAACAGAAAAGTTCCTTGATGCCTTTAGAATATATAGGATTCAGTTTACATTTAAACAGGAACGCACTGCATAAAGTAAGGTAAATAGTACGTGTCTATGAAAGAATGATTGAGGCAAGTGGTCAATTCCAGAAAAAGGTGAAGAGGATTTATGTCAACAAGGAATTCAGAGGTGAAGGGCTCCTAACAGCATGGCAGTGACATATTAGACCAGCCTAAAAGAATTCTAACTTCTTTTCCTGAGGACTGTGGCCAAAAAATGACAGTCATCAGTTTCTCCCAAACAATTTTGTTGTGGGCTTAACACGGTGGGAGAGCAGGGACTTAGAATAAGATTTCGAAGGAGCAGGCGGAGACCATCTTCTGAAAACATTGCCAGTGGTTAAGCAAGCATCGTGAAAGACCCCCACATCAGTACAGTTAACACCAAGACTGTAAAATTCATTACCTAACAGAAAATGTATTTGAATTTTGTCTGAAATCGGAGTTCATGGTTAAAAAGAGACAATTTACATATCTCAGGATTAAGATGTCTCAGGAGGTAGAACATGAGTGCAATAAATTGTTACTGACTCTCACTAAGCTAACTGAGAACTTCAGGGAAATAAAAATATCAAAACTAGATGCGAATCATTTGGACGTGGTGCTAGACTGCTTCGGTGTCTATATTTTAACATTCCAGAAATTCCCAACATGGAAACAGAAGAACTAAGTTTGACAGAGAAGTTAAAAGCCACCTGGTTTCCTCACTCTGTCCCCGGGCTCGCACGCCTGCCCCCTGCTTTTCAGCCCACACTGCAGGGAAGACCACACCACCTCTCCAGGTGGAGCCTCCACTGAGCGGGAGAGGGGACACCACACTTTACTCGAGCTGCATTGCTCATTAATTTTGTTTAGTTAAAAATGCCTATTGCCGGGGCGCCTGGGTGGCTCAGTCGGTTAAGCATCTGACTTCGGCTCAGGTCATGATCTCACGGGTAGTGAGTTCAAGCCCCGCATCAGGCTCTGTGCTGACAGCTAGCTCAGAGCCTGGAGCCTGCTTCAGATTCTGTACCTCCCTCTCTCTCTCTGACCTTCCCTGCTCACACTGTCTCTCTCTCCCTCTCTTAGAAATAAAATATTTAAAAAAAATTTTAGAAAAATGCCTATTGCCAACGAGGTTCATAAAGATCCCTAAAAGGAATCTAAGGAATACTGAGCAATGTGAATATATATAGCTGTGACGCCAGACTAAGGGAACTGAGGCTTGAAACAAGGATCTGTGTTCATAAAATTCATCCTTACAATCTTCTCCTGACCACTCCCTGTGTGGGCTATGGGGACACAACAGTGAACGAAACAGAAAATTCTGCCTACTTAATGCTGATATCCTGTAAGCAGGTCTCCCAAATTCTCTTAGCTCTGGTTTTTAAACTCTGAAGAAGAAAAAATAATTCCTATATTACAGGGCAGATTTGAGGATAAATAATATATCTTTCCAGGTATGTGGTGTATTTTTTTTTTTTTACTAAGTCTGTTAAATCTTAACTACTCTGGTTAATTAAGTGAATTTGAAAAATCTAGAACAAGTTTTTGATATCAACCACGTCTTACTGAAAATTAAAGTGCAGCATAAATATTAAAATAACTATAATCTAGTTCTTACCTTCCACAAAATTGAAAATTATATTCTGAATACAGGATATAAGAAGTATATGCAGAAAAAATATATCAGAATACACTAAAATGCCATTTTAGGAAAGAATGAGAGACTGAACCAATTCTCAGAAGTCATTATCAATAATTACGTAATAAAACTAAAACATTTTGAGCATTTTCTGTGTGCCAGGCCCTGTGCTAACCGATTCACGTGTTTTATGTCGTTTAGGGCACATGGCGACCTTATAAACTAAGCACTATTATCACCTTCATTATGCCACTTCCCCAAGGGCCACAGTGGACTGAGATCAATCCTACGGAATCTGACACTCAAGCTCAGCCCTTAGTATTCTAGGGATTGTGCTATAGGGGTATATGAGAGGAAGAAGTGAAATGCTAGCAAAAGAAAAGGTTCTAAAACACGATAAACTTGACTTCATGGTAAGAAATGATCAGGGGCGCCTGGGTGGCTCAGTCCGTTGGGCGTCCAACTTTGGCTCAGGTCATGATCTCCCGGCTCATGGGTTCGAGCCCCACATCGGGCTCCTTGGGCTCTGTGCTGACAGCTCAGAGCCTGGAGCCTGCTTCCTTTCCCTCCCTCCCTCCCTCCCTCCCTCCCTCTCTCTGCCTTTCTCCCACTCAGGATCTCTCTCTCAAAAATAAATAAAACATGAACAAAAATTAAAAAGAAATGATCACAAGAAGGCCAATTTTTCCACCTCTAAATAAACCATTCTGAATAAAACCAGATCTAACACCAGGATATCAAATTTAAGCAGGAAGACAAACCCACCGTGCTTCATTCCAAAATGCCTTCTGTTGGGCACTGAAGGGAGAATGAAGACACTGGACGAAGAACGCCAATGACCGATCAGACGGCTAATAATAGGACCCAACCGTGTATGACACGCAACTGTTCAGTGCTTTGGGGGTACAGAATTTCACGTGATTTCCAAACAACGCTGTCTGGTGAGCAGGGAAGGTGGTGTTACATATGACCTCTTATAGATGAGCAAACTCACAGCAGAGAGACTAAGGCAGGTGCCCAAGGTCAAACATCCTAGCACAGAAACTAGGATTTCCAACACGCACTTCGGTGAACTTCCTACCACAGCCACAAGAGCCAGGCGGGAACACGGAGAAGCATGTCTAATTTAACCAACTTATACTTCAAATTGTTAAACCATGAATCTTAAGGGTTCAATTTGAAGACAAGCAAGTATTTCACAAAAATAGGGATCAGAAGAAAATAATGCACCTGGAGTCTAACTTTTAAAAACTGCCCTGAGAGTCTAACCCCTAACGTCATCATTAGCTACTCATTTATATATTGCTAGAAAGAAAATAAATGTAAAGAACTTGTTAAAAAAAAAAAGTGTAGAAAAGCCTAGACAAACTACAAATGTTGATTTTCTAAGATACCATCTGAATTTTAAGACTATATAGTAAGAACTAGCTTTAAAACTTAAGATGAGTATAAAATAATGTGTCAAAAAAGACTGAATGGTTCCTAAGTGTATTTGCCCTGGCAGGTGGAAGCTGTCTGGTTCAAGGCCACCAAAGACACATGAGCGACAGTCTGACAAAATAAACTCATTATAGGTTAGCACTATGCACATTAAAGATTGACATTTTAAACATTTTTGTGTCTCAGCAATACATCAGAGGAATTTGAAATAAATTTTCATTTTTTAAAAATTGCTTTAATGTTTACTTATTTTTGAGAAAGTGCGTGTGCGTGCAAGCAGGGGAGGGGCAGAGGGGGAGGGAGACACAGAATCTGAAGCAGGCTCCAGGCTCAAACCCATGAACTAACTGTGAGATCATGACCTGAGCTGAAGTTGGATGCTTAAGTGACTGAGCCACCAGGTGCCCCAATAAATTTTCATTTTTAAAGCTGAGCATTATATTTCTGGAAAACAACAGAGGCACTTTTGATCAGATGTGGGTCTTACAATAGCTCTATGAATACGTTTAAGAACCTTAAGTAGCATGAATTCAACAACATATCTTACAGGAGATTCATTTTCCTATATATTTCATTATAAAACACTTTGTACAATCAAAAGAATTATTTGTTAAAGCTCCTCTACAGAATATGGTCTTCACTGAACACCGTGGGCCTCCCCATGCGGATTCACACAGATGCAGTAGTTCACTAATTGTCCCTGCTGTATGGTACTTGATTTTATGAATAACATTAGAATTTATTCTGTAGATGGGACTGTGTAACTGCCTAAAGTTTCACAAAATCTGCTCAAACATGCTCGTACAAATCTCCTGGTGCACACGTGCCAGGGTTCACAAATGAGTTATAGCTGTGTCCAAGGCACTGCTCTCACCTCCCAAACAGGCTCAACAGGACCTGGGGTAATCAGACTGCCCCGGCCTAGCCACCTCTGACTTCAAGGGGCCTCATCTATTTCTTACGTAATAAAGGCAAAGCCAACATTATCAGAGAAAATACGTGCCGTACCCGTGTGATCAGAGGAAAGCTTGAGCTGCAAAGCTCTGGATGTATGCCCAGGAACAGAATTGTTTTTGGAGACGTATATGCAACTTGAACTTCTACTTAGTCAACTCATGTTTTCTAACGCAATTGTGGCAATGGATTTAGTTCTAGTTGTTTGTCATCATGTTTCTTCCAAGGGAAGAAACCAGACTTTCCTCAGCCAGTAATGACCATCCACACAGACACTCGAGGCTTAAATTCTTGGTAAGCTAATGAATATGAATTTGTGGTTTCAATTTGTATTTCTTTGATCACTATTCAACGCCAAAACACATTTTCATGTGTACTGGCCATTCCTACTTTTCCCTCTGTAAAATGCCTGGTCATAGCTTTTGGACACTTTTCTATTGGGTTATCATTTTCCTGGGTTGTATATGTTGTTCATATTTTATGAACACTTGTCCTCTGTTTTATGAACTGCTTAACTTTTTCATGGTGTCATTCAATGAGTAGAAGTTTTGATAAAAACTGGGGCACCTGGGTGGCTTAGTCGGTTGAGCGTCCAACTTTCGCTTAGGTCATGATCTCGCGGTTCGTGGGTTCGAGCCCCGCGTCGGCTCTGTGCTGACTGCCAGCTCAGAGCCTGGAGCCTGTTTCAGTCTGTGACTCCCTCTGTCTCTGACCCTCCCTGCTCACGCTGTCTCTCTCTCTCTCCTAAAAATAAATAAAACATTAAAAAAAAAAAAAGAAGCTTTGATAAAAATCATTAGTATTTTTAGTCAGTGCTTTTTATGCCTTCTTTAAGAAATCTTTCTTGGGGCGCATGGGTGGTTCAGTAGGTTAAGCGTCCAACTCTTAATTTCAGTTCAGTTCATGATCTCATGATTCTTGGGATCGACCCCTGCGTCAGGCTCTGCACTGATAGCATGCAGCCTGCTTGGGATTCTCTCTCACACCCTCTCTCTCTGTGCCCCTCCCCCAACTCGTGCTCTCTCTCAAAGTAAATAAATGAACATTAAAAAGGAATCTTTCTCTACCCTGAGGTCTTAAAGGTTTTCCACTATTTTCCAAAAGATGTAATTTCTCTCTCACGTTTAACCCTCATGGAGCCAAAATTTGAATGAAGGTCTTCAACTATTTTCATTTTGGAGATTCTACCCCATATAAAAGATAGGAAAAAATGAAAGTTGTACACATTAGGAGGGAGGAAACAAAACCTACCATCTACACAAAACAACTTCCAGGCCCACATACAAATTACTGGGAAAGAGGATTTAGCAAGATGGCTGAATGTGGGATCGATACACTGCAAGTCAGATATATACTGCAGGTCTGAGTACATATATCAGGACAAAGAAGTTATTTTCTACAAAAACTTGTTAAATCCTTTTACTCTAACTGGGTGCTTAATGTTATTGAATCTCTGTACTTAAGTGTATGATATTATACAATTGGTCCATTGTATTTTCTGCATCCGATGATCATGTATTTTTCTTCTTTAATATGTTATTGTGGTCAGTTGCATTTATAAGACCGCTAATGTCAACCTTTTAATCCAGAAATAAACCAGGAGGACAGAATTGTGGGTTTTATGCATTGCTGGGCTCAGGGTGGCCACACAACCACACACTGCAGAGTGTGTGCCAAAGACTGCCTTTTGTTGATCATCTGATCTCATGTATAATTGAATATTTATATATCTACTAATACTTATCATAGGAAAACTTTATATTTAAGCTTGATACACACTTTAAAATAATGTGTGAGAAGACTCTCAAATTATATTTCAGACACCATTGTTAGAATATCACAGTCCCAAGACTGGAGGAGGAGCACATCCAGGAAGGAGATCCGTACCACCAGCTGCAGGAGGCCGTGTGACTGCTCATGAGCAACTCTCGACTAACAATTACGTTAGAAGTCTGGTCATCGGAAAACTATGCCGTAAGCACTATATTTCCTAACAGACTGCACCCAGGTATAGACACTTTGCTGGTTTTAAATATATGTAAGCAAGCTGGTTGAGGGTTTTGGGTGACACATCATAACTTTTCCAATTTAGAATCTGGGAAATAAGCTCCTTGTTGGAGTTTTCGCATGGAACATTCGACTTTCAGAAACTGAAGTGAGAGATGATGACTGTTTATTATTTTTAGATCTATATTCATGCGTGCGAGTGGACCTTAATGTCATTTTCTCATACATCCCTTGTTGGGGTTCAGTATTAAAGTTATTCTAATCTCATTAAATGAGTTGGGCACAGTTTCCTCTTTTTCATTTACCCCAAGAGTTGGTCTAACACTGAAATGGTAGATTCCCCAAGTTTGATAGAACTCTCCTATCTAACTCTGCAGTCTGTCTGAGCAGAAACAATTTTTAATCACTAATACAATTTCCTATTTCCAATCTAAATTGCTTCTAGAGTTCATTTTGGTAAAAACTTCTGAGATTCTTGGCATTTCACCTAAGTTTTCAAATTTGTCAGAGTTGTTTATAAACTCAATCTTTTTGCTCTCTGTGATAACTGGTGACGTTCTCTTCAATTCTTAAAATTATTTTTTTTCTTGATCAATACCATCAGAGATTTATATACTGTATTAGTCTTTTCTCAGGCCTTTTTATTTTGGGGGCACCTGGCTGGCTCAGTCAGTAGAGCATGCAACTCTTGACCTCAGGGTTGTGAGTTCAAGCCCCACACTGGGTGTAGAAATTACTTAAAAATAAATAAAACTTAAAAAAAGAACTTTTCACTTTGTTTAGTTTCTATTGTATTTTTATATTCTATTTCATTTACTGGTCTCTTATATCTATCATCTTTTCCATTCTTTCTTCAAGGTTTATTCTGTTCTCTTTCCAAATCATTAAGTTAGTAATTTAGGTCAGTGTCGGTCTTTCTTTTTTCTCTATAAAACTTCCATCTAAGTAGACTTGAGACAATTCAACAGCTTACACGTAAATTTTAAAGTTTTCAATACTGGGGCGCCTGGGTGGCTCAGTTGGTTAAATGCCTGACTTCAGCTCAGGTCATGATTTCACGGTTTGTGAGTTCAAACTGTGCTGACAGCTCAGAGCCTGGAGCCTGCTTCAGATTCTGTGTCTCCCTCTCTCTCTGCCCCTCACCTGCTCACTCTCCATCTCTCTCTCTCACTCTCAAAAATAAATAAGCATTAAAACAAAACTTTAAAGTTTTCAATAATTTTCCTTCTTTGAACCATATATTATTCATATTTTTTATTTCCAAACCTATGGAATTTTCAAAATTGTTTTCCTGTACTGATTTTCAGCTTCATTTGCAGTGGGATCAGAGAATAGCCTGTATGACTTCATTTATACAAACCTTGTTGAGAACTGCAGTAAATGGTCGATTTTTATGTGTTCTGAACATGCTTTAAAGAACCTGTACTTTTTATTTGCTAGGAAAGTACTCTGCATTTGTCCCAAGTCAAATGTGTTAATCACATGATTTAATTCTCCTTTTTCCATACTTCTTTTATCCGTTTTTTTTTTTTTCTATCAAGTAAGAGGAATGAATTAAACTTCTCCCACTTTATGGATTTATCTATTTTTTCCCCTTGTAATTCTATTTGTCTTTTATACAATTAGCTTCTCATATATTGCCTTTCCCTCATTCTTTTTAGGATGTTTATTAGATAAGCTGGTCCATATGAAACTTTAACTTTACAGAGCAAATTAGTCCAATATGGTGATCTCACTAGGTTCACCCTAAAGATCTTCTATAACTGTTCTCTATTAATTCCTCTGTCATATCTCTTACCTCAGAGGTCCCTTTCTTATCTGAGATCCCCTTCTCATCGCCAAGATCTCTCTTATCTCCAAGATCCCTTCACGTAGGTAACACGTCTACATTGCTATATTCTTTCCTCAGTTGTATACAATTGCTGTTTAAGCACACACTTTGGATTTTTAATGTCACTGACTTTTTAAAGTCATGTTTGACAAAAGTCTTATTCCCTACTCACGTTTTAATCCACCTTTTATCTCTTCAAAAGACTTTTTGCATATACCTATTTAGCGGTCTGTATCCAACAGTGCAGTATCTAATGTCCTTTGTAGGTCTAAATTTTACTCTTTGGTTCTGGTGCCTCTCAAGCTTTTGAGAATATATTTCTTTTGATATTGTGTGTTTGCCTTTTTTTTTTCTTTTTTTTTTTGGAGAGGTGGCAGAAAATTAATCTGGAGGGAAAAAAAAAAAGAAAATTAACCTGTAGAAATATTGAGGGCCCTAGGTTTACAGTTTCTTTTTCTTAATTTTTTTTATGTTCTATTTATTTCTGAGAGAGAGAGAGAGGGAAAGAGAGCGTGAGCAGGGGAGGGTCAGATAGAGAGGAAGATACAGAATATGAAACGGGCTCCAGGCTCTGGGCTGGCTGTCAGCACAGAGCCCGATGTGGGGGTCAAACCCACGATCCATGAGATCATGATCTGAGCTGAAGTCGGAGGCTTACCTGACTGAGCCACCCAGGCGCCCCTACAGTTTCATCCATGTAGACTTTGTTTTTGTTTCTGTTGGGTGTCAAAGAACACAGTCACCTGTGTTTCCTTTATTCTTAATTCAGTGTTTCCTCGATCATGCAGGAAGTACAGAGTGGGGCCCTGCACTGATATCAGGCCAAGATGATGGTAACAGGCCAAGAAATGGGACTGTATTTATTCCAAGTTGTTAGGAAGACACACAGGTTTCCTCGTTGCCTCCTTTTGTAGACAGGTAGATTTTTTCCCTACCTTAACCTTTCACCGAAGGATACAGCTGCTTCAAAGACTGAGGAGCTGTGTGGGTCCCAGATCCTGTTCCCCAAAAGTCTCCTCTCTCCATAAATCTGGAAGCTTTTACTTTAGTATTTGACCCCAGCTTTCATGGGGTCTTTTTTTTTTTTTAAACCACTCTGATTTCAGTTCCCTGATCTTGTTTTCTTCTTCTTCCTCTTTTTTTTTTTTTTTTTTTTTTGGCCCTTTAGGATCTCCCTTAGTTTTTGTGAGCCTAATGCATTAAATAATTTTTAAAATATCTATCCAGTATTTAAGTGTTTTATAGCTACAGGGTTTTTCAAAGTACCTGGTCTGCATTACTTCCAGAAACCTCCATTCCCCCTTTTCAGTAACTTCTAAGAGAAACGTTAACGGATAATTTTCATCACATATATTACTTCTTCTCTATGTAACTATTACAACTTAATACATTGAGGTCAGTGGTTAAGAAAGTCAGTCTACATTAGTTAAAAGTCAGAATCACAGAAGTGTGTTGTTTTTTTTTTAAAAATAAGTTTGACAACCACAGGGCAGAATATTTAATCTTGGCTAATAAAGCTGTAAGTACACGTACCAAATACTTTTAATCACAAGTAACTTTTATACATTATATACTCTACACTCAGTGCCTCAAAACAGTTTGTTCTTCTAAGTGACTTGAGGATGACTCCTTAAACTGTTACATTTATTTGGTAAGCAAATTAATGATTTTAGGCATCAGACTCAAATTCAAAACATTATACTGAGATTAACCAAATACCTACTTGTGACTTGAGGATAAAAGCCATAAACTCTCTACGCCTAACTCAACTTGGGTTTAGAGAAATTATAAAAATTTAATTTAGGGAGTTTCATAACCACTAAATTCAGTTTCAGACAGCCTGCAAAATGCTTTCATGCAATTCCAAATTTAAGTCCTTAAACTTGAACACTGCAAAAAGAGACTTTCCCCCACAGGACTAGTGCATTCTTTACCTCTCCAGCACTTGCACATTCCTTGGCTCTTCTGTGAAGTGCAGCCCATGTATCTTCATACCTGAGAACAGCCAAAAATCATTGTCAACACAAACTACACATTTAAAAAACATACTATCTAAAGTTGCACTTGGAACTCCTATGGTGCTGGGGGGCGGGGGAGGAAGCAATTCAAAAAATAATGGGGATGTGTTCCAAAGACACAGAAGAAACTTGAAGGGGCGTCCAACGGCCAAACCTGGGACAATCTGAGCAACAAATTAATAATGGTAGCAAGGGGGTATAACTCGAGGAATAAAACAAACATCCATGAGTTCATAGTGATTTAAAGAAGTAACTGAATAAATGAAAGGGGGAGAAGGGAAAAGTACTTCCATAGTAGTAGAATTCCAGTTAATAATTATAGAAAAAAATGATAAACATAAGAAGTCACCACTTCATATGCACAACAATAACTGTTTCAGGCAAGAATTCTAATGGATGCTAAAATTAGTGGGTGAAATTAAGAAGAGAAACAAAACATTTACATAGTCTCAAAGTATCTCCCCACAGGACACTCATACAGTAACGAAACATATAAACATTGTGTGCCTACTAATATGGTCTGAGGACACGACGCTGCCCTTCTGGTATTCTTGTCAAAACACCAGTGACTTGAATTTAATCATGAGAAAATAGCACATAAGCCCAAACTGAGGGGCATTTTGCAAAATAACAAAAAGTACTCTTTGAAAGTGTCGAGGTTAGGAAAAACCAAGACCCAGGAACTGTGCCAATTAATGGAGATGTAGGAGATACAGCGACTAAATACAATTTATGATCCTGGATTGGATTGTGGTCCCCAAATAAGGACATGTGTGGGACAGCTGATGAAATCTGAATGTCTGTAGGATATGGGGCAGTGTGGATTTTCAGGTTTTAATCACTGTACTCTTTAATAAATGTACTCAATTAAGAGTACAATGGTAAGATTATTACCAATAATCTTCAAATATGCAAAGCAATAACTGACACCATTGAAGGGGGACATTAACCATTCTCCAATGACAAGGACCTCAATACTCGCTCTCAATAATGGTTAAAATGACCAGACCAAAGATAAATAGGAGAGAACCTAAACACCACAATAAACCAACTAGATATACAGATATATATAGAACACGCTACTCAACAGCAGCAAAATATGCATTCTTCTCAGGAGCAAATGGGAAATTTTCTAAGATAGATCATTTGCTAGGCCACAAATTAACTCTCAATAGACTTTTTAAAGGGGAAGGGGGTGGTAAATGAGAAATCTCTGAACGTATATACTGCTCAATTTTGCTGAGAACCTAAAACTGCTCTAAAAATGTCTATATATCTTTTAACAAAAAAAGACACAGATATTGCACAGTGTATCTTTTCTGACCACAATGGGATGAAGTTTGAAATCAATAAGGAATGAAAGGAAAACTGAAAAATTCACAAATCTGTGGAAATTAAAACTTTTACATAACCACTGGGTCAAAGAAAAAACTCATAAATCAGACAGTATTAAGAAACAAATGAAAATAAAACTACAACAACAACAACAAAAAAAGGGGGCGCCTGAGTGGCTTAGTCAGTTGAGCGTCCGACTTTTGCTTAGGTCATGATCTCGCGGTTCGTGGGTTCGAGCCCCGCGTCAGGCTCTGTGCTGACTGCCAGCTCAGAGCCTGGAGCCTGTTTCAGAGTCTGTGACTCCTCTCTCTGACCCTCCCCTGCTCACGCTGTCTCTCTCTCTCTCTCTCTCTCTCTCCTAGAAATAAATTAAAAAAGAAAAGAAAAGAAAACTACAACATACCAAAAGTTAAGGACTCAAGAAAAACAGGGCTAAGGGTGAAATTGATAGTTACAAATGCTTAGATTAAAAATGAAGAAAGATCTCAAATCAACAGCCTGACTTCATAATTTAAGGAAGTAGAAAAAGAATAAAATGAACTCAAAGCTACCAGAAGGGAGAAAAAGTAAACATTAGGGCAGATAAATAGTGAACAAAAATGTTGAGAAAAATCGATGAAATAAAAAATTTATTCTTTAGAAAGATTAACAATATTAAATCTTTAAGTGGACTAAGGAAATAAAAGACTCAAAATTAGAAAAAGTGGGGAAATTACCAATTTTACAGAAATAAAAAAGGATTATAAGAGAGTACTATGAGTAACCATATGACAACAAATCACATAACCCAGATGTAATGGTCAAATTCCTAGAAGCACAAAACCTACCAAGACTGAATCTCAAAGAAACAGAAAATCTGAAGAGATCCATAATTAGTAAGGGGATTGCATCAGTCACTGAAAATCTCGCTTCTGAACAATCAATGCATCAAAGAAGAAATTAAACAGGAAATAAAAGTGTACCTTGAAACAAATAAAAATAGAAATACAACATATCAAAATGTGTGGGATACGGTTCTAAGAGGAAAGTTCATAACAAATGCCTACATTAAAAAGATCCCAAATAAACAACCTAACTCTACACATTAAGAAACCAGAAAAACAAAGCGAGCCCAAAGTTAGCAGAAGGAAGGAAATTATAAAGATTAGAGAAAAAAAATAAATGAAATAGAGAATAGGAAAACAATAGACAAGATTAACCAACCTAAGAGTTGATTTTTTGGAAAGGCAAAACGGACACAATCTTAGCCTAGAATAACCATGGAAGAATGACAGATGACCCAAATCAACAAAATTATAAATGAAAGAGGAGACATTACAGTGGATACCGCAGAAATAGAAAGGATTGTAAGAGTGTACTATGAACAACTATATACCAACAACCTAGGAGAAATGTAAAAATTCTTAGAAACATACAAACTACCATAATGGAATGAGAAAAAAATAGAAAAGTTTGAATAGCAATTACTAGTAAGAAGGTTGAATCAGTAATCAAAATTCTCCCAATGAAGGAAAAGCCCAGCATAAGAGGGCTTCACTGGTGAATTCTGTTAAACATTTCAAGAAGAATCAATGCCAATTCTTTTCAAACCCTTCCAAAAAATTGAAAGGAAATGCGCCCAAGCTCATTTCAGGAGGCTAGCAGTACCCTGACACCAAAGCCAGAAAAGGACACTATCAGAAAAGAAAACTACAGACCAACATCCCCGATGAATAGATGGATGTAAAAACTCTCAATAAAATACTAGCAAGTCAAATTCAAAAGCACATTAAAAGAACCATTCACCACGATCAAGTAGGATTTATACCTGGGATAAGAAGATGGTTCAACCTCGACTAATCAGTGTGATATACCGCATTAATAGAACTGAAAAAATGTCATACAATTATCTCAACAGATGCAGAAAAAGCATTTGACAAAATTCAACATCTGTTTATGATAAAAAACTATTAACAAATTATGTATAAAAGGAATGCAACTCAACACCATAAAAACCATATATAAGCTCACAGCTAACATATACTCAGTGGCGAAAGGTTGAAAGTTTTCCTCTAAGACCAGAAACAAGAACAGGGCTCCCATTCACGGTTCCTATTCGACACAGTAGTAGAAGTCCTTGCCAGAGCAATCAGATATGAAATACGAGGCATCAGAATTGGAAAGGTGTAAGGAGAATTGTCTATTTGCAGATGATGTAATTTTATATATAGAAAACCCTAAAGACTCCACCAAAAAAAGCCTGTTAGATCTAACCAACAAACTCAATAAAGCTGCAGGATACAAAATTAACATACAAAAATCAGTAGTGTTTCTATACACTAACAACAAACTATCTGAAAAATAAGATGACTCCATTTACAACAGCATCAAAAACAATAAAATAGCTGGGAATAAATTTACCCAAGAAGGGGAAAGAGCTCTACTCTGAAAGGTATAATGATGTGAGAAATCGAAGATGAAAATAAATGGAAAGGTATCCCATGTTCATAGACTGGGAAAATATTGTTAAAATGTCAGTACTACCAAAAGCTATCCATAGATTCAATGCAATCCCTATCAAGATTCCAATGACATTTTTTAAGTATAAAAACAATACTAAAATTTATATGGAACCACAAAGACCCTAAATAGCCAAAGCAATCCTAAGAAATAAGAATAAAGAGTGAGGCATCACATTTCCTGATTTCAAGCTATACTACAGAGCTATAGTCATCAAAACAGTCTGGAACTGGCCTAAAAACAAATAGATCAATGGAAGAGAACAGAAAGTCCAGGAGTAACCCCAAGCATATATGGTCAACTAATATTTGACAAGTGAGTCAAGAATACTCAATGGAGGGGCGCCTGGGTGGCTTAGTCGGTTAAGCGTCCGACTTTCGCTTAGGTCATGATCTCGTGGTTCGTGGGTTCGAGCCCCGCGTCGGGCCCTGTGCTGACTGCCAGCTCGGAGCCTAGAGCCTGTTTCAGTCTGTGACTCCCTCTCTCTCTGACCCTCCCCTGCTCACGCTGTCTCTCTCTCTCTCCTAGAAATAAATAAAAAATTTAAAAAAAAAAAAAAAGAATACTCAATGGAAAAGACAGTCTCTTCAATAAATGGCCCTAGGAAAATGGGATATTCACATGTAAAATAATGAAACTATACCCTTTTCTTATACCTCTCATAAAAATTAACTCAAAATGGATTAAAGACTTAAATATAAGACCAGAAACCATGAAACTCCTAGAAGAAAACACAGGTAAAAAGTTCCATGATGTGGGTCTTGGGAATGTTTTCTTAGCTAGAAAACCTTAAGTACAAGCAACAAAAGGAAGTGGGGATGTATCAAAATAAAGAGCTGCTGCAGAGCAAAAGAAATGACAGAGTAAAAAGACAATCTAATGGGAGCAAAAAATATTTCCAAACCATGTATCTGATAAAAGGTTAATATCCAAAATATATAAGGAACACATACAACTCAATACCCAAAAAAAGCCCAAATAATCCAGTTTTTAAAATGTACAAAAGACATCACTAGACATTTTCCCAGAGATATACAATGGTTAACAAGCATATGAAAAGATGCTCAACATCACTAATTATTAGACAAATCAAAACCCCAAGGAACTACCACCTCCCACCTGTTAGAACAGCTATCATCAAAATGATACAACAAATGCTGGTGAGGACGTTGGGAAAAAGGAACCCTCAGTTGCACTAATGGTGGGACTGTAAACAGGTGTAGTCACTATGGAAAACATAATGGAGGACCCTTAAAAACTTAAGAACAGAAATACCTCACAATCCAGCAATCCCACTTCTGGATATTTATCCAAAGGAAACAACACTAACTCAACAATGCACCCTCCTGTTCACAGTGGCATTATTTACAATAGTCAAAACATGGAAATAGCTTAGGCATCCATTGATGGATGGGTGACGTATATATATACAAAGTATATACAATGGACTATTATTCAGCCATAAAAAATGAGGCAACTCTGCCATTTGTGACACCATGAATGCACTTTGAGGGTATTATGCTAAGTGAAGTGAAATAAATCAGACAAAGACAAATGTGTGATCTCACTTATATGCAGAATTAAAAAAAAAATCCAAACTCAGAAAGAGAGATCAGATTTGTGGCTATTGGAGGCAGAGAGGAGGAAAAGGGAATTAGAAGAAGGTGGTCAGAAATTACAAACTTCCAGTCATAAGTACTAGGAATGTACTGTACAACAGGATGAGTATAGTAATACTGACATATGACACATGAAAGTTAAGAGTTCTCATCACAGGAAAAAAATTTTTTTGTGTTCCGTTTGTTTTACCTCTATGAGATGATGGATGTTAACTCACTGTTGTGATCATTTCACAGTATATGTAAATCAAACCACTATACTGTACACCTTAAACTTATACAGTGACACAGCAAATTATATCTCAATAAAACTGGGGGAAAAAACTTTTTAAACCTCTCCAAAAAAGAAAAGCCTGGGTCCTGATGTTTTCACTGATGAATTATGACAAACATTTAAAAAACACCAAACCATCTCAAACTCTTCCAAAAAACAGGAGGGAACACTCTCTAATTCTAAGGCCAGCATTGTCCTGATATGTAAGCCAAAGACATTACAAGAAAACTACATACCCTATATAAACACTGATGCAAACTGAATTCAGCAGCATATTGAAAGGATTATATACCATGACCTATTGGGATTTTTTTCCCTAGAATTCAAGAATGGCTCCACATACAAAAACCAATCAAAGCAATATACCACAGTAATAAAATTAAGGCGGATAAATACATAACATCAATTGATGTTAAAAAGCATGACAAAAATCAATACACTTTCATGATAAAACTCAAAGAAAAACAAAGACTAAAAGGAAACTAAGTAAACATAAAAGGAAAACTAAGTAAAAGGAAACTAAACCATATATGAAAATCCCACAACTATCATCATATTTGGTGGCAAAAGATTGGAAGCTTGTCTTCTAAGATCACAAGACAAAGATGACTGCTTTTGCTAATTCTATTCAACATAGTAATGGAAGATCTAGCCAGAGCAATCAGGCAAGAAAAAGAAATAAAAGCCACCAAATTGGAAGGAAAGAAGTAAAATTATGTTTGCTGATGATACAATCCTACATGTATAAAAGCCTAGGGATTCCACAAAAACAAACCCTGTTAGAATAATCAAATTCAGCAAAGTAGCAGAATACAAAAATCAACACACAAAGTCAGTTGGGTTTCTATATACTGACAATGAAAACTCAAAAAAGAAATTTAAAAATTCCATTTAGGAGAGCATTAAAAAATTTAGGATTTAACAAAGAAGACGAAAGACTAGTATAATGAAAACTACAAAGCACTTCTCACAGAAATTAAAGAAATCATAAATAATTGGAAAGGTATCCCATGTTCATGGACTAGAAGACTAGTATCATTAAGATGTTAATAATTACATAAAGTAATCTATAAACATTTAATGCCATCTCTATCAAAATCCCAAGGACATTTTTTGTAGAAGCAGAAAAAAATCCATCATAAAATTTATATGGAATCTCAAGGGACCCTGAATAGCCAAAACAACCTTGATAAGAAGAACAAAGCTGGAGGACTCACACTTCCTGATTTTAAAACTTACAGGGGTACCTGGGTGGTTTTATTGGTTAAGCATTTGACTCTTCATTTCAGCTCAGGTCATAATCTCACGGTTTGTGGGATCAAGCCCTGCATTTGGCTCTGCACTGACAGCATGGAGCCTGCTTGGGATTCTCTCTTCCTCTATCTCTGTCCCTCCCCCATGCATTCTCTCTCTCTCATTCTCTCTCTTTCTCTCTCTCAAAATAAATAAACTTAAAAAAACATACTACAAAGCTACAGTAATCAAAACAGTGTGCCACTGTTATAAAAACAAACAGATATCCAGACCAATGAAACAGCCCAGAAATGAACTCTCACATACACGGTCAAATAATACTGAACAAGGTCTGCAAGACCATGCAATGGAGAAAGGATAGTCTTTTTAACAAATGGAGCTTGGAAAACTGGATATCCACATGTGAAATAATGAAGCTGGGCCCTTACTTAACATCATATACAAAAATTAACAAAATGAATCAAAAATCCAACACATAAGTACTAAAACTATAAACGTCTTAGAAAAAAACATAGGGAAAGCTTCATGACATTGGATTTGGCAATATCTTGGATATGACACCAAAAGCACAAAGAATAGACAAACTGTACTTCATCAAAATTAAAAGATTTTGTACATCAAAGAACACAGAGTAAAAAGGCAACCCACAGGATACATATTTGATATGAGATTAATATCCAGACACATACAGAACTCCTAAAACTCAATAACAAAAACCACCCTATCCAAAAATGGGCAAAAGGCTTGAGCTGACGTTTTTCTAAAGATACATAAAAACCCAATAAGCACATGAGAAGATGCTCATAATCATCAGTCACTAGGGAAATACAAAGCAAAACCACAAGGAGATACCACTTCACACCAATGAGAATGGCTATTAAAAAAAAAAAAAAAAGGAAAACCAAAAACAAAAAATAACAAGCTTTGGTGAGACTATGGACAAATGGGAGTGCTGTGCACAGCTGGTGAGAATGTAAAATCATGTGGCTGCTAGCTAAACAGTAGAGTGGTTCTTCAAAAAAATTAAAAGTAGAATGACCACATGATCCAGCAATTCTGAGTATAAACCCAAAAAACCTGAAAGGAGGTTCTTGAAGAGAGATCTGCACACTCATGTTCACAGCAGCCTGACTCACAAGAGATAAAAGGTGGAAGTAGCCTAAGTGTTCATTAATAGATGGATGGATAAACAAAACATGGTATATGCTTATAATGAAACATTAATCAGCCTTAAAAAGAAAATTCTGACATATGCTTGAGCATGGATAAATCTTGAAAACAGTAAGCAAAGTGAAATAAGCCAGTCACAAAAAGACAAATACTATATAAGTTCACTTATATGAGGCACCTAGAGCAGTCAAATTCATAGAAAAAGAAAGTCTAATGACGGTCACCAGAGACAGGGAAGGTGGCAATGGGGAACGGCTGTTCAATGAGTAGAGTTTTCAGTTTTCCAACATGGAAAGTTCTGACGACTGGTTGCATAACAGTGTGAATGTACTTAACACTACCAAGTTGCAAACTTACAAATGGTTAAGATGGTAAATTTTGTTATGTGTATTTTATCACAATTTTTAAGTTAAAAAATTATAATACAGAGATCTGCTATTTAAAATGGTCTTCCCTATGGGGCGCCTGGGTGGCTTAGTCAGTTGAGCGTCTGACTTTTGCTTAGGTCATGATCTCGCAATTCGTGGGTTTGAGCCCAGCGTCGGGCTCTGTGCTGACTGCCAGCTCAGAGCCTGGAGCCTATTTCGGAGTCTGTGTCTCCCTCTCTCTCTGACCCTCCCCTGTTCACGCTGTCTCTCTCTTTCTCCTAGAAATAAATTTAAAAATATATTAAAAATAAATAAATAAATAAAAATAAAATGGTCTTCCCTAAAAAATTTTTTTTTTTAAAAAATGGTCTTTCCTCCAACGCGTATTAGTTCCAAAGAGAAAACACTGTGTTTCAATGCACCGAATGAACATATTATAGACATCTTCCTTTGGTTGTAAATTTTCATATTAAGCCCCACAATGCACTACATTCCAAAAAATCACCACACATGAAAGTCTACACTTCTAAAATAAATCTTTCAATGTTCATTCAACTAAGTGACTAAATTAAAACAAAAACAGAGATAAAATGTAAACAGCACACCACTGATTTTTACTGTACCTTCTTTCGTGTTCACTTATGCTCTTCACTCGACAAAACCAAGCAAGAACTTAATATCAAATTAAGCACTTTTGAGTAAAGAAAAAAAAATCTCTAGATTTAGCAACCACAAAAAGAAACCCAGTAAAGAGCGAGAAAAGAGAAAGCAAAATGTAGGCACAGGGGACTGTGTCATAATAAAAGCAGGTCAGGAGAAGGAGACGTTGCACCACACACATCTTTACCATGTATCGGTCAGAGGGCATGTCATTAAGTTCATAACAGCAACTAACATACTAAAACTATATATTTATTTATTTTTTTTTTTATTTTTTTTAATGTTTTTATTTATTTTTAGGAGAGAGAGAGAGAGACAGCGTGAGCAGGGGAGGGTCAGAGAGAGAGGGAGTCACAGACTGAAACAGGCTCCAGGCTCTGAGCTGCCAGTCAGCACAGAGCCCGACGCGGGGCTCGAACCCACGAACCACGAGATCATGACCTAAGCGAAAGTCGGACGCTTAACCGACTAAGCCACCCAGGCGCCCCTATATTTATTTTTATAACAGCTATACTAAAGTAATTCACATACGATAAAATGCATCCTTTTTAAAGTATACAGTTCAGTAGTTTTTAACACAGAGTTGGGCAAACTGTCAGTGTCATCTAATTCCAAATCGTTTTCATCACCCCAAAGAGAAACCTCATTCTCATTAGCAGTCACTACTCATTCCCCTCCCCCCTGTGCTCTGCCCCCCTCCCCCTGCAATCCCTAACAACCACTAATCAATCTGTCTCTATGGCTTTGCCTCTTCTGCACATTTTATATAAATAGAATCGCGTAACACATGACTTTTGTGTCGGTTCCTCTTGCTTATTATGTTTTTAAGTCTCATCCACACCGCAGCCCGTATCAGCACTCTGTTACTTTCCGTGGCTGAATATACACTCACCAGCTGATGAATATCTGTGCTGTTTCTACTTTTAGGCTGCTATAGTTCTGCTTTATGAACAACACTGCTAGGTACATTTGGGTACACATTTTTACGCAGATGTGAGTTTCCAGTTCTCTTGCTATCAAACTGCCAGGGCACAACGTAGTTCTACAAATAACTTCTTAAAGAAACTACCAAACTAGTTTCCCCAGGAGGTGCACCGTTTTCTCCACTCCTACCTGCAGGGCGAAGGAGCTCTATTTCCCCACACCGCCAACACTTGCTATTGCCTTTCTGACGACAGCCATGCTAGTGGGTGTCAGGTGGTCTCTCACTGTGGTCTTGATTAGCATCACAAATGATGTTGAGTATATTTTCATGTGCATTTGGGCATTTATATCTTCTTTAGACAACTATCTGTTCAAATCCTTTGCCTGTCCTTCACTGGGTTGTTTTTTAATCGTTGAGTTATCAAAGTTCTTTACATACTCTAGATTCAAGTCCCTCAGCAGATATATGATTTGCAAATATTTCTCTCATTCTGTGGATTACTATTTCACTTTCTTGATGAGTTCTTTGAAGTAGAGAGGTATTTAATTTTTATCAAGTCCAATTTGTCTGTTTCGTGGCTTACACTTTTGTTGCCATATATAAGAAAATCATGCATCTTAATATTAATCTGCGTGCCACCCGGAGAGGAGGAGAACAGAGGTGATGTAAAATTAAAAATCAAAGTAAGAGAATGATCAAGGACTCAAATTCAAAATCAATTTTCTTGCAAAGGAAAAACCAGAAACCCAATAAATACACATAATCCAGTATTGACAAGCAAAGATAATAGGGATCAATCTGCTCAAGGTCTGAATGGCCTTTGCACTAATCAATGAAAAGTAAAACCCCCTCTGGGAAATGAACAAGTGATTTCTAATCCCTATGTCTGAGTAAGATTTAGTTGTTTTACATTTTCTAGTTACAAAATTATAAAATATTTTTAGGCAATAAAATAGTCAGAAGCATAATTTTGTTATTGAAACGAAAACACTTACCTGCTAAGTAATTCTAGTCCAGCAGAGTACTTTGGCAAACATGGAACAGTCCTGTGGAAAAAAAAACATTTACTTTATTCAAATTGTTTTTGATTTACGCCAAAAAAAAAAAATTTTTAAAAAGCCTACATATGAGAATTTTGACATCATGATTATGATGTGAAATATTTTAAAATTACTAATGAGAGCTTACCTGAACTTTTAGAGAAATGTATTATTTTACTTCACAATTAAAATACTGTAGGGGCTCAGTCTGTTGAGCGTCTGACTTCAGCTCAAGTCATGATCTCAGGGTTTGTGAGTTTGGGTCTCGCATGGGTCTCCCTGCTGACAGCACAGAGCCCACTTGGGATCTTCAGTCCCCCCTCTTTCTGTCCCTTCCCTGCTCATGCGCACGCACACTTGCACTCACTCTCTCTCAAAATAAACATTTAGAAAAAAATAAAATAAAATACTGTAATGTACTATCATCTATCACTTTGCCCCACAGATTATTCTTAGCACATAAAACAATAAATATTTTAATAAAATGTTAGATGATAAAAATTTTTTTAAAAAGCTCATAATCTCAGGGCGCCTGGCTGGCTCAGTCGGTTAAGCGTCCAACTTCAGCTCAGGTCATGATCTCACAGTTCATGGGTTCGAGCTCAGAGCCTGGAGCTGATTCAGATTCTGTGTCTCCCTCTCTCTGTGCCCCTCCCCTGCTCATGCTCTGTCTCTCAAAAGTGAATAAACATTAACAAATAATTTTAAAAAACAATAAGCTCATAATCTCTAGGTTGAAAGTGAAATTCAGCCATGCTTCACTTATTTAAAAAAATGAAAACATTGCACAACACGGGTTTTCATACAACAGGTGACACAGCTAACAAGGCTCCCTTGCCAAGCACTGTTTCATTATTAATCTGCTTCTCAATAATGCAGGCCTTTTACTTTGTGCTTAATATTCAGAAATGATTCACTGTGATCAAACAACAGAATGACCACTGGTTGTCCTAGAATAATACTACATCTCACCATTTCCTCAACAATTATACAAATTTGTCAGAAAACTTTCCAGCGTTAACAAAATTTAGAAATAATCAGACTGCAGTCAAATGCACTCAACAAATGCAAAATTCACTAAAGCAAAAATACTATTACAGCCAGAGCCCCAACAGCGTATGAAATTTACATCACAGGAAATTAACTCTCAGCACAGGCTTACCTTGGTTTGCTCTTTACTTTAGCTTCTCTTGACTTGTCACTTAAAGTCTTCAGCCTGTAATTCAACAAGTATAAAATACCACATTTTTACAGGTTAAGAGATTTTTTTCAACCATAAATTTCACAGCTGTTAAAATTTGAAGTCAGATAAACTAATTTTTAGCAAGAATTAAGCACCAATACAGACAAGTATTTGAGTGTTTACTGTTAAGTCAGACACTCGAAATAGAACATCTATAGCAAGCGCCTTTATATCTTTTCTTGCCCCAATCCCTTTTTTTTAGAAACAATCGCTAAGTGTGATTAGACTAGAGAAATGTCCCTTACCTGCATCACTGGAAAGAGAAGCAGTCTGCACAGGTGAATTTGGTAGGTAACAAATATCTAAGCAGCACATTTTATTAAGTAGATACTGTATCAGGCACTCAAAGCTCTTTAAGGGGGCACCTGGATGGCTCAGTCACTTAAGCATCCAACTCTGTCTCAGGTCATGATCCCACGCCCCGTGTCAGGCTCTATGCTAACAGCTCAGAGCCTAGAGCCTGTCTTCAGATTCTGTGTCTCCGTCTCTCTCTGGCCCTCCCCTGCTCATGTTGTTTCTCTCTCAAAAAATAAAACATTTAAAAAAAAAAAGCTCTTTAATTACTAACATTCTGTGAAATTTCAGACACTGATAATCAGCTTTCTAAAATATATTACAAATCTTTCTCATTAGAGGACTTGATATACTCTAACATTTTCTGCTAACTGGGTCATTTTTATGAATACCGTCAATTACATTTTGTGGCAAAGCCACCATCTATCTCCTCGGACGTTCCCGAGGTAGGAATACCTCTTCATTTGCTAGCGTGAAACCAATCTACAGTGACCCGAGTTTGTTTGGGATCCTGTGTCTATTTTTCCTAAATGTAAATGCTCTACCTGCACCACTGGCCATTTGATTACCTATGATTACCTCCCGTTTCTGCTGGCTACTTAAATCTTGCAGCCTCCTCCCTCCCTGTTCCCTTTTTAATTTAAAAAAAAAACTTGCTTATATTTTTAGGGTGGAGAAGGAGCAGAGAGAGAATCCCAAGCAGGCTCTGTGCTGTCAGCATGGAGCCCGACATGGGGTTCGAACTCACAAACCGTGAGATCATGATCTGAGGTGAGATCAAGAGTTGGACGCTTAACTGACTGATCTACCCAGAAAATAGATAAATGGGCTAGAAAATGCACAGAATAATAAAATTAAATAGGTTCGTCTCTCTCTATAATATGAAGTTCACAGACTTTATACAATTTACTTCTACTTCACTGGCCCATTTTCACCTTCTTTTGGTGTCTGCTCTGTACCATACAATAGCGGTTGCCAAAAAGGGAGTGCTAAATCACAAGCCACTCTCATATAACATAAGATTTTGCTGTAAATGTTCTTCTTAACGTGGGTACTTCAACAAATACACCTTTCTAAATAGAGTCAAAACACAGGCCACGATACCACCACTAGCCCCTAAAAATCCTTTGGTAAAACTAGAAATAGGTGTGCCTTCCTCGAGCCGCTTTCCTGCTCTCAGCCAGAAACTGCCCTATGGTACAAGCTGGCTCTCCCACAAACGCCCAACCTTGTGTATTTCACAACCACACATCTGAGTCCTGACACAGGACTAGAGCTTTATCAATAATGACTGGCTAAGTACGAGAAAGGGCCTTTAAAAAAAAAAAAAAAAAAAAAAGGAATGCCAACTCTATACAAAAAATGTCTATATTACTCTATGTTGTTTCTCCAAAAGTAAGATAATGAGGAGATGAACTTTTCTACATTGTTAAAAAGACTCTGCAATCTCTTTAATACAGAACCCATTTGTATAGATCGCCCCAGATGAGTCTAAGAGCTGTATTTAGAAAGTCTCAATTGTCCGACAAAAACAGTATGAATTTCCAAGCTTCCTGAGGCGACTGGTAAATCCGGTTTAAACCAAGATTAAGCAACAACTAGGAAAAGCTTTTCTGACACTTATGCTCTATCCCCTCTACTCCAAAATTTGAGAAAGGCGCTTAGCTGGGACATGACAGGGAGAATTATACTAGGGTGGTGATCCGCAGCAGGACATTATACTCACAATGGTTCTGGTATTACTTCCAGTGATTCAGGACAACTGCACTGAGTTAGGTGGGCAAGGATATTTATTACAAGGGAACTATTACGATCCTTTTTGGAACATTCTTATTATACTCTTTAGCAAATGTGGAGGTTGATATTTCAAAATATTTTTTTTAATGTTTATTTTTGAGAGACAGAGACAGAACATGAGCAGGGGAGGAGTAGAGAGAGACAGAGAGACACAGCTTCCGAAGCAGGCTCCAGGCTCTGAGCTGTCAGCACAGAGCCAGACGCAGGGCTCAAACCCATGAACTGCAAGATCATGACCTGAGCTGAAGTCGGACACTTAACCGATTGAGCCACCCAGGCGCCCCTCAAATATCTATTTCTGATATAAACTTATACTTTCTCAATTATATCAAAATTGGGGTGCTCCTCAGCACCTCCCCCAAAAAGAAACACAAAATTAGGGTAGAATAAAAGAGAAAGAATGGAAATTACAGGCCACTGAAAATAAAACTGTTGGGTCAATAAGAGCTTCCCCATGTGGCTCCTTAACAACCATCTGCTTTAAAATTGGTCCTTAACCAAATGTAATGTGTGGAACTTATTTGATCTGGATTTGAACACATCAACTGTAAAAAGACATTTCTAAGAACCAAGGAAATTTGATTATGGACTGGATAATTGATACTATCAAAGAATTAGTGTTAATTCAGTTAAGGATGAGGTTGGCACTGACTGCATATAATCTCTATATTTTTAAAAATATATTTAATGTTCATCTATTTTTTTTTAGAGAGATAGAGCATGAGCGGGGGGAGAGGGGCAGAGAGAGAGGGAGACACAGAATCCTAAGCAGTTCAGAGCATGACGCGAGGTTCCAACTCACATACCAGGAGATCATGACCTGCATTTTTTTTTTTTAGAGATGCAAACTGATGTAGGAGAGGTGTAATAGACCAATCTAAGATTTATTTTATAACTATGGGAGAGGCAAAGCAAATGTGGCAAAAGTTGACAATTGTTGAATCTGAAAAATGGATATATGAGGTTCCCTGTGTTATTCTGTTTCACATGTCTGAAATTTTGTAACAATATTTTTGTAATAAATAGTCTTCTAGATATTCATCTTTTCTCATCACACCTCCTCCACATAAATCGTCTGTGTGCCAAAATTCAGAACAGAATGGAGAACTGATAGAGAAAACAAAGTTCCTCCAAGGATGTGGAAAACAGTGAAGAGAGTTGAAGAGAGGAACACAATAAAGGGTTACAATGCCTATTATTCTTACTTTGAGTTGAGAAAAAGTAAGGTCAGGTGTGTTTCTATGTGTATATGTGTGTATATGTGTGTGTGTATATATATATATCTCTTTTTTTTAAGGTCAGGTATATTTAACAAGTAACAAAAAAAGCAAAAAGTTCCTTTCTGATATACACCCTCAAAGCCCAGAATTCCACTAAA
Organism: Proteles cristata cristata; assembly: GCA_017311185.1. Lineage (NCBI taxonomy): Eukaryota > Metazoa > Chordata > Mammalia > Carnivora > Hyaenidae > Proteles > Proteles cristata. The sequence goes on from JAESUZ010005517.1 coordinate 1,738,226, forward strand.
GGTAGCTTAATGTTTTTATTGTGCAATATTTCTACTTAAAGCTTCCCATGGTGATTCCGTGCTGGGAACGACCTGCTAATAAAAGTTATTTAATGTCCCACAATGTTATGGCACACTAAGAAGGAAATACAGAGCCAGATGTAATACCCTGGTTTCCTCACATATAAAATGGTAGTATTATATTGACTGTAATAATTTACCACAGGAATTAAATAAAATTCCAAATACAGCTTTGGCAGCATTCTGTAAACAGAGCTAACTCAAATGAAAAGTATAATAAAAATTATCTCCACCAAGAAAGGTAAGAAACTAGATACATTACTGGGCCAAGGTGAAATAAAATAGAGGTTCCTGAAAAGTTGAGATTCCTATAAAAGGTTTCCCACTGTTCCCAATCTTCTTCCTAATCCCAGAAAATCCCCAGGAAGACATTAGTGCTGCTATGTGACTATCGAGTTAGACTTAAGTGAGCACCAAACCATTATCTTTGACCAAAAGCAACTAACAGACACTTCAAAGCAGTAAACCTCAAATTTACCCTAACACTTCATTAACTTAGTTTTAGATTGCTCTAAAGACTTCACTTGATTGGAGATCAGCACATTTATTTTTTTTGTTTGGCAGAAAAATATTAAAAATGGGGGTCTTTACTAAGGAATGGAGGGGATTAGCAAAATGGCCCCACAACAGGGTTTTTGGGCTTTTTTAAATTTTTTAACGTGTTTTTTTTTTTTTTCTGAGAGAGACAGTGTGAGCCAGGGAGGGTTAGAGAGAGAGAGGGAGACATAGAATCCAAAGTAGGCTCCAGGCTCTGAGCTAACTGTCAGCACAGAGCCCGATGCGGGCTCGAACCCACAAACCATGAGATCATGACCTGAGCCAGAGTGAGACGCTTAACCGACTGAGCCACCCAGGCACCCCGACAGGTTTTTTAAAAAAGTAGACAAACAGAGTGATATCTGGAGCACTACAGTGAACGAGGAGCAGAAATTGTGCTTTCTCCGGCTAACTCAACCTCGCGGGGTGACCTTAATGGCATTCCGTTTAGCTGCACTTCCATTTCCTACTCAGCTAACCTCATCAGCTATCATGATTGCTGTAAAACACCACCAAAACATATTAATGAGCACATTTTTGTCATTAAGGTACAATTCCTTTAATGTTCACGTTTCCGTTATTCTGACTTTAAATGCTGCTTGCAAATCCACGTCCAATCTATTCTCTTTTCCCGTAAATGCTTATCATACTTTTTTTTTTTATGTTTTTTATTTATTTCTTAGGAGAGAGAGAGAGAGACAGCGTGAGCAGGGGAGGGTCAGAGATAGAGGGAGTCACAGACTGAAACAGGCTCCAGGCTCCGAGCTGGCAGTCAGCACAGAGCCCGATGCAGGACTCGAACCCACGAACCGCGAGATCATGACCTAAGCGAAAGTCGGGCGCTTAACCGACTAAGCCACCCAGGCACCCCTATCATACTTTTTTCCTTAAAAAAACAAAACAAGATCAGGAGAACACAGCATGGATCACACTTAAAAGTACATGTGACCCCTCAACTCTGAAGCCTGAGACTCACACGAAAGCTGCACAAATCTAGTGAAGGGAGAGGAATTCATACTATCTCTACCCTAATTAACCCCCAATCCACCATGTCAGTTCCGACCTGTCTTCTCAGGGTTTCTTGAACTTCCATTGCTTCCTGAATGTCAAGCACTCAGTTATGTTGTACAAGTTCACTGGCAACTGCTGGTCTCTCAGGACTATTCTAAAATCCTTTTTGTTTGTAAATGACACCATTTGTCTAAGATCCTTTGAAGTCAGCATCTTCCCCCCATTTTCTCCACCTTTTTCACTTCCTCTCCCAGTTTACATTTTTTCCCCCCGGGGAGGGAGTGGGGGGCGTGTGTCCCTTCCACTCCCTTGTTAAATTCCTACCAAATTCCTATCAGCCGGGCCTTAGAAGCTCTCTCTCCCCTAGCCCACAATTTACAGCCCCTCCCCCCAGATAATCTCCCAGGTCCACATCTCCAGCCCTCCCATCACACCACATCTCAAATTTCTTCCAGAAATACAGGTAGGCTCCTGTAAAAACCCTCAAAATAAAGGCTCAGTGGGTCTAAAACCAAGCCTGGACCACCCTGTACAACGAACGTAGCCATCCGACTTATCCCCGAGCCCCTCACCTGCTTTACTGCTCGAGACCTGGTATGATCTTCTAAGTACTAGAAGTAACAGACTGAGCCCGGGACATTATTTGCTGCCTGCTGTGTTCTCTGCTACATCCCTAGCTCCCAGAACGGTGCCTGTCACAGCGTAAGTGCTCAGTAAGTATCTGACAAATGAATTAACTGAGCAGAGCCCTTGAAGAGCCTCCCTTAGTCACTACCCTCGCAGCTTCCTCTTCCACAGCTGCTTCTGCTTTGGAAATGGCCTCACCCCAATCTATGACAATCCCTCCGCGTTCCTCAAGGCCCAGTAAAGGAGCCACTTTCTCTTTGAAGCCTTCTGTAAATGCATCTGAATTAATCACTCTTTCCCTCTGGGCTCTTGCATGTATCACTTGTATCTTTTTCTTAAGATTTTATTTTTAAGTGATCTCTACACCCAGTGCAGAGCTCGAAGCCGCAACCCTGAGATCAAGGGCTGCACACTCCGCCACCAGCCAGCCAGGCGCCCGGGGCTTGTGTCTTTAAAGCTCAGTTCCTTCTGCTCCCCTCCATGCTGCCTCAGTCCAGAGCATCCAGAGGGCAGAGACCGCTTCAGTCTGTTCCATGGCCCCAGGATCTAGCCCAAAACACAGACGCTAATTAGTAAAGAAAGTCGAGCATGTAGCCCCTTAAATCTTTTTTTTTTAATAAAATGAAGAAAGGTCCCATGACAAAGGACACTTTTGGAGTGCATCACCTATACTCTGGTTTCTCTTCAGATCGTATCAACCTTTTGCCTTTTGAGGGCATCACCTAAGTGCCTGACACTTAGTAGGAACTCACTAAGGAGTTATTAAGCCAGATTGAAGATTGAGATTTTTTTTTTTATCCTGCTTATTAAAAAGGTGAGTAATCCTGGAAGAGGAAAAATCTTAGGCAAAGTCTCGCCATTTTATGACACTGGGAGTTAGATGATGAGACCCTCTCCTCTGAGTGGGTTTTGAGACCACAGGAGGCAAGCAGAGAAAATGAGGCTGCGGGTGGTGGGGGCTTCTGAGGGGGGAACAACAATACAGGGTCTCTATTCCTAGTGACAAGAACCTGCAGCATTACAAACCGGAAACGCCAGGCGGTGACAGGAGGCTGTAAACCTTCAATAAATCTGATTTTCAGTTCCCGGAGGGTTCTGCGGGCCTGATTACTTCAATCCTGAGGCTTCCAGTCCTAACAGTTCAAAAGGTAAAACTCAAAGACCAGAGTGGATCTGAAGCGTGTTCTCCCATCTACCATCCAAGAGTTTCCCTCAGAGCTCGGGTCAATCCTTAAAAAGTGGATGATTTGGGGCGCCTGGGTGGCTTAGTCAGTTAAGCGTCCGACTTTCCAACTTTCGCTTGGGTCATGATCTCGCAGTTTGTGGGTTCGAGCCCCGCGTCAGGCTCTGTGCTGACTGCCAGCTCGGAGCCTGGAGCCTGTTTCAGTCTGTGACTCCATTTCTCTCTGACCCTCCCCTGCTCACGCTGTCTCTCTCTCCTAGAAATAAATAAAACATTTAAAAAAAAAAAGTGGATGATTTATGTGAACTTCCCGAAAGGCTCTAAGAGCTCTGAATAAGTTAAATCAAATTAAGACTCACTTAGATGAGGGGAAGAGGGTGAGGCCCAGAACCCACTCCCTCACTCCCGAGGTCTAGTGTCATGAATTCTCAGAAGTGGGAAATGAGCAGAAAAGCCCTATGAAGGTACCGCTCTGGGTGACTGGGAAGAGCAACACTGGAAGGGTGACTGGGAAGAGCAACACTGGAAGCGCTAAGGAACGCCAAGACGCTGGGGCCTTCCTTCCACGGATTCCCTGGGGCAACCCAGCACCGGAAGTTTCCAATCATTTCAGAAGCCACCTGCTTTGGTTTCCACAGGCATTAACACCAAGCGTTGTGAAGGTGTGTGGGGCACCCTTTGATCCTTTGGGGAAGTGAGGGCCACGTCCCTTTCATCTCTGGATCCCTGCATTGCCTTCTTGGATAGACACCAGGGCTGTGTTAATTTCAGCGTTAATTTCATCTTTCCGCCCCAAGGTTAAATAGTCAATTCAGGCAAATAGGCTGAGCGCAAGCTGAATGAGGAAGAGTTTAGCAAGATAAATTAAGAGGATTCTTTCTTGGCAAGGGTCATGTAGGAAACTTGTGAACCTGACAGAAGTGACCATCAGAGTTTCAAGCTGCCAGTCAGCTGAAAGACAGAGACAGGAAGAGAGGGAGCAGGAGAAGGCCAAAAAAGAAGGCAGAGGATCCAAAGCAGTCTCTGCAAAGTGAGCACAGCGCCTGACGCAGGGCTCCAACCCACAAACGTAAGATAGTGATCTGAGCCGAAGTCAAAAGTCCCACACTTAACAGACTGAGCCACCCAGGCAACCCTGTAAGCTTAACCTTCTTAATAAGCGTCAGGAGTGTGAATGAGTTCTGAGACACCCATACAACCTAGAGAGTTACAGTAACTGAGAGACAAAGGGCCTGTCCCGTCATCAAAGAGCTTGAAAGTAATGCGAACAGCGGCATACCAGGTGGGACCATGCTAAAGGCAGACCATTCCAGGATCCTACGGAAATTGTTCAATCACACTCTGAAGTTACTTTTTAAAGGAGAAAAAAAAAATTGCAAGTATGCAAATACACCACAAACGAATGACTCCCGTAACATTTATAATATTCTTAAGAACTCCAAACCTATCAAAAATGATTTACCTGTGCTAAGTGTTCAAGTATCTGCCAGTATGTTACTACTCAGCACCCAAAAGGCACACAATGTAAACATTTTTGTCTCATTAGATAAAATCTTAGCCAGCATCTTTCTCTTTGGAAACTTAAAACCAGATGATTCAGAAATCTTCATTCAGAAAATTCTCCAAAGGTTTGTCAGCTAAAGGTAACAGATTCTGTACAAATGTGACACCTTCCCTAAAGACATGAAAACGTTAAATTGAACTAAGCACCATCCAGTAACCACAGATCCCATACTGCTTACTGTTCCCCAGGCCATGTTTTACATGGTAATTCGTTAATCTGCACAACCCTATAAACTCCATCTTTATCACCACTGGGCAGTTGTGGAAACCGAGGCAAGGCGATTCAAGGCGCCTGCAAAAAATACGGTTGGGTAGCGGGGGAGAGGCGATCCCTGGCAGCCTGGCCAGAGTCTACGCCTCTGGTTTCCACACTTCACTATACACTGCCATCTCCAGGGGGATCTTTAAGACCCCATCTCCGGCCCGATTAACTCGACATGGGCTGCCACCTGGGATCCGGGTTGTTGTTAAAGGTTCCCAGGTGAGTCTGGGCAAAGTTTGGGAACCGCTTGGTCTGTGCTTTTAACCACTAGCTGTATTAGCAGCGTCGCTGTGGTTCTGCCGCTTTTCTTGCCCCAGAGCTTCTTCACCAACGCGCCGAACCCGGTGCGAAAGCAGCGAGAGAAAACAAAAGGAAGGGGCGGCGAGCCGGGGCTGGGGGTTCCGCGGGCGGGCCGCTCCGGAGAGCAGAGACCGGGCGCCCGTGACCTTCGGTCCCCGCGCGGCCCAGGAGCCCGAGGCCCGGGCGGGCAGGTGCCTCGCAGGCGCCGGAGGCCGAGGGGGCGCGGGCCCCCGTCCCGCGGGCGGCGGAAGCAGGGGGCGCGCCGCCCGCCACGTGACCCCCTCCCGCGGCCGCCCAAACGCCGGGACGGGGCCCCGGCGTCCTCCGCGCGCTCCGCGGAGCCGGCTGGCTGGGCTCTAAGTTACTTAGCGCCGCGGGACCGACGCCGGAAAGTTCGTGACTCTGCTCGGCGGGGCGGGGATGGGAAGGGCCGGATGGGGCCGGAGCGCACCGGGTGCGCGGAGGGGAAGGAGGCGGCGTTCGGAGACCCCGGCCCCCGGCTCCTTCCCGTCCCCCGCCGTATACCCACCCGGAGGTGAAATCCTGCTGCACGCTCAGCAGCCGCTCGCGCAGTGTCTCCAGCATCGCCGCCGCTGTGTCTCCTCCCCTCCGGCTTCAGGCCGCCGCCGCCGCCGCCCAGGGTCCCGCTCGGCCGCCCCCACACCTGTCTCCCGCGCGCCCCGCACACTCGCGCCCGGCCCCGCCCCCAGCCGGGTCAGCGTCCCGCGCCGCAGCCCCTTCCGCGTTCCCGCCCCCCGCTCGCGCGCTCCCGCCCTGCCTCCGCCGCGCCCAGGCCCGCGCAGCCGCAGTGGGCCGCGCCGGCCTGGGCTGCGGGAAAGGGGCGGTCCTTCCCTCCCCGCTGAGCGGAGGATGCCTTTCTGTAACCCAAGACAGGCCCTCTCGTTTTTCTGTAAAACACCAGCGGCAGCGTGAAGGAATGTTTTCAGTTGAGGGCATCTTTGAGAGCAGCGTTGGCTTTTACGGTTCGGAAGATAATTGGAAAAATGTCTTGCACAGAGTGCACAGCCCTGTAGCAAACTGTTTTCACCGACTGGGTCCGGGATCCGACCCCACCGGCTTTGCCCTGGGATGAAAGAGTTAACCATTCTAAGCCTTGGTTTCTTCATTCATAAAATGGGAATGATAATCAACTGTTTCCACATCATCACTTTCCACTTCAACCTCCAGGAGGCTTTTGTGCCCTTCACACCAAAGGAGGTCGCCTTTGTCAGGTCACTGGTGAGCTCCATGTGGTCAATGCCATTTATCACGAATCTGCCCTCATTTTTTTCTCGACCTCGGTGGCCCTCAAAGCAATACCTTATACCATTTTTAAGACACATTCTTCTCCTGCCTTCAGGGACATCATACTTCTATTCTCCCTTCCTGTCCACTGCTGTTTCAACAGTTGTTCCCAAGGCTCCATCGCCAGCCTCCTGGTCTCCGTATTTGCTCTACCATGCTGGCAATTCCTCTATCAGGGCAGTGATGGATGCCCAATTCTCTATCTTCAGCCTGCTCCTTCAGTTCACACCAGTTGCTTACTTAACATGTATCCAACACGCATTTCAAACCCAACATCCCCCAAACTGACAATGTGATTGCATATTCATCTCCTAACTTGCTCATCTCCAGTCTTTCCCATTTCAGTAAATGGCACCAGCGCCCACCGGGTTGCTCAAATTAAGCCACTTGAAATCACCCATTTCCTCACTTCCTCATCCCCCATATTAACTCATCAGGTCCAATCCAATACACTCTATTTCGTTTTTTACATATAAATTTTTTTATTTATTATTTTTGAGAGAGAGAGCGCAGGAGGGGCAGAGAAAGAGGGAGAGAGAATCCCAAGCAGGCTCAGCACTTGTCAGTGCAGAGCCTGATGCAGGGCTCAAACTCATGAACAGGGCTCGAGATCAGGACCTGAGCCGAAACCACAAGTTGGATGCCCAAAGGTTAACTCTCTCATCACCTGAGCCACTCAGGTGGCCCCATTCTATTTCTAAAGTATTCCTGGAACCTGCTCCCCTTTTTCCATCTTCACTGTAATCAACCTAGTGCAAGGCACTGTCAACTTCTACAAGGGACACCAACAGGTCCCCAGATTCTACTCTTTTGCCGTCTACACCCTTGTGATCCACCCTTGACATGGCAGCCAAAGAGAATTATCTGAAAGATGAACCAGATCACGTTGCTCTCCTGCTTGAAAGCCTCCAGCTGCTTTCTGTGCCTTCAGAATAAAATTACCAAGTCCTAACATTTGAACTCTTCCTGATATTCTATCCAAAGCACCGTTGACCGTTGAATAACACGAGTTTGAACTGTGTGGGTCCACTAATGTGCAGATTTTTTTCAGTGAATATAGTGGAAAATTTTTTGGGAGATTTGTGATAATTAGAAAAAACTTGAAGATGAGCTGCCTACCCTAAAATACCAAAAAAGTAAAAAAGTAAAAAACAATTAGATATTATTGTAAGAATACAGTATATGATACATATACAGAATATGTGCTAATTTACTATTTATATCAGTAAGGCTTCCGGCTAACAGTAGGCTATTAGTAGTTAAGTTTTGGGGAAGTTTAAAGTGATATGTGAACTTTCAACTGGGAGGGTATCTATGCTCCTAACTCCCTTTTCAAGGGTCAGCTGTACTACTCACCTATCACGACCTTGACATGTAAACCACAGTAACCTTATCTGTGTTCCTTGAAAATTCCAGGTTCAGTTCCACCTTGAGGCCTTTGCAGAAACGTTTCTCCAGAATGTTGCATTGCTGGCTTCTTTGTGGCGTTCAGATCTCAGCTTAAATATCATCCCTTTAGGTAGGTCTTCCCAGATAATTCAAGTTACTCATGTGATCACTTCCTATACACAGCCTGCTTCTCAACTTAGTACACTATCTGATAATTTACCTAATAATTGTTTAAGAAAAAGTTCTTTAGTACTTTATTTTTTACACCATTTACTTAAAAAAAATTTAACGTTTTTTCATTTTTGGGAGACAGAGAGAGAGCAAGACAGGGGAGGGGCAGAGAAAGAGGGAGACACAGAATCCAAAGCAGGCTCTAGGCTCTGAGCTGTCAGCACAGAGCCTGACGCAGGGTTAGAACCCACGAACCGTGAAATCATGACCTGAATTGAAGTCAGATGCTTAACCTACTGAGCCACCCTGGTGCCCCGTACATCACTTATTTTATTTTTTTTAATGTTTTTATTTATTTCTAGGAGAGAGAGAGAGCGAGAGCGACAGTGTGAGCAGGGGAGGGTCAGAGAGAGAGGGAGTCACAGACTGAAACAGGCTCCAGGCTCTGAGCTGGCAGTCAGCACAGAGCCCGACGCGGGACCTGAACCCACGAACCGCGAGATCATGACCTAAGCGAAAGTCGGACGCCTAATCGACTAAGCCACCCAGGCGCCCCTACATCACTTATTTTAAATTCAGGACTCAGACTAGAGTGAGGCCTGTAAGGCATTCATTTCAGGTGCAAACTTTAAGGGGAGTCGGAAGCTGAGTATTCAAGATGAATAATTTATTTATTTTTAATGTTTATTTTTGAGGGCAAGTGGGGGAGGGGCAGAGAGCGAGGCCGACACGGAATCTGAAGCAGGCTCCAGGCTCAGTGCTCTCAGCACAGAGCCCAATGCAGGGCTTGAACTCATGGACTGCGAGATCATGACCTGAGCCAAAGTTGGCTGCTTACCAGACTGAGCCACCCATGCGCCCAAAAATATTTTAACATTATTTTTAAAAAATTCAAAATTCATGCAAAGAAAATAGCTGTTTAACAAAACACCAAACCTTTAAATGAAGACTGGATCCGGGACTGCTGGGATTGAATGGGGCAAGTGAGATGAGCTATGTGAGGACAGGCCCAATATAAACCCCCTCATCTTAGTTAGTTAGCTCTGTACACACCTAAAACAGTGAAAGGTACATAGGAAACACCTAGTAAATGCTGATTGTTTTGTCGTAGGAATCAAATAAGATAAAGCACGTGGCTTCTCGTTGGGGGAACACCTCTCGGCTGCTCTTGATGATTTCTTCCATATGGAGAAAGCCCCTCCATGATGTAACACACTCTAGGCCTTTCCTGGGCGAGGAGAGGAGACTTGTAGGATAGTAAGTTGGGGACAAAGGAGTCTGGCCCGTCCTCTCTTCTTTATCTTGGCTGCAAACTTCCAGCCAAGAACACTCATTCTATTCCATAAGGACTGGCTGCCGGGTGAGGAGGCGGGGGTGACTGGGGTTTTCTGTGACTGGACAGGCAAGTCTTAATCGGAGGTTGGGTAACAGGAATTCTGCTTGCTCATGAATATTGTATAAGCCATGTGCTTCATCAGCCTTACCAGAAATGGAAGTGATGTTCTCGCCACTTTATGCTGACACTCATTTCTCGGTTGGTGCAGACAAGAACGAGAGAGGGGTGCTGTTTACTGAGCCCTCCCCCGACCTCCCAGAAATAGTACCTGATACAGAGAAAGTGATCAAATGACCAAGTCGATAGAGACAGATGCCTCAGTATCTAGTAGATTTTGAAACCACAGATACTGGGAAATAATCAACCTTTATTATTGTAATTCAATTAAGCAAACACCTTTGCTCATAAATTTTCAATTTACCAAGTTTCATGGGTTCCTACAAAGCACCAAATCCAAACAAAAAGACTACGCCCACCACTAGAGAATGGCCTTTACTTACTGTGCCCAATCATTATTGTTCTGACCATTGCATTACTGGTCAATGGCATGTTTGTGCCTTGTTTTGCAGTGTTTTAAGAACATTTTTAATCCCGCCATGTCTGTTAAATCCAAAGACAGTGGAAAATTTAAAAGGGCTAATAAGGAGCACTTGGGTTGCTCAGCCCTTTGGGCACCCCACTGTTGATTTCAGCTCACGTCATGAGCTCAAGGTTTGTGGGATCGAGCCCATGTGGGGGCTCTGAACTGATAGCACGGAACCTGCTCGGTATTCTCTCTCCCTCCCTCTTTCTCTCTCTCTGTTTCTCTCTCTCTCTCTCTCTGCCCCTTCCCCGCTGTACATGTGCACACGCTGCTCATCTCTCTCAAAACAAATAAACATTTAAAAATGTATACATATTAAAAGGGCTAGTAAGAAAAAACAGTGATAAACAAAAGTAAGTATTAGAAAACAAATGGGTAGAGAAAACAACTACGATTACATGAGTTGTTTTGTAGGAATGATTAAGGACCAAGATTTGAAGCATGTGACACATTGTATTGATTTAAGTGACCAGAAACTAGGAAGATTGATTTGCAAAATGAAAACAAAAAACAAAGTTTTTAAGTACAGTTAGAGAATCAACATCAATATTAAAGGCTATTGGCCTAATCTGACTTCAGCAACTGGTTGAGAGTCGATTTGCGAACATACTAGCAAGGCACAGAGAAAGCTTTGGTGATAAAACTTTGGGGACAAGCACAAAAGCTGCTGAAGAAGGCCCCTACATGGGGGCGCCTGGGGGGCTCAGTCAGCTAAGCCCTGGATTTCAGCTCAGGTCATGATCTCACCGTTCATGAGCTCGAGCCCTGCACTGAGCTCTGCGCTGACAGTGCAGAGCCTGCTTGGGATTCCCTCTCTCTCTGCCCCTCCCTCTCTCACCCTCTGAAAATATATAAATAAACTTAAAAAAAAGAAAGAAAGAAAATGAAGGCACCTAAACTATTACTTCCCTGATTCAGCAACATCAGCATCAGGTGGAAGCTTGTGGCAAACGCAGCATCTCGGGCCCCATTCAGCCCTGCCGAGTCAGAACCTGAATTGTCACAGGGTCCCCAGGTGATTCATACGGATTTAACGTGTGAGAAGCACTGCGCAAGGACACTCGCCACGAAAGGGGTTCCTTCTGTCAATGGGTTCTTACAGCAGCCATGATAAATGAGAATTTGGTGGAAATGGAACCAGAGAAAGACGCTATAAAAGAAGAAGCTATAGTATTTCACACTTTATTGGCAGGTGTCCCTCTGAGTGACTGAAAGGCACTATTGCCATTTGAGTTACAGGAATCGTAGATTTGTAGAGGTATCTACAGTATACTGATATTCACTTATCTTTTTTTTTTTAAACTGAGATGTAAATATCTTGGTATCTCTAATTTTAAACGTTTAAAGATGCCAGAAGAAACCATTTAAAAGCTACATAACTGTTTCTTGTGAAGCAATGCACAGTTCCAAGAGTAAGGTAAGCTGTGGAAGCCAGAAAGGTAACATCGTCATGGCATTTTGAAAAGGAAAGCGGAGATGGGAGCCGGAGAGGCAGAAGAGGGGAATTCCAACACGCAGGAGCAAAGGTTAGAGCCGAGTTGAAGAATAAGAAAAAGAAGGTACAGGGGCCCCTGGGTGGCTCAGTCAGTTGAGTGTCTGACTTCGGCTCAGGTCATGATTTTGCAGTTGGTGGGCTTGAGCCCCGCGTCGGGCTCTGTGCTGACAGCAGGCTTGGAGACTGCTTCTGATTCTCTGTCTCCTTGTCTCTCTCACCCTCCCATATGCATGCTGTCTCTTTCTATCTCAGAAATAAATAAAACATTAAAAATTAAAAAAAAAAAAAAAGAAGAAGGTACAGGGGAGGACATCAAAGACTGAGGCCAGAAGCTAACAGAGACCAAGAAGGCAAGTACTGTCTGGAGAGATACTCAGGACGGCCAAGTTGGACACGAAAGAGTATCTTCAACACAAACTAATATGAATGTACAGCGAGAGGCAGTTCACCTGCATCTATTTATGTTTCAAAAACGTGTCACACTATCACACAATGTAATGGGGGCACCTAATCTCACCTTTCTGCTCCGAAGAAGAAAAGAAAGGTGCTGCATGGTGCATGTAAGTAGGAAACCTCTTCTTTTTTGCTAATCTGTGCTCAGATCTGTATGATTTATGAAATATTCCTAAACAGCCAAGTGACACCGTTCATTAAGTTGGAGGGACGCTACATGGGGAGAGGAGACTACATGCTCTAGTGCTATAAGTAAATGGTTTTCCTTAGAAAAAATATTTCTTAGACATTACATCTGCACCACTACAGAGTAGTAATCCACACAGAAACTTTTTAGTAAGAATTAGGACCACAAAAAAGAGAGAGAGAGAGAGAGAGAGAGAGACAGAATTATTACCTGTAGTTAACACTCAGCTTAATATAGGGAGGGTCAAAAAGTCCTAATAATTGAAAAGCATTGAAGAAAAAAGCAAATATTAGGTTCTAGCATGCAGAGTTACTTCCTGTCTATCTACATGTCAGTGGAAGCTGATACTCAGAGAGTCTAGTATGAAACTAAAAAGGGTCCTTTACATGTAGTTAAATTGACGGTTCTCACCCCTGGCCTAACCGAGCATTTACAAAAATACCTATTTTTGCCCAATCTCTGGACACGGATTTTTTTTTTTTGAGGTTTTATTTATTTTTGAGAGAGACAAGAGTACAAGCCGGGGAAGAGGCAGCGAGAGAGGGAGACACAGAATCTGAAGCAGGCTCCAGGCTCCAAGCTGTCAGCACAGAGCCTGAGGCAGGCCTCAAACTCATGAACTGTAAGATCATGACCTGAGCCAAAGTGGGACGCTTAACCAACTGAGCCACCCGGGCACCCTGCCAACAGTGACTTAACAGTGACTTAATCAGTCTGAGCACACACACCCCACCCCACTCCCAGCGCCTTCAAAGGGCCAGTCACCCCATCACTTTGGTTTGTAACTCTCGGTGCAGGGGTCTGAGACCCACAACCTCTGACCAACACTTTGGGCTGGCTGACCCCGAAGGCCACTGTAGGGAGGGCCGGGGGGAGGAGGGACAGGGAGCTCACTCACGCCGGTGCCGCACGAGGGAGGCCGCGGCACTGTAGGGAGCACGGGTGTGCCCAGGCTGCCCCAGGCATGTGGTCTTTTTGTAAACATGTGGACACAGCACAGGCAGGAACGTGCTGGAACTGGCTGTGCCCTAGCCTCGGCCAGGCCTCCCCAGCTGGAAAGGTCTTGCTGCCATTCAGGAAACAAGAAACGCTCTGGCGTCCCGAGCACCTCTCATTCCAGCAAAACTGTTCCTCATCCCTCCTCCTGATGCCTCTTCCAGTCCCGTTTATTTCCCTGAATGATCCCTTTGCTTCCATTTTTCACTCTTCCTAATCCCTGCTCTCCCACGCGAGATCTGCTGCCCCGGGGATCCAGAGTCTCCACGTTGTCTGTCTGTCTGTCTGTCTCTCTCTCCCAATGCTTTTTCTTTTCTTTTTTTTTTTTTAATTTTTTTTAAACATTTACTTATTTTTGAGAGAAAGAGGGAGGGAGTAGGGGAGAGGTAGAGAGAGAGGGAGACACAGAATCCGAAACAAGCTCCAGGCTCTGAGCTGTCAGCACAGAGCCCGATGCAGGGCTCAAGCCCACTAACTTCAAGATCATGACCTGAGCTGAAGTCAGACGCTTAATCGACTGAGCCACCCAGGCGCCTCCATGCCTCTTGGTTACTACCATTGTTACTGACTGGGCCTCTCCCTGGTGACCAGAAGAAAGCTCTAAATGCCTTCATTGTTCTCTCTTCTAACAGAGAATGCCATGGATAAGTAAGCTTCCCGTACCCCCTGCCTAATGTTAGACGTGCCTGTAGGCCAACATCAGTCCCCAACCTAGTCTACTGTGACCAGGTTGCAGGTCACCTGATAGAAAACATGGGCAAGAATTGCTTTCACCCTGTGTTTGTGTCTACTAAAAGGAGACTGTCAGGGGCTATTTCTTAGATTATTCAAGGGGAAATATGCCTCGAACAGCTAAGTTAGAGACAAGGTACCCAGTGTGTATCTAGGAGTGTTTAGCTTGAGTTGCTTCGAATCAGACGTTTACGTATAGTCAACAGCAAGATTTCGAACACTTTGTGATGTGCTGAGAATCTCATAAAGGGAGGGAGAGAAAGCAGTTCATGTGCACAGAAAGTACTGGATTCCTCTGCTTTAACTCGTGTATTGTCTCCGCTTATGCACACAAATGGAAGTGAACAGATGCATTTGTGGTCTTAATAAACCGTTGTATATGCTGAGGAAAAGGTTGGGGAGCATACCAAGCGGTCTGTCCCTCTGTTGTTGGGGTTCTGCTCCCGCGGGGAGTCTAATGGCCTGTGCTCACCCACTGCTCACCAGGCCACTCCTTGCCTGCTCGCACCTGCGGACCTACCTGCCAAAACACAGCACTAAGAGAGCACAAGCCAGTAGTCCGTGAAGGACTTTGCACACAACTTCAGTACAGGAAATGTGACCAGAAAAGCAGCAGCCTCATCCTTCCCGCCTCCTGGGGGCTGCGGTGAAGAGGGAACACTGAGCTGTTTCCAAGAGGGTAGGATGGCCTAGCAGGGAGGGAAAGACATTAGCACATCCCGGCAACCGATGTCCCACTGGTTCCTGAAAGTTCATCCCGCCGCCCAGCAAACCCTGCGTCCTCACGGTTTTCTGCAACATCGTCTGCTCCACAAACACCTGTTGAGGGCCCGCCTATTCGGTATTCTAGGGCATTCCAGGGACACACTAATGGTATTAATGTCATCTTAAACTATTACAACGATGACGAGAGCTATCATTTGCTGATAGCACACTGGTGTCAGGCCGGGTTCTCAGCACTTTGCACGTTTTTTTGTTTGTTTTATGTTTATTTTTTTAATGTTTAATTTATTTTGAGAGAGAGTGTGTGCACGTGAGTGGGGGATGCGCAGAGGGAGCGAGAGAACCCCAAGCAGGCTCCACACTGTCAGCACAAAGCCCAACGTGGGGCTCGAACTCATCCACTGTGAGATCATGACCTGGGCCGAAGTCGGACGCTCAACCGACTGAGCCACCCAGGCGCATTTTGGAGATGCATTCTTTTTGCCCATTTTAGAGATGAGGAAATAAGGGACAGTCAGGCACCAATGAACCCATGCAGAGTTACTAGGCTAGAGGTGAGGTCACTGGTGTTTTGCATGTGGCTGTGACAGCCTAGAAGCTGACTGGCCCAGACTTTGCTTTGCAAGAAGGAGCCCCAAAATGAGGCCTGTCCTCGGGGCCCACCTGGGAACCTGAAATCCAGGCATGTTGCCACAAACTGCTGGAAGGCCTGCGTTCCGTTGGTCAGGCTGGACACATGGCCCAGCCTCACAGGGCCAGCTCCTGGCAAATGGTCTCTGGTTATATGGACTTTGGGGCTCCCCTGAGAGGGAGCCGAGCCAGGCGAGCCCAGTTGTGCGGTGATCCGTGGTCCCATCACGGCAGGGGGCCCCTCCCGGACTGGCAAGACTTAGAGGGAGAGAATAGAGAGGACAGAGGGCACGCCGGTGTTCGGAGTGGAACAGGGGACGCGCAGGCCATGACCTGGCCAGACACCTCTGCACTTGCCCTGGGAAGGGAGTCAGGGAGGGGCCCGTGCACGGGGTCCTGCTGTGCAGATTCAGGCTCAGCGGGGAGAAGACTTTCCTTGGGGAACAAGGGGCTTCCAGCGTCAGTGTGAAGCAGAGGCCCGGGTGCGTGGGTGGGTTTGGAGCCTGGACTCTAGGGGTGAAGATGGAGAGCTGGTGGGCTCAGGCCAGGGAATCTGCCCGTCCTATGGGCCAAACCCAAATGCCCTGCTTCTGCCTCTAATCACAGATGGTGGGTCACCTCCACGTCATCACCGGCTTTAGTTCCTCAATCTCCGAGGATGAAGGCACTGCCTGGAGGACCACAGGGAGCTCAGTCGGCTTTCGGAGTCACCCACACGGCCTCGCACAGAGCCCACCGCTACTTACCTGCATTAATAACGTCTGCAGAGCGCCCAGCCTGGGGAGCCAGTGCCCAAGTCCATCTGACCTTTACCCGCTCCTACTCTCTGCGAAAGGACTGGGGAAGGAGGATGTCCTGGCATCTTGGAGGTCAGCCTGGAGGGAGTGCTGAGTCAGAAACGGGTTACTGTCCCCACACCCCCTTGTTTATGCTCTGGTAGGGTGCAGTCTGGAAACACGGGCCAGACTATTTGCTCTTTCTCTTGTTTTTTTTTGTTGTTTTTAATTGCCTTATCTACTCATAGGGGGTCACAAACATCCTGTCTTCGTCTTCTAACAGAGAGCGTCGCCGCTAAATGTCTGTAATGCCTTACTGCTTCTTCACAGCTGCAGCCCTAAATCAAATCGGACCTGGGAGCCTGTCCCACAAGCCAAATGGGATGCAGCCAGGGATCAGATCCAGCGTTCAAATTGGGCCTTTTTCTTCTCTTCGTTGTCGTATCTTTACGACTTTTTGCTTTTGAGGCAACTGCATTTGACCCAAACCTGATGATGTGTTCAAGTGGGAAGAGAGTGTCCATTAGCTCCCTATTTCACATCTGTCACTAAATTTAACCTCTGATGTGAAGTCTCAAGTTCTCTGCCCTAAAAATAGCTTGGAGCTGAAATGGGAGTGGAAGGGAAGATCAATCAGAATTTGGCTAAATGCCCACAAATTCCTCCTGTCATACCTGCACAGTCTTCACATCTACCATTTGGGGGGGGGGAGGGGAGGGGTGGCTGGGTCCAGATGCACCACTGCTCTTCCCCATCAGAATTCACCCACCTGTTTAAAAAAGTATTTTTATTTATTTTGAGAGAGAGAGAGAGAGAGAGAGAGGGAGAACAAGCAGGGGAGGGGCAGAGAGAGGGAGAGACAGAATCCCAAGCAGGCTCCTGGCTGCCAGCACAGAGCCCAATGCGGGGCTCAGACTCACAAACCATGAGATCATGACCTGAGCTGAGATCAAGAGTCAGATGCCTAACCAACCGAGCCACCCAGGCGCCCCAGAATTGACCCACATTAGTGAACACTAGATAGCACAATCTCTGTGGGGGACACTACTCACCTTTGGAAAGTTTTTGGAAAGCTGGCTTAAAATTAATTTCCCTTAGAAATTTTACCTCATGCAAATATCCCCGGAAAACTATTTTTGGAAAAGAAAAGTATTAAGTTAAAGGCTTCCTGCCAACAATCTCAATATAATGGTGCTTTATCAGCTTTTAGTTGAAACGAAAAACTACAATGGTTTATGCTAAATATATTCCGTTTAAATGAAATTTAAGTTCCAGCAATTAAAATAGTATGCAGTCTTCTTTTCAATAATTTTTTATGTTTTATTTTATATTTGAGAGAGAGAGAGAGAGACAGAGAGTGAGTTGGGAAGGGGCAGAGAGAGGGAGACACAGAATCTGAAGCAGGCTGCAGGCTCTGAGCTGTCAAGCACAGAGCCCCATGTTGGGCTCTAACTCATGAGCAGTGAGATCATGACCTGAGCCAAAGTCGGCCACTTAACTGGCTGGACCACCTAGGGGCCCTGTACATGAGTCTTTTTATTCATTTTTCACAGAACTTAAAGTTCCAGCATTCTTAAACTACACACACACACACACACACACACACACACACACACACACACACACACAGAATTCTCTACAATGGCATTCAGTATGTCTTATAATTTAGACTTCATGGCATCAAGGAAGTCTGGGTTTTTTGTTTTTTTGTTTTAACTTAGTTTATTGTTACCTATTGACATTTCAGTTCTGCGTCTTCTACTTTGGCCAGCCGTAAAATTAAGTCATTCATTTCCAGATGGCACATTAAGAATATGGTCTTTGTTTATGACTTCAGCTTGTGTGTTTATTTGACACACAAATGACTCTGGAGAACTCGACTATTTGCAGCTAATTAGTCATTTAACAACAGACAGCCTCAACTATTTTTCTCACTGTCTAAGTCCCTGCATTACCAGATGGGGCCCCATGAACACTTGCTCTCTCAGCCTGGAGGTTGGCACTGGGAAACGGCCATACTTCTGAGCAGCAGGAAGGTGTCTGGAGTTCAGAGCCAGCATGGCGTGTGGGGGTGAGCTGGTGCACTGCTCCCACCGCACAAGAGGCGACACTGCTGCTGCACACAGGATGTGCTGACGTCAGCTGCCGAAAACAGCTCTTCATCCCTATCTTCAGAGTCTACGGTGTCTGCCAATATGGAAGACCAAAGCTCAGAAAGATGGCGGCCGTGCGTTGGATGTTTTAAAATTCTCAATCTGTAAACCTGGAGGGATTTGGGGCTTCATTTCCAAGAGCCACCTCAATTTTTTGACGGCTTTTAGCGAACCTCACGATTAGCCATATGGATGATTTAAGATCAAAATGCTGTCAAGCTGTATTGTCACCTTTTATGGTTTTTGTAAAATTAATAGAGAGAGCAATAAGGTAAGGTGACTGAAGGAAGGAGAGGTGTCGGTTCATTTTTTACATTGTGAAGTTGTCATGGGCATGGCTTTCTTGAAACTTTCACCACACACACACACACACACACACACACGTCAGTCCAGTTTAGAGCTTCATCCTGAGCTTCTGCCTTCCCCAGGTGTAGACCGGGCCTAGGCTCAGTGGACCCTCATGGAGCAGAAGATGGATAAGGCTGATCTGTGCTCACTTTTGCTCTTCCTCTCTCTTGTGGTTTTAGGTTTTCCTGGGCAGGGCAGGGAGGAGGACATACCCAGGGGAAGGGGGAAGATGTTTCCCTGAACTAGGCACGGCTATAATCCTCTGCAGAGAGCCTGAGCTCTGTCTCTGTCTCCCTGGCCCTCACTGTGTTCCGACACAGGAAATCTGTCTCCTTTTTCCCCTTAGCCTCTGGTTACTGAAATGCCCTTGACCACACACACCCCCCGCCCCCGTCCCACACCACAGACAGTACTCTGAGAAGCTCCCCAAGTCTCTCACTGCCCCTCAGGAGACTATAAGGTACCCTAGAGTTTGTTAAATGCTTGTTTATCTGTTTCCCACAGAGGCACAGGATTTGAGCCAGTTAATCAGTCAGACTAAATAAAGACACTAGGCAGACACGATAAAAGCCATTGTGCATCATTACGGGCTTAACTAAATTACATGCATGAGAGATAAATGTTTGCTTGATGATGGAACTCCCCAGCCTGGATGGCTCTTAGTAAATCCCACCAACAAAATCACAGAGCATATAAATGACATGTTATAGGCAGTGCCCAACCTATGGAAAGGCTGAGCTCCAAAAGTTTTTAAGTTGGTGCTTAGAAACACAAGATGCATTTTTCCTCCCCATCACAAGGTTATAAATGGTGATTTGGTTGCAAAGCCTTTTCTTTTCTTTTGTAAAGTTTATTTATTTATTTTGAGAGCTACAGAGACAGTGTGAGTGGAAGAAGAACAGAGAGAGAGAGGGAGAGAGAGAATCCCAAGCAGACTCCAACTGTCAGCAAGGAGCCCAATGTGGGGCTTAAACTCATGAACTGTGAGATTATGACCTGAGCTGAAACCAAGTCAGACGCTTAACCGACTCAGCTACCCCCGAGCCCTGGTTGTGAAGCCTTTTCTACAGAAGGCGGTATAACCCTCAACGTGGCCACATAACAGGAGCCAGAGTTCTGAGTCTCGGTGTGGGAACCACATCCTCTGAGGAGAGGAAGAGAAAGAAGTGCTCTTACCCCTTTCAGGGTCCAAAGCCAGCCCCAATGGCCCTGCTCCACAGCAGATCCCCCTTTCTCCAGGGAACTAACCTTCATTTGCCCTAAACTCTTACACTTCACGTGCTTCAGTAGGGAATCCAACCTCCTTCTCCACCTCTCTGCTCAAACCCTGATCCCTCACTAAGATTAGCAGAAAAGCAAACAGTTAATTAGTCCAAACTGACATGTGATTGTCTAGTAGCCATTTCCTTTATTTAAGAGCTTAGGTCTTTGGGGGAAAAATGCTTCCTTGTTTGGGATTTCACAGGGCTCTAAGAGTTTGGAGGATGGAATAGGGCTCAAGAGAACAATAGATCTATTTTGCTGAAAGGCTGCTTCAGACTGTAATTACCTTCTTTCTCAACTCTTAGCCCCTTGGGGTAAAAGCCAGCCATTTCTGGCATTAGAGCACCACAGGACTGCCCACACCACCCCCCACCCCCGTGCTTGATGACTCTGCCTTGTTGAGGAAGGGCCATTCATTCCACCCTGGAATGCATGTTGATACTGACTTCTGATTGCATGTTGCTTGGGGCAGTTTAGCATCCTTTAACTTTCTTTGGGCAAAAGCATTCATTTGGAGGGATTACCCCTCTCCTACTGGATGTATCAAGTGGGATTTTCAATCACGGTGACCATCCTGTTTGTAGCCAATGGCCACGCAAGCCACCCCCAGCAGGCTAATTGCTGTCTTCCTCTCTAAATTTAGTGACAACGAGCCAGTGGGGCTGGGATGGTTCACCCTTTCTAGTAGGGATGTCCAGATAAGACCATTTAGTAATTCCTGCTATTAGAGCTTTGGAGATGCCTCAGCCTGTCCGCTGTGAAGCTGCCTTTCTCCTTTCTCCTTCTTGTACCCCAATATCCTCCGATGGGAATTCCTGTTTTGTTCAAGTTGGCCATAATTGGTTTCTGTTGCTTTACACCAAACACCCCTCCCCTGCTGACAGTTCCACCCTCCCTCACTTGCTCATCTGTACCATGAAGGCGGGGACATCCCAAAGGGATGACATACCTCTTAGCCCATGGAAGGAACTCACTCCTACCTCAAAACGTATCCTCATACCCTGACCCCACAGTCAAACCTAGAAAGCACCCTTTTGGTGCTTCTGCTGGTTGGTTTCCAAGTGTCTGTTGGAAGATTGGTGGGTCCTGGTTTGCCTTCTTCTCCATGAACAGTGAGGAGGGTCCTCCGTCTCCTCCCACACATCTTGAAATCAGTCTCCTCACATTTTTAGCTGGCCACACTTCCTGGAATTCCTTAGCAGATTTTATTGCATTTGTTTCCAAAGCTTTGGTTTTATGTATTCACCCAAATGGAATTTGTCATTAGTTAAATTCCTACCAGGATAATAAAATAAACTGAAAAAGTTAAGGCCACGTACGATGCTGTTTTGTATCATTTCCCAATGAAATTGAAGACAAAATGCTTTGGAGATGACGCAAATCCGAGTAAGTGCAGGTTTCATTAGCATCTCTCTATAAATTCGCTTGCCAGTAAGCTGCCATTTATTCAGTACATTCACATCACAAAGCACAGTACCTGTACCTTTTGAAAATGCTGTCAACTGCTTGGAACTCCTGAGTGAGCTTAAGGTGTTTCCTGACCAGTGTGTCTTGTTGCAGTAGCAGGCCAAAATGCTGGGGTGCAAAATTCTCTTGGAAATGCTGGGATCAAAATCAGCTCAAGCTCTAAGAAACAGTGGAGGGTGAAGTCAACAGTCAAATTCAGGCAGGCTGATTTTAGGGTTACACTGCTTCTCCAAGAAGGAAGGGACTGGATGTTTTTATGTTGAACTTTGTTGGCTTTTATTTAAATTTATTTATTTTGAGAAAGAGAGGGAGAAGAAGAGACAGAGAGAGAGACAGAGAGAGAGAGGCAGAGAGAGAAAGGTAGAGAGGGAGAATCCCAAGTAGGCTCTACACTCTCAGCACAGAGCCCAATGTGGGGCTCAATCTCACAAACCACGAGATCATGACCTGAGCCGAAATCAAGAGTTGGACACTCATCATGGATACTGACCTGTGATCTTTCACTTGTGATGTCTTTGCCCAGTTTTGGTATCAGGATAATGCTGGCCCCATAAAATATGTTTGGAAGTGTTCCCTTTTCCTTAGTGTTTTGGAATAATTTGAGAAGGATAGGTTTTAACTTCTTTAAATGTTTTGTAGAATTCACCTGTGGAGCCATCTGGTCCTAGACTTTTGTTTTCTGGATATTTAAATTACTTATAATTGGTCTATTCAGTTTTTCTATTTCTTCATGATTCAGTCTCAGAAAGTTGTGTGTTTCTAAAAATTTATCCATTTCTTCAAGGTTTTCCAATTTGTTGGTGTATAATTGTTCCTAGTAGTATGATCCTCCATATGCAAATGGTGGTATACTTGATGTTGTCCCAGAGTTTCTTTAAACTATCCTTACATTGTTTATTTTTTCTTTTTGTTGTTCTGATTGGGTGATTTCTACTACCCTGTTTTCCAGGTCACTGATCTGTTCTTTTACATCTTCTAATCTGCTGCTGATTTCCTCCAGTATATTTTTCATTTCCGTTATTGTATTATTTAGATATGATTGGTTCTTTCTTTTATTTTCTAACACTTTATTCAAGTTTGTACAGTGTTCCTCTATTCTTCTCCTGAATTCAGTGAGCATCTTTATGACCATTACTTTGAACTCTTTATTAAATTACTTAAGTCCATGCTGAAAATGAACCTGGACCACTTTCTTACACCATACACAAAGATAAACTCAAAGTGGATGAAAGACCTAAATGTAAGCCAGAAAGTCATCAAAATCCTCAAAGATAAAACAGGCAAGAACCTCTCTGACCTTAGCTGCAGCAACTCCTTACTCAACACATTTTCAGAGGCAAGGGAAACAAAAGCAAAAATGAACTATTGGGATCTCATCAAAATAAAAAGCTTCTGCACGGTGAAGGAAACAATGAGCAAAACTAAAAGGCAACCGGCGGAATGGGAGAAGATATTTGCAAACGACATATCAGATAAAGGGTTGGTATCCAAAATCTATAAAGAACTTGTCAAACTTAACAACCAAAAAGCAAATAATCCAGTGAGGAAATGGGCTAATGCCATGAACAGACACTTCTCCAAAGAAGACATCCAGATGGCCAACAGACACATGAAATGATGTTCAACGTCACTCATCATCAGGGAAATAGAAATCAAAACCACAATGAGATACCACCTCACACCCGTCAGAATGGCTAACATTAACAACTCAGGCAGCAACAGATGTTGGCAAGGATGTGGAGAAAGAAGATCTCTTTTGCACTGCTAGTGGGAATGCAAATTGGTGCAGCCACTCTGGAAAACAGTATGGAGGTTCCCCAAAAAATTAAAAATAGAACTACCCTACATCCCAGTAATTGTACTACTAGGTATTTATCCAAGGGATACAGGTGTACTGTTTCAAAGGAGTACATGCACCCCAATGTTTATAGCAGTACTATCGACAATAGCCAAAGTATGGAGATAGCCCAAATGTCCATTGATGAATGAATGGATAAAGAAGACGTAGTATATATATACAATGGAGTATTACTCGGCAATCAAAAAGAATGAAACCTTGCCATTTGCAACTATATGGATGGAACTAGAGGGTATTATGCTAAGTGAAATTAGTCAGAGAAAGACAAATATCATGACATCACTCATATGAGGACTTTGAGTTACAAAGTAGACAAACATAGGGAAGGGAAGCAAAAATAATATAAAAACAGGGAGGGGGACAAAAACATAAGAGACCCTTAAATACAGAGAACAAACGGATGGTTACTGGAGGTGTTGTGGAGGGGGATGGGCTAAATGGGTAAGGGGCATTAAGGAATCTACTCCTGAAATCATTGTTACACTCTATGCTAACTAACTTGGATGTAAATTTTTAAAAAATTAATTAAATAAAAATTTAAAAAATATAAATTACTTATGTCTATTTCTTTGGGGTTTTCCTGGGGTTTTATCTTGTTCTTTAGTTTGGAACATATTCTGTCTCCTCACTTTCTGTGTCTATTTCTATTAAGTAGGCAGAATGACTACCTCTCCCAGTCTTGAAGGAGTCGCCCTGTATAGGAGCATCCCCTGTGCAGACTGCGTGTGCCTGGTGGCTTTGGCAGGCCAGCAGGAGCTGGAGTGGGTGTGGGCATGGAGTCCCAGGCTGCACTGCATCAGGCCACCTCAGCAGGATGGCCAGAGGGGAGCAGGCCCAGACTAGGGGGTCCTTTCTCTCTCTTTTTGAGAGACAACTAACTTTTCCTTATCAGCCCTGTATATATCTCTCTTTAAAAAGGGACATTAAAGGGGCGCCTGGGTGGCTTAGTCAGTTAAGCGTCTGACTTTCGCTTAGGTCACGATCTCGCGGTTCGTGGGTTCGAGCCCCGGATCGGGCTCTGTGCTGACTGCCAGCTCAGAGCCTGGAGCCTGTTTCAGCCTGTGACTCCCTCTCTCTCTAACCCTCCCCTGCTCATGCTGTCTCTCTCTCTCTCTCTCTCCTAGAAATAAATAAAACATTTAAAAAAAAAAGGGACATTAAAAAAAAAAGGGGGACATTTAGAAGGGCACCTGGGTGGCTCAGTCAGTTAAGCATCTGACATTGGCTAAGGTCATGATCTTGTGGTTCATGAGTTCAAGCCCCACTTTGGGCCTGGAGCCTGCCCCCTCTCTCTCTGCCCCTCTCCATTCACACACACACACTCTCTCAAAAGTAAATAATACACATTAAAAAAATTTTAAAGAGACATTTAGTATTTTCCTGTCACATTTGTATTATAAAGCAATTATGCTTTGGGAGTGAAATGAGAAATTTGAGTCTGTAATGATGATTCAAAACATTCATCCTGAACTTCCATGATAAAAATATATACTGATGTTGCTTCTTAGTGATATTATGAATTTACTATTAAGATTGTTAAATTATTATATCTGAAATTTACTCTTCAAACAGGAGTGCATATATAAAAGTAAATCCTGGGGGCACCTGGCTGGCTGTTGGTGGAACACATGACTCTCGATCTCAAGGTTATAAGTTCAAGCCCCATGTTGAGTGGAGAGATTACTTAGAAATAAAATATTAAAAAGAAACTCTAAATCCTGATTATACAGAAATAGATTGCCTGGTGGGTTGTCATAGTCACCTTTTGGCAGTTTTCACCTCCTGTTGAGCACAGACCAGGTGAAGCAGAGAATTTCCTACCAGCCAGTTTGGGTACCTAACAGTCCTGATTTTCTAATTAAAGATCTGGTAGAAACACTGGAATAAGAATTGGCAGTTATCTGTGAATTTTAACTATTCATGTTTTTTCATGCCTGTCTCTAAAATTTTCTGATGGATGTCAGTATTTAAAAATAAAAAAGTAGGGGCACCTGGGTGGCTCAGTAGGTTGAGTGGCTGACTTTGGCTCAAGTCATGATCCTGCAGTTCGTGAGTTCAAGCCCCACATTGGGCTCTATGCTGACCGCTCAGAGCCTGGAGCCTGCTTCCGATTCTATGTCCCCCTCTCTCTCTGCCCCTCCCCTGTTTGTGCTCTGTCTCTCCCTCTCCCTTTCTTTCTTTCTTTCTCAAAAATAAATAAACATTAAAAAAATTGGGAAAAAAAGTAAGAGAGGTAGTACAGAGGGGGTGGGACATGCACAGGCCTTATTTAACCTGGGTTTGAACCTTGGACCCATGCTTTGCTAGATGAGCGACTTCAGGGAATTTCCTTAATGTCTCTGAGGTTCTGTTTCCCAGCCTGTGAATGGTGGTAATAATACTGACTGCAGATGACGTTGTGAGGGTGCAAATGACCCAATGAGTGGCACCCTGTCTCCCACAGCTACACACATAGTTGGGGGACAAGAAGCTGTGAATTCCTTTCTCCATAGCTTCAGAGGCAGAAAAAAATGATAAGGGTAGTATTTCTTTTCTTTTCTTTATTTTTAAATTTTTATTTGTGGGGGAAGGGCCAGAGGGAGAGAGAATCTTAAGCAGGCTCCACACTCAGCATGGAGCCCAATGTGGGGCTCGATCCCACAACCCTGGGGTCATGACGTGAGCCAAAATCAAGAGTCACACACTCAATTGACTGAGCCACAAGGGGACCCCAAGGGTAATATTTCTATCTTGCAGTCTTAAGGAAAGTATCTATCCTTATTATTTTCTCAGATTAACCCATAAGTGATAATCTTCAAGTGTACAAATCACACTGGACTTGGAGCCAGAGAAGAGTATTTAATTTCAGCGTACAGTTGGGTCTCCCTGACTTTTCTATACATCAGTTTTCCCAGGGGAAGGAAGGAAGGGAGGGAGGGAGGGAGGGAGAGAGAGAGAGAGAGAGAGAGAGAGAGAGAGAGAGAGAGAGAGAGAAAGACAGAAAGAAAGAAAGAAAGAAAGAAAGAAAGAAAGAAAGAAAGAAAGAAAGAAAGAGAAAGGAAGAAAGAAAAAGAAAGGAAGAAAAGAAAAGCAGCATTCAGCTTCAAACTACTGGCAGAGCTGTTGTAAATATTAATAAGCAATCAATTACCTTTAAATGCTTTGAGAATAGTTCCACACAATAACAACGTATCATTACATACGGAGGGAATGCTTACAGACGGTGAGACCGCTGAAGGGCCAGCCCACTGAAGCCTGTAACATTGGTACAACCGTATTATCTGGTGGCATCTGACACAGGGACATGACCTTCTGGGAGACAGTTACATTAGAAGGAGAAATGATTTTAAAGCTAGGACTTAGCTTTGCGGTGGTTACACTCTTTCTTGTTGGGAATCCACTTCTTTGCTCATTGAGACTGTTAAGTTCACTGGAGCTTATTCTCGGCTTTGACCACAGCTAGCAGGAAAGACAGCTTTAATTCTACTTGCCTGTTTTAGGGAAGATTTTCAGTGTTTTCCTTGAACTGTGTTGCGATGTTGGAGCTGACCTGCAGTGTGGTTCAATCCTAGAGACGGGCAGCAGGTGCGGAGGCCTGGAGCCAAGCCGGTTTGAATTCCCAACATGCCCCATTGCCAAGGAGCTGTGTGGCCTCAGGCAAGTCACTGACCACTCTAAGCCAGTTTCTTCACCTACAAAATAGATACGGTAACACAACACCTTGGAGGAGTTTTGCAAAGACTACGGTTTTAGATACATAAGGATATAAAATACAGTTCTTGGCACATAATGGCTCTCATAAATGTTTAGTGGGGCCTAGAACGGTCACTCATAAATATTGTTCATGAAACTAAAAACGCCAAAAGATACATTACACGAATGCTAACCCACCACACTATAGATGATTAGTTTGGATTCAGGATTAGATTTGAAACATCTTTTAAGACATATGCAGAGAAGATAAATTAACATTCATGTGCCTCAAGCCTCTTAAGTCTTCTGTTTCCTGACCTCGTGGTATAAAATTTGTAATACAGTCTAAATTTTCATATGCTCCCCCATTTTTTTCATTTTATTACCTCTTAACAAACAAATAAACCCACAGCATTGTCTACCTTACTGGTAATTAAAGCTGCAGGGGGGTGGGGGTAGAGCAATAAAAATGAGACATTAACTCTAGTTAGAGGAAAGCCCAGAATCTAGCAGCTGATATAGTGAAATTTCTAGAAGCTTAGGTTACTGATGTTGCTGCGGTGCTTGCTATTCGATGGGCATTTATTTTGAAACTAGTGGGAATTAACCAAAGGAATTTGGGCGTAACCATCTAACCCGCTACAGGAGAATTGGAGAAAGTGCCTGTGGCATTTAGCTATTCTCTGAGAACGTAACTATTTCTTAATTACCTAACTGGGAAACTCATGTGCCCCTGGAGAATCTTGGGGAACAGTACAGAGGTTTTATGAAAATTGTAGCCTCTGGTGGCAGGTGTCCATGGGGAGTCGGGAAGTCGGTCTCGGGCCTGATGCGGCCAGTTCTCCCTTCCCAGCATCTCCCCAACCCCTTTCTACTACCACTCATCTAGGTAGGTAACTTCCTACCTAGGAAGTAGGAAGCCCCACATGCCCGCTAGCTCCCAGTCTCTCCCCACTTCCGCCTACTGCACACTCTGCTGACTTAGTTATCGTCATAACATCTGGGAGCTCACAGTCTTGGTGCGGGATAACCGTGTGGAGAAGGCTACCTAATATGGTGCTATCGTACGTATTCACTCTCTAACGAATACTTTACAAAGTACCTACGATGTGCTGGGAATGCACAACGCACAGGCTGCAGGAGTTCTGACATTTTCTGAGTCACAGGAAGCTTCCAAGAGGAAGCAGAATGAACTGAATCTTGAGAGGGAGCAGATGGCCTCCTCTGGGTTGGGAACTCCAGACAAGGACAAAATCCACATTCTGAAACAAGGAGGCCTGGGTGGGGGCCAAAGCATATGTGGTGTGGCTGGGGTAGTTCTGTGGCTAGAACACAGCTGCAATATCGTCAAGGGCTTGAGTTTGAGGAAAACGCCTGCTTGGGCCCCGCATCCAGAGCACACACACTCTGTGTCTGTTTAATTCCATTAATTCTTCAGGACTCAGCTCAGGTACTTCTTCAGAGAGGCCTTTCTTATCACCTTAGTTCCCAGTTACTTACTTTAGGAATGTTGTGTGTTTTTTTGCCCTAACACAAATAATTGCAAATAAATAATTACTTAGGTAATTAGTGTTTGGCTCTCCTTCTCCTTCAAAATTTAAGTACAGTGAGAACAGACTTATGTCTGCCAATTCACATTGTGTCCCCAGTGCCCAGCACAGTGCCTGACATGTAGTAAATGACCTAAAACATTTTGAGTGAACAATGATACGCATTTATGGTCATTTTCCTTTTCAGAATGTGACCGTATTACTCTTAAATATTTGGCAAAAATTCTACAATCCAGGATGTATTCTCTAGTTTAGTTTGAGATTGTTCTTCGCCTTTCCCTGATAGCCAACAACTCACGTAGGATTCCTCTGTCCTTGCTCTGCACACACACACACACACACACACACACACACACACACACTCATACTCCTCTATTTATTTTTGTTACTTGTATCCAGAAGTCAATATGTTTGCATCAAGGGGACCACCTAGTTAGGAAATGGTATTCCAGCTGAATCTTGAAGGTTTTTATATAAATTCAGCAATGTAAGGGCAGATTTTATACATCTGACTCTGGAACAATGCAGGGGTTTGGCACCAACCCCCATATAGTCAGAACTCCACATGTAATGTCCGCAAAATTTTACTAAGAGCCTTGCTGTTGAACAGAAGCTGCCAATAACATAAACAGTCAATTAACACATATTTTGTCTATGTTTATATAGTGTATTCATATAACAAATATGAAAAGAGAATTACTAAGAAAATAAGGAACAGGGCGCCTGGGTGGTTCAGTTGGTTAAGTGTCCAACATCAGCTCAGGTCATGATCTCACAGTCTGTGAGTTCAAGCCCGCGCCAGGCTCTGTGCTGACAGCTCAGAATCTGGAGCCTGCTTCCGATTCTGTGTCTCCCTCTATCTCCGCCCCTCCCTGCTTGTGCTCTTTGTCTCTCTCTGTCTCAGAAATAAATAAACATTTAAAAAAAAAGAAAAGAAGGAAGAGAAAACACATTTACACTACTGCACTGTATTTATATTTTTAAAAATCTGGATACAAGTGGTCAATTCAAAACCCATGCTGGTCAAGGGTTAACCCTTGGATATAGGGTTATAAACTCTTAATATGGTTTACCCAGATCCTGGCTTCAAATATCACTTATGTGTTTGTCTTGGGTTGGATGTCCCAGACACAGACCCTGAGGCAAGGATTTGTGTGCAAATGATTTATTAAAGACGTGCTCCCAGGACAGATTGGTAAGTAGGAGGGAGACGCCAGGCGGGCAAAGATAGATAGCAGGACAAGGCTACCATCCCAGGCAGGTTGCTCAGTAAATACTTTTGAATGAATACATGAATGAAACACCCCAGAGCAGTAACATCAATTATCCACTAGACTGTAGATTTTTGGTGACTGGGGCGTTCTTATTTATTTTGATACTCCACATTGTACCTAATATAATTCTTCTTTTCCAGATTTTCAGCAGACATTTATTGAAGGAGGCAAAATCTACTGAATTAAAATATACTTACTGTACACAAGAAGGTCACTAGTGTTAATATTTGGGACTATGGATAATTTTCTAAAATAATTACCTTAGATTTTTTTAAGTGCTTAAGATTCTTATAGTGAATGGTTATCACATTTGATTAAATCTAAGACTTCACTGAATATATGACACATCATTCATTATTTGATGTTAGAAAAATACTGTCAAACTATGATCAAGTGCTATATTATCACTTGAATTTGTTAGACTCATTGTAAGAACTTTTAAAGACTTATTTAACAAAGATATTTTATATCATGTTCATACAATATGTAAAGGAAAACAATTGAAATGAATTTGTTAAGCATCCCTAAAACTTTTCATATTCAGAATCCAACTCTTCGGAATCATTTTTGACACGGAGTCATTAATATCCATGTTTCTGATCAAGAATACTCTGAAGATGGCGGACTAGGCAAAATCCCGAGATAACAGGCATGTCAGAGTCTCCTCAGTCAATCCACACTGAAAAGGGGTTGGAGGGATGGAGACACAGTTGGGAACGAAACTCCCTGTGAGACTTACAAACGGGAGGGACACCAGCCCAGGGGAGGGGGAGAGAGCAGAGCCCACAGCAGGCAAGCCGGACGGGAGGACCTGCGCTGAGATGGGTCCCCATAAACGGGGCTTTGAAAACCAGTCAGGGCTTTTACAACCAGCAGGCTGTTCTTTAAAGTCAGGCTTGGCTCTTGGAGAGCCAGAGGTTAATAGGAAACTGAGTCCCTTCCTTAAAAGAGACCGCAAAACAAACAACCCCACACAGATACAGCATAGAAGGAGCAGTTTAAAAGCACTTCTCCTGGGGCACCTGGGTGGCTTAGTCGGTTAAGCGTCCGACTTTCGCTTAGGGTCATGATCTCGCGGTTCGTGGGTTCGAGCCCCGCGTCGGGCTCTGTGCTGACTGCCGGCTCAGAGCCTGGAGCCTGTTTCAGATTCTGTGTCTCCTCTCTCTCTGACCCCTCCCCTGCTCACGCTGTCTCTCTCTCTCCTAGAAATAAATAAAACATTAAAAAAAAATAAAATTAAAAAAAAAGCACTTCTGCCACCTCTCCTGCTGTAAGCAGCCCCAGCAGGGACTGGGGCCACTCCCAGGTGACTCCTGCCCGGGGAGAGAGGAACAAAACCACAAACACTGTTTCAATTGCAGCTCCAGCAGCGAAACCTTATAAGTGGCAGAGCCGAAAGAGTGAGAGTGCGCTGCCGATCAGTGGGACTGCAAGCTCAGCAGACAGACTGGGGACAGCATCTGGCCTGACTGCAGGTCCTGCCCACCAGCAGAAGCCTCTCGGGAACAAGGCAGAGAGAGCACCTTGAAGTTCGGTGCAGCTGCAAGTGGGCTGAGGGCAGACATCTGCTCTAACTACTGACACTGCCCAGCTGTAAGTGACGGTGGCCCCAGATAGGCCCTCCCCTGCAGCACAGGGACCAAACCAGGCCCACAACAGGCAAGGTGGACCATTGCAGCTCACTGGACTAAAGGCAAACACAGCCCAGCCACAACAGTAGGGTGCACGAGGCCCACACAGAAGACACCCTGAAGCAGTGAACAGGGGACATTGCACTACAAGGCGTCACAGGATCCCTTCATAAGGCTACTACTTTCCAGACCAAGAGATGTTAATAACTTTCCTAATATACAGAAATAAACACAGAGAGTTAGACAAAATGAGGGGACAGAGGAGTATGTCTCAAATGAAAGAAAAGGACAAACCCACAGCAAAAATGGTAAATGAATGGAGATAAGCAATATACCTGATAAAGAATTCTAAGTAGTGGTCATAAGGATTTCAAGGTAATATTAACTGGACTTCAGTAAAGAGTGGAAATTACAGTGAGACCCTCAACAAAGATAGAGAAGATATAAAAAAAGAACCCATCAGAGATGAAGAACTCAATAACTGAAATTAAAAATGCACTAGAGAGGGGCGCCTGGGTGGCTTAGTCGGTTGAGCGTCCGACTTTCGCTTAGGTCATGATCTCGCGGTTCGCGGGTTCGAGCCCCGTGTCGGGCTCTGTGCTGACTGCCAGCTCAGAGCCTGGAGCCTGTTTCAGTCTGTGACTCCCACTCTCTCTGACCCTCCCCTGCTCATGCTGTCTCTCTCTCTCTCTCCTAAGAAATAAATAAAACATTAAAAAAAAAATGCACTAGAGGGAATAAGGAGTAGAGCAGAGGAAGGAGAAGGACAGATCAGTGACCTGGGGGACAGAGTAATGGAAAGCAGTCAAGCTGAACAGGAGAGAGCAAAAGAATAATAAACAATGAAAATAGATGAAGAGAACTCAGTGACACTGTCAAGCATAATAACATTGACATTCACAGTATCAGAAGGAGAAGAGAGTGAAGGGGGACAGAACATTTATGTGAAGAAATAATAGCTGAAACCTTCCTGAATCTGGGTAAGGAAAAAGACCTCTCTATCCAAGAAGCACAGAGAGCCCCCAACGAAATCAACCCAGGGAGGTCCACACCAAGACACACAATAATTAAAATGGCATAAAGTAGTGGTAACAAGTGATGTTAAGGGCAGCAAGAGAGAAAAAAATAGTTACATTCAAGGGTACCAATGATTTCTCGGCAGAAACTTTGCAAGCCAGCAGGAGTAGCATGATGTAATCAGAGTGTGGACAGGAAAAAATTGGCAGCCAAAAATATCCAACAAGGCTATCGTTAAAAATAAAAGGAGAGACAAAGATTTTCCCAGAAAAATGAAAGTTAAAGGGATTAATCATCCCTAAAGCAGCCTTACAAGAAATGTTAAATGGAATTTTTTGAGTGGAAACAAAAGGCCATAATCAGGAGTAAGAAAATCATGAATGGAAAAGATTTCACAGGTAAATACAAACATGATAAAGTAGTAGACTAATTACTTATAGAACCAGTACAGAGGTTAAAGCACAAAACCACTAAAATCAATTTAAAGTATATAAAAATCAATTAAGGAATTCACAACATAAAAGGATGCAAAGTATGACAATAATATACATAAAACACTGTCGGAGGGGGAGTAAAAATTTAGTACTTTTAGAATGAGTTCAAACTAAGTGACCACCAAGTTAATACAGACTGTCATATTCATCAGATGTTATATGTGAGCCTAATGTTAACCATAAATCAAAAATCTGTAACATACATGCAGAAACTGAAGAGAAAGTGTGGCTTAGTTGGTTGAGCATCTAACTCTGAATTTTGGCTCATGTCATGAAGATAAGCATCCCAGGATCCTACGATACTGGGATCAAACCCTATGTCAGGCTCCATGCTGGGTGCACAGTCTGCTTAAGATTCTCTCTCTCTCGGGGAGCCTGGGTGGCTTAGTTGGTTAAGCGTCTGACTTTCGCTTAGGTCATGATCTCACAGTTCGTGGGTTCGAGCCCCTCGTTGGGCTCTGTGCTGACTGCCAGCTCAGAGCCTGGAGCCTATTTCAGAGTCTGTGTCTCCTCTCTCTGACCCTCCCCTGCTCACACTGTCTCTCTCTCTCTCTCTCTCTCCTAGAAATAAAAATATTTTTAAAAAAAAGATTTTCTCTCTCTCTCTCTCTGGGATCAAACCCTATGTCAGGCTCCATGCTGGGTGCAGAGTCTGCTTAAGATTGTCTCTCTCTCTCTCTCTCTCTCTCTCTGCCCCTCTCCCCCATCCCTCTCTCTCAAATAAAATTGAATAAAAATAAAGAGAAAGGAGTCCAAGCATATGACTAAAGGCAAAGGGTTCCAAGCATATGATCAAACCACAAGGGATGAGAGCAGAAGGGAATAGACAAAAACTGCAAACACAACTATAAAATGAGTGAGAAAACAGCAATAAATACATACCTATCATTAATTACTTTGAATGTAAGTGGACTAAATGCTCCAATCCAAAGACGTAGGGTGATTGAATGGATAAAAAAGTAAGATTGATCTATATGCTGCCTACAGGAGACTCACTTCACACTGAAAGATACAGGCAGTTTGAAAGCGACAGGATGGAAAATCATTTGCCATGCAAATGGAAAGCAGAGAGCTGGAGGAACAGTAATTATACGGGACAAAATAGACTTTAAAATAAAAATTGTAACAAGAGACAAAGAAGGACACTACATAATGATAAAGGGAAGAGTCCAACAACAGTATATAACAATTGCAAATATTTATGCACCCAACATGAAAACACCTAAATACACAAAACAACTATTAACAGATAAAGGGAGAAATTGACAGTAATAGTAGGGAACTTGGGGTGCCTGGATGGCTCAGTCAGTTAAACATCTGACTCTTAAATTTTTTTGTTAATGTCTATTTTATTTGGGGGTTGGGGTGAAGGGAGGGGCAGAGAGAGAGGGAGACACAGAATCTGAAGCAGGCTCCAGGCTCTGAGTTGTCAGCACCGAGCCCAATGTGGGGCTCAAATTCATGAACCGCGAGATCATGACCTGAGCTGAAGTCAGACACTTAACTGACTCAGCCATCCAGGCACCCCAAGCATCTGACTCTTGATTTCAGCTCAGGTCATGATCTTGTGGTCATGAGATCAAGCCCCATGTTGACTGTAGCATGGGGTGTGGAGGCTGCTTTGGATTCTCTCTCTGTCTCCCTCTCATCGCCTCCCCTGCTTTCTTTCTCTCTCCTTCTCAAAATAAATAAATAAACAAACTTTATTTAAAAAATAGTAGGAAACTTCAACACTCCATTTACATCAATGGACATATGGCTCAGACAGAAAATCAAAAAGGAAACAGTGGCTTTGAATGACACATTGGACCAAATGGACCTAACACATATATTCAGAACATTTCATCAAAAAACAGTGGAATGCACATTCTTTTCAAGTGCACATGGAACATTCTTCAAAATGGACCACATGTTAGGCCATAAAACAAACCACAATAAATCAAAAAAGACTGAAATCATATCAAATATCTTTTCCAGCCATAGCAACACGAAACTAAAAATGAGTCACAAGAAAAAAATCTGGAAAGAACACAAATAAATGGAGGCTAAATAACATGCTACTAAATAAAGAATGGGTCAACCAAGAGATCAAAGAGGAAATAAAAAACAACATGGAGGCAAATTAAAATGAAAACACAATAGTCCAAAATCTTTGGGATACAGCAAAGCTATTTTAAGGGGGAAGATTCTAGCAATACAAGCCTACAGCAAGAAGCAAGAAAAATCTCAAATAACCTAACCTTACACTTAAAGGAGCTAATAAAGAAGAAAAAAACAAAGCCTAAAGACAGTAGAAGAAAGGAATAATAAAATTTAGAGCCAAAATAAATGAAATAGAGACCAAAATGACAACAGAACAGATCAATGAAACCAGGAGTAGGTTCTATGAAAACATTAAGAAAATTGATAAGCCGTTAGCCAGACTCATAGAAAGAAAGAAAGAGAGAGAGAGAGAGAGAGAGAGACGAAGAAAGACTCTCAATAAAATCAGAAATGAATGAGGAGAAATAACAATCAACACCATAGAAATACAAAGGGAACATTATGAAAAATTATATGCCAATAAATTGGGCAACCTAGAAGAAAAGGATAGATTGATTGATGGAAACATAACCTTCTAAAACTAAATCAGGAAGAAATAGAAAATTTGAACAGATTGATTACTAACAATGAAATTGAATCCTTAATTTTACTTTTATTTTTATTATTTTAGGGTTTTTCTGTTATTTATTTATTTATGAGAGATAGAGACAGCAGGAGTGGGGGAGGGGCAGAGAGAGACACACAGAATCTGAAGCAGGCTCCAGAGCCTGATACGGGGCTCAAACCCACAGACTGTGAAATCTGACCTGAGCTGAAGTCAGATGCCTAATCGACTGAGCCACTCAGGCGCCCCTTGAATCCTTAATTTTAAAACTCCCAACAAAAGTCCAGGACCAGATAGCTTCACAGATGAATTCTGCCAAACATTTAAAGAAGAGTTAATACTTATTCTTCTCAAACTATTCCACAAAATAGAAGAGGAAGGATAGCTTCCCAATTCATTCTAAACAAGGCCAACATTGCTCTGATACCAAAATCAGATAAAGACCATTACAAAAAAAGAAAACTATAAGCCAGTATCTCTGATAAACAACAGATGCAAAAATCATCAACAAAATATTAGCAAACTGTGTATGACAATACATTAAAAAATCATTTACTTAACAACACAGGAAGCAAAAGACGGTGGTGAGGATGTAGAGAAAGGGGCACCCTTCTTATACTGTTGGTGGGAATGCAAACTGGTGCAGCCATTGTGGAAAACAGTATGGAGGTTCCTCAAAAAGTTAAAACTAGAACTGTCCTTTGACTAAGCATCTGCACTTCTAGGTATTGACCCAAAGGATACAAAAATACAGATCTGAATGGGTACATGCACCCCAACGTTTACAGCAGTGATATCAACAATAGCCAAACTATGGAGAGAGCCCAAACGTCCATCAACTGATGAATGGATAAAGAAGATGCGGTACGTATATTATATTACTCAACCATCAAAATAAAAAAAAAAAAATGAAACCTTGCCATTGCAAGGATGTGGAAGGAGCTAGAGTGCATTATGCTAAGTGAAGTAATGCAGTCAAAGAAAGATAAATACCATATTATTTTACTCCTATGTGGAATTTAAGAAACAGAACAGATGGCTATATGGGAAGGAAAAAAAAGAGGGAAGCAAACCATGAGACTATTTTTATACTACATTTTAAAATGTTTGTTTATTTTTGAGAGGGGGAGGGGCAGAGAGAGAAGGACAGAGGATCCAAAGCAGGCTCTGCACTGACAGCAATCCCGCTGTGGGGCGCAGACTCACGAACAGTAAGATTATGACCTGGGCTGAAGTCAGAAGCTCAACCAAACCGAGCCACCCAGGCGCCCCTATTTTAATTTTTATATTTTGAGAAAGAGTGCATGCGTGAGTTTGAACGGGGGTGGGGTAGAAGGAGAGGAGAGATCAAATCCAAAGCAGCCTCCACACTCAGCACGCAGCCCAATGCTGGGCTCAATCCCAGGATCATGAACCCAGCTGCAACCAGGAGTCGGGATACTCAACTGAGCCAGCAAGGCACCCCCAAACAATGAGGCTCTGAATGATAGAGAACAAATTGTGGGTAGATGGAGGGACATGGCGGGGGGGGAGGGCTAACTGGGTGATGGGGATTAAGGAGGGCACTTGTTATGATGAGCACTGGATATTATATGTAAGTGATGAATCACTACATGCTATTCCTGAAACATATATTACAGGAAATGTTAACTAACTAGAATTTAAATAAAAATTTGAAAAAAAAATCATTCACTACGATCAAGTGGGATCTATTCTAGAGATGCAAGGGTGGTTCGGTGTTTGCGAATCAACCAAAATGATGCATTATATTAACAAGAGAAATGAAAGGGACACCTGGGTGGCTCAGTCGGTTAAGTGGCCAACTTCAGTTCAGGTCATGATCTCACGGCACATGGGTTTGAGTCCCGCAAAGGGCTCCATGCTGACAGCTCAGAGCTTGGAGCCTGCTTCAGATTCTGTGTCTCTCTCTCTCTGTTCCTCTCCCACTCATGCTCTCTCTCTCAAAAATAAAAAATTAACATTAATTTTTTTAAAAAAAGAGATATGATAAAAACCATACAATCATCTCAATAGATGTAGAAAAAGCATTTGACAAAGTGCAACATCCATTCGTGATAAAAAGTCTCAACAATGTAAGTTTAGAGGGAACATACCTCAACATAATAAAGGCCACATGTGAAAAACTCACAGCTTAATATCATACTCAATGGTGAAAAACTGAGAGCTTTCCCTCTAAGATCAGGAACTAGATAAGGATATCAACGCTCACCACTTTTATTCAACAGACAACTAGAAGTCTGAGCCACAGCAATCAGACAAGAAAAAGAAATAAAGGCATCCGAACTGGTAAGGAAAAAAATGAAACTTACACTACTTGCAGATGACCCGATACTATATACAGAAAACTCTAAAGCTTTCACCAAAGAACCACTAGACCTGAAAGATAAATTCAGTAATATCTCAGGATACAAAAGTAATATACAGAAGTCTGTTGCATTTCTATACACAAATAATGAAGTAGCAGAACATGAAATTAACAAAACAATCCCATTTATAACTGCAGCAAAAATAAGATGCCTAGGAAGAAACTTAACCAAGGAGGTGAAAGACCTGTACTCTGAAAACTATAAAATACTGATGAAAGAAACTGAACATGACACAAACAAACAAAAAGATATTCTATGCTCATGGATTGGAAGAAGCAATATTGTTAAAATGTCCATCCTTCCGAAAGCAATCTACGCATTTAATGTAATCCCTGCCAAATTGCCAACAACATTTTTCACGGAACTGAAACAAATGGTCCTCAAATTTGTATGGAACCACAAAAGATCCCAAATAGCCACAGCAATCTGGGAGAAGAAGAACAAAGCTGGAGGCATCACAATCTCACATTTCAAGATATACCAAAAAGCTGTAGTAACCAAAACTGTACGGTATTGGCACAAAAGTAGATACAGAGGTCAACAGAACGGAATAGAGAGCCGAGAAACACACCACACCTATCGGGTCAAATAATCTTCGACACAGGACACAAGATATTCAGCAGGGAAAACAGTCTGCAACAAATGGTGTTGGGAAAACTGGGCAGCTATACAGAAAAGAATGAAAGCACTTTATTACACCATACACAAAGAGAAACCCAGATGGATTAAAGATATACATATGAGACCTGAAACCATAAAATTCCTAGAAAAAAAGATAGGCATCAGCATGGAAACATTTTTGTGGATATGTCTCCACTGGCAAAACAAAAACAAAAATAAACTAGGCGTACTGCATAAAAATAGAAAGCTTTTGCACAGTGAAGGAAACCATCAACAAAACATCAAGGCAACCTACTGAATGGGAGAAGATGTTTGCACAAATGATATATATTTTTTGCACTTTATTTACAATAGCCATGATATGGAAGCAGCCCAAGTGTCCACTGATAAATGGATGGATAGAGAAGAGGCGGTATATTTACAATGGAATATTAATTACTCAGCAGTAAAAAGGATGAGATGTTGCCATTTGCAACAACATGGATGGACCTAGAGGGTATTATGCTAGGTGAAATAAGCCAGCCAGAGAAAGACAAATACCATATGACTTCCTCCACATGTGGAATTTAAGAAACAAAACAAGCAAAGAAAAAAGAGACAAACAAACCAGACTCTTTTTTTTTTATTCCTGAGAGAGAGAGAGAGAGAGAGAGCGTGCGCGCAGCGGAAGGTCAGAGAGAGAGGGAGATACAGAATCTGAAACAGGCTCCAGGTTCTGAGCTAGCTGTCAGCACAGAGTCCGATGCAGGGCTTGAACCCATGAACTGTGAGATCATGACCTGAGCCAAAGTCGGACAGTTAACCAACTGAGCCACCCAGGCGCCCCCAAACAAACCAGACTCTTAAATACAGACAACAAACTGATAGTTGCCAGCGGGGACTTGGACGGGAGGAGGGGTGAAACAGGTGATCAGACAATTATTGTGAAGAACACGGAGTAATGTATAGAGCTGTTGTATCATTATATTGTACCTCTGAA
The DNA here is from genome assembly GCA_017311185.1 of Proteles cristata cristata. Taxonomy (NCBI): domain Eukaryota; kingdom Metazoa; phylum Chordata; class Mammalia; order Carnivora; family Hyaenidae; genus Proteles; species Proteles cristata. Next base: position 1,777,906 of record JAESUZ010005517.1, read on the forward strand.
ACTAACATAACACTGTATGTTGATTACACTTGGATAAAAAATAAAATAAAATCTGGAAAATCAAGACGAATGTTCTGATGCCCAGTTAGCACTTTTTTATACTCAAGTGCAGGCAAGGACAGCTATATCGTGACAGCCACCTGGCCTCGGTGGCTGTAAGAGGCATCTCAGTTTCAGCACTATTAAAATATGGGGAAAAAATGTGCATCTCCAAATCAGTGAACTAAGGCATTCAATGCCACACCCATACCCAAAGGTCTTAATGGTTTTTGTTTTTAACCAATTCTAACTGCGTTCTCTCTACTGTGGTGGGGTAGGTAGGTTTTATCAACTATGGCAGTTTGACTATAGCACATGGAATCCAGAAATCCTCTCATTCACATTCATCCTAATGTTATTTGCACAATGATAATCAAAGGTCATAAAAGTGAACTTCAGGGGTGATCATTAATTTTTTTTAAAGTTTATTTATTTATTTAGAGAAGGAGAGAATTGAGCATGAGAGGTGCAAAGAAAAAGAGGGACAGAGGATCTGAACTGGGCTCTGTGTTGACAGTGGAGGGCCCTATGCAGGGCTCAAACTCACAGACTGTGAGACTGTTAGATGCTTAACCAACTGAGCCACCCAGGTGCCCCATGATCATAACATTATTAAAGCTTGGTAGTGATTTAAATACAACCAGTTGAAAAAAAGAGAACCCTTTAAAATGATTGTTTACATCCAAGCAGGACTCATGAAAATTACTTAGATTTCTCTCATTATCTCTTTAACTAGTAACTAAAGTAGCTAGTCCGTAAATAGATTTTTAAACCATTATAATTTATTTCATTTTTAATTGAGTTAAGTCATATAAGATAAAGTTTAGCATTTAAAGGCATACAGTTCAATGGCATTAAGTCCATTCACAATGTTGTACAACCGTCACATCTGATTCTAAAACATTGTCATCAGGGTGCCTGGGTGGCTCAGTCGGTTAAGCCTCTGACTTCGGCTCGTGTCATGATCACACGGTTCATGGACTGGGGCCCCGCATCAGGCTCTGTGCTGACAGCTAACTCAGAGCCTGGAGCCTGCTTCAGATTCTGTGTCTCCCTTTCTCTCTGACCCTCCCTGCTCACTCTGCCTCTCCCTCTCTCTCCCTCTCTCTCAGAAATAAATAAAAAACATTAAAAAAAATAAAACACTGTCATCACCCTAAAAGGATATTGTGTACCTGTTAAGCAGTCTCCTCCCCATTTTCCGCTGTCCCCAGCCCCTTAGTGACTACTAATGTACTTTCTGTTTCTGTGGATTTTTCTTACTCTGGTTGTTTCGCATATATGGAATCAGAGGACATATGACCTTTTGTGTCGGGCTTCTTTCACTTAGCATAGCCTTTTCGAGGCTCATCTACATGATAGCATGTATCAGGACTTCATTCCTTCTTTGGGGTTGAGTAGTACTCCATTACATGGATATACCACAGTTTGTTTATCCATGTATCAGTTGGCAGACATTTGGGTTGTTTCTTTTGGCTATTCTGAATAGTACTATGAGCACTGTTTTTCAGTTCTTTGGGGGTATATCCTTAGGAAGGGAATTGATGATTTATATGGTAACACTTTTTAACTTTTTGAGGAATTGAATCACTGGTTTCCATAGAAACTGCACTGCTTTGTATTCCAATCAGCAGTGCTGGAGGGCTCCCATTTCTCTCTGTCCTCACCTACATGGAAACAGTGTTTCTGGAACTGTGAAACAGAGTTTGTGGGAGCTGAAATTTACAGAGCTTTTTGAAGGTCATTTTGACCTGCTGCTTGGATTTTGTTAGCAATGCGGAGCTATCTAGCCCCTCCCCATACTCAGATCTGGGAACCACGTGCGTGTGACCTCACAGCTAGTTTAAAGGCTCCCTCCTTTGCCCCCACCAAGGTACAGAACCTTCCCACTCTCTCACAGGCCTTTACTTCCCCATTTTTATCTGCAGCACTCAAAGGCCTTTCTCCCCGTCCCACCCGGTAATTCCTCTCCCACCCCCTAGTCTGAGTCCTATGCCAGCCAGGAGAAGGCCATCAAGAGCGATCACAACTGTCTCAAACTCCCCCTTGTTCAGTCTGATAGTCTGTAAAGAGACTCTCAAGGCTTCTTCCTTCTGAAGACCTGTTACGTGCAAGGCCCTGAATGATGGCAGACGCATGGCTTGTCCTGCCTAGGTCTCAAATCGCTAACATGGAGAGAATACCTTATTTTCCCAGGATATGACAACTGTAGACATCCACTCCCACTGAGCATAATCCTGTGGCTATGATTTGAGAGGCTGCCGTGGGGGGGCTGGAACAGCCGTTCCTAGGAGTAGAGATAAGACAAATGGGTAAACATTTCCAAAGCATCTGGGAGGTGACAGGGGACCTTAAAGGAAAAATCACCATTTACTATCACCGTCGCTTCAGCAAGCCCCCAAATTTCCGCAGAACCACAATCTCAGAATGGAAGTCCTGTAAACTCAAATGCATTGTTTTTCTGATTTCTGAGGAACCCCGCTAGCTCAGAGGACAGACCCTCAAGGAAGTGGAAACGCGATCTCTCATCCACATCGCTGCAGCGTCTGTCATTTGTCTGTGTCCCTAGTTAGGTCTCTCGGGTGTCGGTGTCGGGTGTTGGGGACTCCCAAGTTCTCTCCCGCAGGAGGGAGCGAGCCCCTCCGAAGAGTAACGAGCACCTGCTGCCGCTAGGGGGCAGCGCGCAGCCTGAGGATGCGCTTTCCGGGGCTGCAGCTCCGGCCCCAGAAGGCGCCGCTGCTCGCAGAAGCTGCAGCCAGCTGGCAGGGGGGCAGTTAGTTCCTCCCCGGAGTGGTGGAAATCGGCCTTCGTTCCCAGACCAGCTGGGAAGGGCACCCTGTCTTCTTCACGACGCCGCTCTGCACCAGGAGCCCCGGAGGAGTTTACCTTTGCTGGAATTAAAACCTGCCTTCATCATCGGCAGCGAAAAATACAAAGTCCTTCAGCAGCGAGGGACGCTTGTGAGCGTCGAACTAGAAAAGACTAAACAGACGCTGGCCCGTCAAGGTTGAGCGACCCCCTAAAACAATGCTGGGGGGTCAGTTTCTTCAGCGACAGCAGGGTGATACCGTTCCTTTCCTGTACCTAAAATGATGCGCGTGAGATCAACTTTGGTGTTTTCTTAGAATTCTTACACCCATGTTCCCATTTATCCTGAACTCTGCGAGGGAGGCATTGTGACTATCCCCATGTTATTATCTTTTTAAAAATCCTTCCTAGGTCTTCACCCCCCTCCCCCATCCAGTCAACTTCGATTTTAACTGAAAATTTTCCCAAGTAAATTGATGTTGAAAACATGAAATGCCACCAGAGCTTATCTTAAGAAGGAGCATTTCCTGCGCTGCCCCTTCCCACACCCGGTTCCTGGTTCTGCGTCTCCGAGGGGAACGTTTGGACTGCTGACTGTTCGTGTTTCCGGGATTTCTAGGGGTCCGGCAGGTCTCTGAGGAATGTGCTTAGGCTATCACTGCTTGGTTTCTAAAAAAATTTTTTTAATGTTTTATTTATTTCTAGAGGAGAGAGAGAGAGAGAGAGACCACGTGAGCAGGGGAGGGTCAGAGAGAGAGGGAGTCACAGACTCTGAAACAGGCTCCAGGCTCTGAGCCGGCAGTCAGCGCAGAGCCCGACGCGGGGCTCGAACCCACGAACCGCGAGATCGTGACCTAAGCGAAAGTCGGACGCTCAACCGACTAAGCCACCCAGGTGCCCCTATCACTGCTTGGTTTCTAAGTCTAGATGTTGGCATTTCGTTTAGCTGTTTTTGAGGAAGTGTCTTCCTGATCCTGAATGAACCAAAGCTCAGGAGGTTGAAGGGGCTTGTCCAAGACCACGTAATGGACAGCGGATGGAATAGAAATGAGAACCTGCATTTCTAAATTTAGAATCCGCGACAGGGCGTCTGGGTGGCTCAGTCGGGTAAGCGTCCGACTTCGACTCAGGTCATGATCTCCTAGTTCGCGGGTCCCAGCCCCGCATCGGGCTCTGTGCTGACAGCTCAGAGCCTGGATCCTGCTTCAGATTCTGTGCCTCCCTCTCTCTCTGCCCCTCCCCTGCTCACGCTCTGTCTCTCTCTCAGAAATAAATAAAAACATTTAAAAAGTTTTAAAATGAATAAATTTAGATCCCACGAATTTCCACCACTGTGTTGTAGGGGTCACTAGGAAGATGCTGATTTTCCTCCAGGGTCCTTAGCGCTCGGCATTCAGGTATCAAGACTGATATAATAAGTCTCTTTAAAACAGATTTGGGAGATAGAATACAAGATGCCCAGTTACATTTGAATTTCAGATCAAGAGCAAATGTTTTTTAAGTGTAAGCGTGTCCCTAGAATTGTATGGGATCCACATGCTGAAATGTTATTTATACTTTTATTTGCTAAATCTGGCAAGCCTACCTTAAAACTATGAATCTAGGCCTTCTTTGGTTTTAAAAGTCCTAGACTGGTTTCAAATGCCTAGGATTACAGATATAGCAAGAGGTCTGTGGTTAATCCAAGACAAAGGAATTTTTCTTAGAAAGATACACATTGGGGCACCTGAGTGGCTCATTCAGTTAAGCATCCAAATTCAGTTCAGGTCACGATCTCAGGGTTTGTGGGTTTGGGCCCAACATCAGGTTCAGTGCTGACAGCTCAGAGCCTGGAGTCTGCTTCTGATTCTGTGTTTCCCTCTCGCTGTCCCTTCCCTGCTTGCACTGTGTCTCTCTCTCTCTCAAAAATAAATATAAACATTAAAAAAAAATGGAAAATAAAAAAGAGACATGATTCATAACTTCTGTACAGATTAAATATAAAACAGGCAGAACTTTAAAATATAGTGTTTAGGCCTATAGACATAACAAGACAAATTATAAAGGAAAGAAAGCAAATCAGTAGCACGAAATTAAGGGGTGGGGGCTGCCAAGGTAAAGGTACATTGACAGTGAGTGCAATGGTGGTTATTTTATTTTTTGGTGTAATACATTTCTATGCCCTCTTCACATGTATGTTCTATATTGTTAAGAATAAAATGAAAGCAAGCCTAGATTCTGGAATGAGAGAGGCATAGGTTCTAATCCCAGCTTTTAGCCTCTTTGAGCTTTAGTTTCTTCATCTATAGAATGGGAGTAATTATTCCTAGTTGGCGGCGTCTGCTGCGTGGTTCAGAACTAACTTCTAAAGAACATAGAGTGTAACCTGCATGTCCTTGGGACACTATTATTGATCAAGTCTATGAGGGGTGGGGGAATAGAAGATTGTGCAAGGGTTTCTGCATCCTATTGTGTCAACTTCGGTCAGGAACTGTCTTGCCTTTTGCTGGCTGTTGCGTCCTTACCTAAGACTCTCTCTCTGTTAGCGTTTATTTAAGTCCTCGAGAAATTGCTTGGTACTTTACATAACTTTGGAGGTTGAAATACTTATGAAAAATGAACCTCAGCCCTTTAAGAAGTAGACTTGTGGGTGTAGCTAGAAAAATTAAAAGGTCAGTTCCCTGCTAATACTAAGTTCTAGCCTCAAAGCACGGGAGGCACGTAGAGAGATCAATGCGGGAAAGTCTTCTGATTGGAACAGGCAATCATTTGCTGCAGACATGCAAAAAGCAAAGTATTTTTCTTAATTACATATTCTCAGAAGTCTTCCCCTTGATATTAAAATTATTCCTACCAGTGGAGAAATACATTTTTTGGCAGAATTCTGAATTGTTTTTGTTTTTCCTTTTAAATTTCCAACTAACATTAACTTCCATGTTCCCTAATATACTGAAGTCTTTCTGGCTTTGAAAAAAGCCCAACTTTGGGGCGCCTGCCTGGCTCATTTGGTGGAGCATGCAACGCTTGATCTCAGGGTTGGGAGTTCAAGCCCCATGTTGGGTGTGGAGCCTACTTAAAAATAAAAATTTAAAAAAGAACAAAGAAAAAAGCCCAACTGTCCTTAACCAAAGATTTTGCTTTAAGCCATGAATTAATGTTATATAAATCTGTCTTTATTTAACATGAGGAAGAGAACCTTCAAATTTAGAATGATAATCGAAGTATTTTTCTTGTTAAGTATTCAGAATTGGCTGAAAGAAGGGTTCACTATATGAATTTAGCAGGAAGTATTCTACAAAAAATTAGTTTTATGTTTCTTGCATTGAGTTAAAATACCTTAGGAGTAAAATGTTAAAATTCACTAATAATCCACTAATAAACCACTCCACTTTAAAAAATACTAGTACTCGGGGTGCCTGGATGGCTCAGTCAGTTAAACGTCCAAAAACTGATCTCGGCTCAGATCATGATCTCAGTTGTGAGTTTGAGCCCCGCATTGGGCTCTGCACTGACAGTGTGAAGCCTGCTTGGGATTCTCAGTCTCTCCCTCTCTCTCTGCCCCTCTCCTGCTAGTGCTCACCTGCTCACTCACTCTTTCAAAGTAAACTTTAAAAATATATAAAAATATTAATACTCAGTGCTGCCAAAGATACAGTGAAATGGGAATTCTTGTACTTACAGTGGAGTGTAAATTGGGAGAGTTTTTTGGAAAGCAAGCAGTGTGTTAGTATATATTAAGAACTCCCAACATGTTTCTATTCTTTGACCTTATAATTCTACTAGGACTATTTCCTTCAAAATTCTCAGAGAAATGACCTCAGTCAACAGGGCCTCTTCCTTCCTCAAAGGCCTGGGTCCCAGTTCAAGGAATAAATATGCATGCATATTTATCAAGTATTTCTGATAACACTGAAAAAGTTATTTAAATGCTCATCAACGGGGAAGGATGGAGTAACTTACTGTGTGTTCATATCATGGAGGATAAATGCATAAATAACCATGTTTGCCAGGATTTTTATGAAAAGAGTAAATGCTCACAAGGTTATATTAAATAAAAAAAGCAGTATGAACTGGTACATTATCTCACCTATGTAAAATATGTATCTATAAAAATACCAGAATAAACCAAAATCCTAACAAGTGGTAATTTTTAGACTGTGGGATTGTGATTTTTGTTTTTCTTTATACTTTTCTCTATTTTCCAAATTTTCTACAATGAGTACTATTATTATAGTAAAAACCAAAAAAATACTTTAAAAATTCCAGGGTGGGGGCATATTTTTATATTCCTTATACACGAATGGGCTCATGTACAGAGAGAAAAAAATCTAATGGCACAGGTATGATATGTCATTTTCAGTCCCTCCAAGCAGGGATAAAATGGCATTTTTCAGAAAGGAGTGCAGCTCACATTATCATTAAATTGCATCATTTCACTATTTAGGGAATCCCAGGGCATAGGTTAAAATAAAGGCCCGTTTTCATATTGGCGTATGAAATGACACAAATCTCTAGCCCTCTGGGAGGGCATGCAATTTGTAATGCCTATTATTTTTATGTTATTAAACCCATCTCTGTTAATAAGATCTATAATTATTAAGTACAAAGCATAATGAAGTTGGCTGATTACAGAGGGAGGGGAAGCCAAGTGTTTCAAACCCACTGACATTTTCTGGTGATAGCCATTGAGTAGAGCATTGTTATTCTAAAGTAATTTTACCGAGAAAGGAGTATGTTTACAGAACATTAATTGACAAATTTATATTGCTTAAGAGCTCTAAATTTCTAAATTTGGGCATTGATCTCTTTCTGTGTTAGAAATTTCGTGGTGGGAATACGGTAAAGCAGGAAATCCATGGCCTAAAATAAAGGTGTAAGGTCAGACTCGAAGGCTCCTGTCTGGAAACCCCCACACCATGCCTCCTCTTGGGGAGAACCCTTCACAATCAGGGCTCTGTTTGGCCTTCAGGGGGCTGTGTTTAGCTTTTTTGTTGGGTATGGCTCCCTCACAGTAAGTAAATGAAGACTTTATGGGGCGCCTGGGTGGCTCAGTCGGTCAAGCCTCCGACTTTGGCTCAGGTCATGATCTCACGGTTTGTGGGTTCGAGCCCCGCGTCAGGGTCGGGCTCTGTGCTGACAGCTCGGAGCCTGGAGCCTGCTTTGGATTCCCTGTTTCCGTCTCTCTCTGCCCCTCCCCCACTTGTACTCTGTCTCTCTCAAAAATAAATAGACATTAAAAAAAATTTTTTTTTAATGTTTTTTATTTCTTTCCAGGAGAGAGAGAGAGAGACAGCATGAGCAGGGGAGGGTCAGAGAGAGAGAGGGAGTCACAGACTGAAACAGGCTCCAGTCTCTGAGCTGGCAGTCAGCACAGAGCCCGTCGCGGGGCTCGAACCCACGAACCGCGAGATCATGACCTAAGGGAAAGTCGGACGCTTAACCAACTAAGCCACCCAGGCGCCCTAAAAAAATTTTTTTAAGGTAAGTGATGACTTTATTAAGTTCTGATATTGTTGCATTCATATTTGTAGTGCAGTCTAAACTTCCCAAGTACCGGTAAAAGAGCATTTCAGAATCAATCACTTATATCACTCCACAATGGGTCCCCGATGACCATCACGTTAAGCTCCCATTAAATTTGAACCCCGAGAGTGAACATCTCAAAACCCTTCTGAAGAGATAACCGCTACTTCTGTCAGTTCTTCAGACAGAATTTCACCCTGCGAAATTTTTTTAAATGTTATTTATTTCTAGGAGAGAGAGAGAGAGAGAGACAGCATGAGCAGAGGAGGGTCAGAGAGAGAGGGAGTCACAGACTGAAACAGGCTCCAGGCTCTGAGCTGGCAGTCAGCACAGAGCCCGACGCGGGGCTCGAACCCACGAACCGCGAGATCATGACCTAAGGGAAAGTCGGACGCTTAACCGACTAAGCCACCCAGGCGCCCCTAAAAAATTTTTTAAGGTAAGTGATGACTTTATTAAGTTCTGATATTGTTGCATTCATATTTGTAGTGCAGTCTAAACTTCCCAAGTACCGGTAAAAGAGCATTTCAGAATCAATCACTTATATCACCCACAATGGGTCCCCGATGACCATCACGTTAAGCTCCCATTAAATTTGAACCCCGAGAGTGAACATCTCAAACCCCTTCTGAAGAGATAACCGCTACTTCTGTCAGTTCTTCAGACAGAATTTCACCCTGCGAAATTTTTTTTTTAAATGTTATTTATTTCAGGAGAGAGAGAGAGAGAGACAGCGTGAACAGGGGAGGGTCAGAGAGAGAGGGAGTCACAGACTGAAACAGCTCCAGGCTCTGAGCTGGCAGTCAGCACAGAGCCCGACGCGGGTCTCGAATCCACGAACCGCGAGATCATGACCTAAGCGAAAGTCGGACGCTTAACCGACTAAGCCACCCAGGCGCCCCAAGAATTTCACCCTGCTAAACTTTGAATCTAACAACATGCACTTCTTGGCTGTTTTTATTGAATTAATAGTTTCTTTGACAGACAGGCTCCATGAGGGGCATTCCAAAGGATGTGGGGGATAAGCCATGCAGCAAGGGTCGTGTTGCTGAAGATCAGCACGAGGAGGTAGGGACCCGGCCATGAACTGTGTGTTATATCATCTGTGTGTGTATATATACGAAGTATTGTTTTGAGACAACGTTGGAATTGAAGCGGTGGCCCTGTGTTATTAAGCTGGTGTCCCCCAGCTTCAAACCCATGCCTCTGTGATATGCTGTTCGGTGATGCTGTGACGCAGACCCCTTTCCGCCTTCCCAGTCGGCTCCCTCAGGTCGCACCAGTCAGGCACCAGAGGGGGACGCCAGGTGGGGAGATGCCTGCTGTCCCGGCCGCTGCCTGTGGTCACACTTAGCCATTCCCCTTCACCCTTCCAGAAGCAGCAAGTGATCCCAGCTTACCAATCTTCTAGACCTTGGAGAACCAACCTGCTCACCTGCTTGTGGGGACACGGTCTCCGGTCTCCGTGAGCAGGGACCCCCCCCAGAACCAGCTCCGGCCTCACAGGTCTGGGGCCCAGCTCCCCGGGGCGCTCTCCCAGGTCTGTGAGGCAGCTGCATTATCGTATAGCACCCCCTCCTCTGAGGTTTGAACTCCTGTCTGTGAGACCCATTCTCCAAGCTTCTAAGTTTAAACATTCTGACCTTTTTGGTGCTCGTTTCAGCAGCACATATTCTAAAATAATTCTGACCTTTCTCTTCAGTTCCTCAGTAACAGGGGTAGTAGCTTCACACTGTGGATGCCACCTCTGGGATGCCACTTTCTTTTCTTTTCTGTTTTCTTTTCTTTTTTCTTTTCTTTTCTTTTCTTTTCTCTTCTCTTCCTTTTCTTTTCTTTTCCTTTCTTTTCTTTTCTTTCCTTCTCTTCTCTTTTCTTCTCTTTTCTTTTCTCCTTCCTCCCTCTCTCCCTTCCTTCCTTACCAGTCCCTTCCCTTCCCTTCCCTTCTCCCTCCCTTCCTCCCTTCCTTCCTTACCAGTCCCTTCCCTTCCCTTCCCTTCTCCCTCCCTTCCTCCCTTCTTTCCTTCCTCCCTTGACTTTTTTGGTTCCCCAGTATCTGGCGAGCAATTCTTTATGTTACATTTTCTCTGTTAAAATGATTGGTATGAAATCAGTCTTCTTTCTGGATGGTGTCTGATACAGCTTCCTAAAACAATACGATTGGGGTCAGTGTTAATCCTCTGACTGGTTGCACAGGACTGGTTGCTAAGTACTTCTGTGGAGAAGAGAAGAAAAAATTACTTCCTCATCTGTAGCTCAGGAGACTTTGCCTAAAGTCCACTTGATTGGGCTATACAGAGAAACTAATTTAAAAATACACATATTTCATCAGCTATCTAGAAATTGATTTTTAAACTATACTTGTACATCTTTTCTCCTTGCTTTCATAAAAACTTTTTAGAAATTCCCATTCCTGTAAATCATGTAATACATCCAAACATTCTGTAAGATTTCAATGACATTTTTTAAAAGTTTATTTATTTTGAGAGAGAGAGAGAGAGAGAGAGAGAGAGAATCCCAAGCAGACTGTCTGCTGTCAGTGCAAAGCCCAATGTGGGGCTCGAACTCAAAAACCATGAGATCACGAGCTGAAGTCAAGAGTCGGACGCTTAACCACCTGAGCCCCCCAGGCGCCCTGAGAGTCCAATGACGTTAAAAACAACTATGTTTATGTCTCATTGGCTCCATCTTTAAAATACAGTTAAACCGAAAATGATCAGAATATCTATGAAGTCAATACAAAGTAACTAATAATAAATCTATTATGTGTTAATATAAATAAGCTATTTTTAAAAATAACGAACTATATCTTCCAAAACATAAAATATTTAGTCACAAGAGTGGCAATATTTTACAGTTTTACAAATCTTTCCAATATCTGGCTTAATAGAAGACAGATGGATTCTCATATATGGCTCACATTCAATCTGTTGAGATATGTTGTTTTTGTGAAGTATTTGAAAAAAAATTGCCTCACACAGATATGTAGTTTTAAATGGGAATAGCATTTTTTAATATATATAAATTGAAATAATGTTAACATAGTGTTGTATTAGTTTCAGGTGTACAATATAATAATTCAACAATACTATACTCAGCTCATCACAAGAAGTGCACTCCAAATCCCCTTTGTCTATTCACCCATCTCCCCACCCATCTCCCCTCTAATAGCCATCAGTGTGTTCTCTGTATTTAAGTTTGGTTTTCCTTGTTTGCATCTTTTTTCCCATAGTTTCTTTTGTTTCTTAAACCCTACATATGAGTGAAATCATATGACATTTGTCTTTCTCTTACTGACTTATCTCATTTACCATTATATCCTTTAGATCCATCCATGTTGTTGCAAATGGCAAGATCTCATTCCTTTTGATGGGTAACATTATTCCATCATATATCCACACCACGTCTACTTTATCCATTCATTTATCGATGGACACTTGGTTGCTTCCATATCTTGGCTATTACAAATACTGCTGAAATAAACACTGTTTGAATTAGTGTTTTGAATTTTGAATTCAGTTTTTGAATTAGTGTTTTTGTTTTCTTGTTGGGTAAATGCCCAACAGTGGGATTATGAGATTAAATAGTAATTCTATTTTTAACTTTCTGAGGAATTTTCATAATGTCTTAGGAAGTGGCTGCACCAATTTGCATTCCCACCAACAGTGCATGAGGGTTTCTTTTCTCCACCTCTTCCCCAGCATTTGTCATTTCTTGTCTTTTTGATTCTAGCCATTCTGACAGGTGTACAGTGATATCTCTTTGTGGTTTTAATTTGCATTTGCCTGATGGTTAGTGATGTTAAACATCTTTTCATGTGTATGTTGGTCATTTATGTCTTCTTTGGGAAAAAAGTGCCTATTCAGGTCCTCTGCCCATTTTTAACAAGATTATTTGTGGGTTTCTTTTGTAAGTAGAGTATAAATTCTTTATATATTTTGGGTATTAACCCCTTCTTTTCGCTGTGCAGAAGTTTTTTATTTTGGTGTAATCAACTAGTTTATTTTTGCTTTTATTTCCCTTGCCAGTGGAGATATATCCAGAAAACTGCTTCCATGGCTGATGTCAAAGAAATTACTGCTTATGTTTTTTTTTTCCTAAAAGTTTTATGGTTTCAAGCCTCACATTTAGGTCTTTAATCCATTTTGTGACTTTAATCCATTTTTGTGTATGGTGAAAGAAAGTAGTCAGTTTCATTCTTTTGTATGTAGCTGTCCAGTTTTCCAACACCATTTGTTGAAGAGACTTTTTTCCTCATGGTATATAGTTGGCTCCTTTGTCATAAATTAATTTACCATATAAGTGTGGGTTTACTTCTGGACTCCCAATCATATTCTATTGATCTATCTATCTTTTTTTGTGCCAGTACTATGCTGTTTTGATGACTACAGCATTTTGGTACATCTTGAAATCTGGGATTGTGATACCTCCAGCTTTGTTCTTTCCCAAGATTGCTTTGGCTATTTGGGGTCATTTGTGGTTCCATACAAATTTTAGGATTATTTGTTCCAGTTCTGATATTTTGATAGGAATTGCATTAAATATACTGATATTTTGATGGGAATTGCTTTAAATATGTAGGTTGCTTTTGATAGTATTGACATTTTTAACAATATTGCTCCTTCTAATCCATGAACATGGAATAAATATCTTTCCATTTGTTTGTTTCATATTCAGTTTCTTTCATCAATATTTTATAGTTTTCAGGGTACAGGGCTTTCACCTTCTTGGTCAAATTTCTTCTTCCTAAGTATTTTATTTTTGCTGCAATTATGAAAGGGACTGTTTTGTTAATTTCTTTTTTTCTGCTGCTTCAAGCATGGAAGTTTTTTTGCCTCTCTCGTCCCTGAAATGCAGCTAGATCAACACCAAACCATCCTGCACACCTAGAAGACTAATGTGAGGATTAACACAACAATCTGCACAACTTGAACCACAGAATCTAGCAGGTACATGGCACGGAGAGGTGAACTGGGAGAGAGAGAAGCTGTGGAGGGTAAGGAGATGTTTTCGCTTGTGGAGAGAGGACAGAGATGGGGGGATGTACAGGAAAACCACTCTCTCTCCCCTCTCTACGTGTAAAAGCAGCTGGAGAGAAAGAGAAAGAGGACACAGCCACAAGGGACTGAACATAAAAGGGAGAAAGAAGAAAGAAGAGGGCTTAAATTCCATTAATACTCTATATATAGAGTCTGAAATCTTGCAGCTTGATACCTGGCGGGGCTCTGGCAGGGAGTGCGAATCCCCAGGAGCACAGTGGAGGTCTGAAGGGTCCTCGGCCCACACAGGGGGAGGTGGTTTCCCTACTGGGAGGACATTTGGTAGAGGCTGCGCAGCCTCCCCACAGGCAAAAGCCCCAGTGGCCCCCGGAGAACAGCCACGTTCACTGGGGCTGGAACAAGGCTGTTAAGGTTGAAGCCTGGCACCAGACGTGTGTTGTGATTTGCCATAATCCCTGAAACGCTGCTGCTACACGACTGTGTGAACTTTTTCTGTGGCGGGCTGGCACTCAGCCGCAGTCCCTGGGCATCTGCAGCAGCACGGCTGCTGGAACATTCGTGGGGGTGGGCTGGTACCCAGCCACTGCTCAGTGAGACCCACCCCCAGAGGGTCTGGGCAGGTCAAAGCTGCAGGGGCCTCAGAAGTGAGGGGTTTGGAAAGAGTCCCATCTGAGACAAAACTCAGGAGGGAGGTGCCATCTAGAAGGCTGATGGCTTGGTCCCGGACAGCGTAGATGCAGGGAGTGGATGGAAGCTGGAGACAAAGGATGCATGCTTCATTGCCAGTTGGCAACAGCACAATTCTGATACTAGACTGGGTAGCTGGGTGATGCCATTTTTACCCCTCCCACACAAGTGCGTACACACCTACAGGAGCCCAGTAAGCTAAGCAGCGCCATCTAGTGGACAAAGGAGCCATTACACCAAGCCCTGTCCAACTAGGCCAACCATGCTCCAGAAGACGACCCCAAGTCTCTTAGCCTGCTTAGTTTATTGACTATAAGGTACTTCATAGTTTGACTTCTAGGGAAACTGGATATAATTTCAATCATTTCATTCTATTCACTGGTCCATCTATTCAATATTTTTTTCTTATTCTTGAATACAGAAAGAGAAAAATTTTATTTTTATCTGCTGTTTTCTAATAAAAAAGAGTTCTTTCATTTTTTTCCCACTATATTTTTTATTTTTTTTGGTATTTCTTAAAAATTCTCTTTTACTTCCATCATTTCATTCTATTCTATTTTATTGTATTCATTTTTTTAATATATTTTTTATTTATTTCTAGGAGAGAGAGAGAGAGAGACAGTGTGAGCAGGGGAGGGTCAGAGAGAGAGGGAGTCACAGACTGAAACAGGCTCCAGGCTCTGAGCTGGCAGTCAGCACAGAGCCCGACGCAGGGCTCGAACCCACTAACCGCGAGATCATGACCTAAGTGAAAGTCGGGCGCTTAACCGACTAAGCCACCCAGGCGCCTCTATTGTATTCATTTTTTTAACTTTCAAAGGTTTTCCTTTTTTTCCCTTTTTTCCTTTTCTTTTCTTTACCTTTTTTCTCTGTTCGATCAAGCTTCCTTCAACAACCAGACCAAAACACACCTAGGATCTAGCATCCTTTATTTGATTTTTTGTGTTGTTTTTAACTTTTTAATTTTAATCTTTAAATTTTTTTTAACATTTATTTATTTTTGAGGGACAGAAAGAGACAGAGCACGAGCAGGAGAGGGG